>LR812538.1:40153492-40580992 GCA_903798195.1 Danio kyathit | reverse complement strand
TGCCATTTGGAGCTATTTCTGTATTCTACAGCCAACTTGTATAATCGTGAGAAAATGGTTGCGCAACTAAAATAGTTTTGAATTAAGAATGCCGTCTGTTTGGATCTTATCTTTGGGCTTCTTGTTTTGATGGCTTTAGATAGCATGCCTTTTATACAGAATTCAGTTTTAGAGATTAAAAGTTCAAATAAATTTATTTTTGGATTTTCTAAGTGAGTGGATACTTTTATAGAGTAATTATCTTATTGTATAGTTAAATGCTAATAGATATACAGAATCTATATGAGATATATATGAGAATCACTGTTGTTATAGAGGGATTTTATGTGGTCTGCCACAATTTCATAGTGTCTGTAGTCCAAATTGGCTACTTTTGTCTACAGTAGTATGTCCATAAAATGACAGCTGTTTTCAAATACTGTTCTCTGCATTACAATCAGTGAGGATCGGTTGGGATTCTGAGGCTCCAGGCAACAGTAAAACTCTTGTTCTGGGGTCACCCTTAAATAACTTTTGTTTTGAAGAGGCCCAAGGCAGTTACCTGCATCTGATCTACTAGAAAATGTCAAACCGAGCAACCTAATCTTTTATATTGCTTTGTAGTTCAGTTCTTTCCTTCACATACTTTCATACTTTTCACATACAATTACCAGGGGTCATCATAGGCACTATACACAACTAATTACGGTGCACTCTGTTCTGACGTCTTTCTATCAGCAATAGAATTACTTTGGTAGACTTACCAGAATTTTACGAGTTCACATTCGCAGATATTTGACTGAATTGAATATGCATGTTTGGCATGCTGTCTGGGGAGAGGGCTCTGAGCTCGGAAAGATATCCTAACTCGTGTTATTTTTCTTATCAGGAAAGAGAGAGAGAGAGAGAGATAGGGGTATGAGCGCAGTGTCTAGCCCAGCTCCAGAATGCTCCCCCCTTAGATTTATGAGGTATCATGTTTAATATCATGGTGAAGGGATGCTGAAGTCTAGAAAAAAATAGAGGTACTGTATGACGTGTTTGACTATTTATAGGGGGTTGTTATCTTAAGCTGATTGGATAATAGAATGGTTGTCGATTAATGAATTAGCCTCGTCAAAACTGATCGGGCTTCTCCTGAAATTTGTTTATAAAACATCACTAAATGGGTAGACTTTGAATCATAGCTGTTGATTCTTGCTGCTTAAGAATGCTTATGTGCTGATAATATTGAATCGACTCTGACAAAAACTACAACAACAAAACTGCTTATTGTCCAGAACTTGATTACATCGATGAAACTTCATAAAATTAATAATTTTCTATTATCACCTGTTTAGCTCTGTACCGCTGCTTTGACACAATTTGCGTTGTATAAAGCAGCTTAGAAATACTACTAATATATCCCACCCTTTATTTTAACTTCGATGTACATTTGAATGGGCCCAATACTCTTCTGACTTTATATGAATTCTCTCAGCCCAAAGGAATCTGATGAATTCTGTAGAACAATTATCAAATTATCTCCCTTTCACAGATACTGTTTAGCGTGAACATACAAGCATGCAATGACGATAATAGCTTTTATTCTTCTCCTAAATGCATGAAATGCTTTTTCGTATTTGTATACTGTACAAACAGCAGTTTTTAATAGCAGTTCAATTATGGTAGAATTTTGTTAAATTTATAGAGACAAATATAGCCGGAAGAAGTTTGCTATTAAGTTTATTTTGTTGGTATCCATAATATGCCAACAAGTTTTTTTATAAGATGTGATTTTCTTCTTAATAATATGGCCCATACTTTCAGTTTTATCTTTAATTACTGCTCTTCTACGTTCTCTTTACACAAGAGAACAGGGAAATAATAGAGGGAATCAAACTTGTCTAGCAGGTGACCCACACGCAGTCATGTTATTGTGGTGACCTGCACAAAGACACGTCAAATGATCCACCTACAAAATCTTCTCGGAATTAACAAGGAAACAAAATCTCAGACCTTGAGAAACAAGTTTGGCATCTCTGTGGTTATTTCCAGAGGCAAGGTAAGAGTGACAAGCCTGCATGCTTATTCTTTTTAACGTAAAATTGTTTTAGACTGCCTTTTAAAGTATATTTTTGAAAACAAAAAACTTGCCTTGATTTCAAAATGTGGGTTACCTTTTATAGTTGTCCTTGCTGGAGTTTGTTATTATTGTAAAAGAGCAGATATTACATCTCAATTTAGGTGAGCGATTGTAGTTGACAAGTGTGTAACACACTTATTATTGATTGCAGTTTTGGTCTTTTTAATTCACTATTAAATGTTTTACTGATTGTTAGGGCTAATTTAAAAGAATTACAGTATGTTTTTTTTAGGTTGTAAAATGTATTCTCTGTTGTTTTTGGTGATTTTGTAATTTGTTGTGAAAGTATGATTGGTTTGACCACAGAAGAAAATGACTAAATACCTTAAATCTTTGTTTTTGTTATTTTATAATTGTTTTAAAATAAGTAAAGAAGGTTGGTATGTGAACGTTAAATTGATATCAATGTCCAAATGTTTTCTGTAAATTATATGGAACCTTTAATAACACATAGACAATTTATTTACAGTTATTTTACTGGTCACTAAAATTTTAGGAACCTCTTAACCAGTATTTTATAAAGGCTTTTGATTTATTTTATTTTGCAGATTCAAGGTCTCAGGATGAGTCATGCAATTACTTTTTGTTCGGAAGATATAATATTATGGGATTTTGAGTGACGTCGATGAGCAACATGGGCAGTCAAGGTACAACAATTTGCATATTTTTGTTTCACTGTATCTTTTGCCACAGTTTACATCATTAGCCTCAAAAAAGTATAGCTGTGATATAATGACAGATATTATTTTCCTCACAGTACAAACATTCTATTTTTCTTTCAATTTCTTTTTCAAGACCATCAGTCTTCGGAATAAATGCTCATAAATGTTTTTTTTTCTTATGTTTTTAAGAAGGTTTACTGTTTGCATGATATACATTCTGTGTTAAATTTTTCAATTCTTCAGATACAGGACAAATATTACAGTACTTTGTGGGAATCATCTTGTCAGTCCTGCTGAGTCATGTGTGTGTTGTGGCAACAGTTGACATCCCAGAAAAAAGTTTTAATTTACAGGTAGGGGATGGTTTATTTATACTGTAAGAACATAAAACATTGTTTCCTGACATTTTTAGATTAACTTCCAAAAAGTATTAAAAGTGTCTTCACATTTTGTAGCAATAAAAACTCATTTATTTAAAATTCTAATTTATTGGCCACAATCAACTCACATGATAAACAAGTAAAGTAAATCAATGCAGGTAAATCAATGCATGTTATATTTTTCCCAGTTTGACTACACAGATGGGCAACTCCATCACAGAATGCCAAGAAGCACAGGTCTGAATCTCTTTTTTGCCATTCTTTTGGAAACTTTTGTAATAATATAGCTGTAAAGAATCAAATTATTTTTACTTAATAATATTTGGGATTGATTTCATGCATTTTTGGTTTTGTCTTGTTCTTCAAAAGGCCTACTTAATTATTAAATTCTCATTATTTTTTCCCATATCTATAGAGCTACAAGAGTTCATTGTGGTTATTGAAGTAAATGCATCTCAAGCTGTGGTGATTGAACAGATCAGAGCCTCACTGGCCTCCATTACGTTTCCTCTTCAATTGGACAACAGTACTGAGGTTACTGCTGCAAATATTACAACAGGTGAGCCGGTTAAACCAGTGATCAAAACCATTTACGTCATTCTTACTTCTTTGTCTTTAATAAGGTGTAAACATTCTGTTCATTAACTATTATATTTCCATTAGTGTGCCAGCCAAATGTGACCGAATACCAGTGTGTATGTGAAGATGGTTATGCGTGGTCCTACAACAACTGTAAGACATACGAGGCCTGTGATGACATCATTGTTGGCTCATGTGGATGTATTGGTGGTGTCCCGAGTGATGGAGAGATGTGTGTCCTGAAGAGCGGTAAGAGCCATAAAAAAAACTCCAAATGTATATAAAAAGTTAATTCATTTCTTCATTTTGTTGTTTCATTTTTGCGTACTATGTTTCTACCTATGTGGGAACTGACAAAAATATTGGATAATAGTAAATACTACTTGGGTTTATATATTTGTACATAACTATGCATACAGATGAATGCAAAATGTTTAGATCTCCTGTGAAATTTATATTTTATTTTAAAAGTATTTCCCAAGTGCTGTTTAACACAGACAAGTTCTGAGAGAAGGTCACAGACATATCACTCAAGACCGGTTACTCACTGAAGCTAAGCAGGGCTGAGCCTGGTCAGTACCTGGATGGGAGACCACATGGGAAAGCTAGGTTGCTAGTGTTAGTGAGGTCAGCACAGGGGGTGCTCAACTTGCGGTTTGTGTGAGTCCTAATGCCCCAGTATAGTGAAGGGGACACTTTACTGTCAGTGAGTGCTGTCTTTCAGATGAGACGTTAAACTGAGGTTGTGTTTCTCTGTGGTTATTAAAAATCCCATGCCACTTCTCATAAAGAGTCCTGGCCAAATTCCCTCCATCAGCCCTTACCCATCAAGGCCTCCCAATCATCCCCAACCACCGAATTAGCTCTATCACTTTCTCTCTACTACACCAAGTGGATGTTGCACACTGGTGGTGGTGTGGAGAGACCCCCTTCATGATTGTGAAGTGCTTTGGGTGCATGGCCATTCATGATAAATGAGCTATATACAATACACATAAGAAGAAATAAGACTTACTCCTGTAGAAAAAATATTATAGGAAATATTGTGAAAAATCTCTGTTAAACATCACTTGGGAAATATTTAAAAAAGAATATAAATTTCATAGGAGAGTTTAATAGAGTTCAGTTAATAATTTTGCACTCGACTGTATATGTTGTAATAAAAAGTACAAAATATTTACTGACAAATGTGATCAAAACACTTCTTTCCTTTTTCACAGATTTACCCTTCACAGACTTCCTGTTTGAAATCGAGATGGAATCGACAAGTATCTCAGTGATTGATGAGATGAGGCGGTATTTGCAGAACACTGCATTTCCACTTCAGTTAGATGAATTGGTTGAAGTATTAAATGTGGACATCACAACAGGTAAAGAACATCACATGACCCTGCAAACACAAATACAGTTACAGTGATTGGTTTAAAACTTGCTTATACCTACCAATCAATTTAGTCTTTAAAACATGTTTCAAGAGTTCACACTTAGCTAATGATTGATTATAAAGCGTGTTTGGCATGCTGTCCTGGGAGAGAGCCCTGAGCTGAGAAGATCCTCCAGCCCGGTGCTCCCTCCCGGTTTGCAGGGTGTGAGGGGAGTTTGAGTTCAGGTAGATCTCGAGAACTCCCTTGGCTTATTTATGGCTAATGACAAATTAGGGATTGCTTTAGAGATATATACTGCTGACTAAGAGCTCATCTATTGTGCCAATTTGGTTTGGTCAATTCATTTATGCAACATGTCTTTGGACTGTGGGAGGACACTGGGGAACCTGGGGGAAACACATGCAAGCACATGGAGAACATGTAAATTCAACACAGAAACGTCAACTGGCCTAGTAAGGACTTGAACCAATGACATTTTTGCTGTGAAGCAACAGTGTTAATCACTGGGCCACCATGTCACTCTATCTAGGAAAATGGAGGAGGAGTAGGGATTAGGGGGTGGGGGGGATTTTTCAAGACGAAAATAACTGAGGTAAGAAAGTATGTCAGTAACCATCTGATTGGTGAATCATGGGTTAGCCAATGTGGGAGCAGCTGGGGTCAATCAGAAGCACGTGATCCTTTCGAAATTACTTTATAAATAAACCTCACCTAATAGACACCTAAATGTTGACATCTTAGCTAAAACAAGGCTAATATTTATTATGGGCTGTCCATGGAAATCTAATAGACATTTAACAAAATAAAGACTTCAATTGTGTACTGTAGTCATTCATTCCTGTCTAATTGAATACTAGTCTTTTTTTGGAATATTGTTATATGTCTATAAGATATTCACTGACTGCACAAATGTAGCATTATTTTCAAGAGTTCACACCTAGATATGTTTGACGCTAATAGCAGGTTTGGCATGCTGTCCCAGGAGAGAACCCTGAGCTCGGAGATAATTAAGCCCAGGTCTCCGGCCTGGTCAATAAGCATATAAGGGGTCTGAGGTCAGGTAGATCTCAAAAGCTCCCCCTGGTGAAGGGAAGAAAAGGAGGATATTGGGTGGAAGGGGGGATTCTACTAAAACAAAATAAGGTAGTAGGGCGAAATTGGTCTATTTATTGTAAGTTTGAATCAGTCTGATTGGATTATTGCTGATTACGGATGAGAGGACAGACGCGATCATTAAAATCACGTGCACCTCTCGAAATTAGTTTGTAAAACTTCACTTAACCAAGATGTATATGTTTAGATGTCTATTAGATTACTTTTAAACACAAACAAATGCTTGCTGGGTATTTTATCTTTGTTTAGTGTGCAATTTCAGCGATGGTGGATATAAGTGTGTCTGTGAGGATCAGTATTTCTGGCCATGTGAAAAGTGCAAAGAATATGGGAGCTGTGACATCATCACTAACAACACATGCAGCTGCATCAGTGCTATTCCAAGTGACAGACAGTTCTGTCAAACAGCCAGTGAGATTACAAGTAAGAATTTAACGCAGTTTATGTTTGTATTCATAAAGAAGAGTTGTGGGTCAGTTACAGGACGTCAACTGCGTACAAATATTTTATTCTAATCTATTCTCTTATTTTTCTAAAAGATAACACAGCATGTGCACAACCACCAACAGGTACATACAAATGTCTCAGTGTTCAGATCACTGCAGTAATTTCATGCACATTAAAAGAAGAGTAAATATTTATAACTCTTATGTCTTTCTTGCAGTGACTCCAGTTTCGATTGAATATATAACCGAAGTCCAGATAGATGCTGAGAATACTGCCATCATTGATCAGCTTACAAACTATCTGATGTCTTTCAGTTTGCCCCACCCAATCAGTGAGAGCACTAACATTACAGAAATCAACATCACTACTGGTATGAGCTTTGTTTCTGCTTTTTGATGCTGTTTATCTAAAATTATACATCATGAATACTTCCATAAATGAAGATATCTGATGTTTGGACTCTTCTTCTGCTCTCCAGTGTGTTCTTTGAATGAAACGCGGTATCAGTGTAAATGTGAGGGTCTGTATGTTTGGCCAAATGATACGTGTCACACAAATGAGGCTTGTGATGTCATCACTAATGGTTCATGTACATGTATCAATGGCCTTCCAGCTGATGGACAGTTCTGCCAGTTAAAAGAAGGTCAGCAATTACATTCATCACTCTGAAAGGCAACGATATTGTTCAAAAAACTATATTGTTTTAAACAAAAAAGACAATTTGTATGAAATATAATAGCATATATACTATATGTAACAGAAAAAAATGACAAATATTCATGATATTATATTTATATTTTAATCTAATAATCATGCTGTTATTATGGGGGGGGGGGAGTGAAAATAGCACAAATTACATTTCAGCATATCAGTAATTGTATATGACTATAAAAATAATATGAATGTATTGAATATCGGTTGATCTCTGTTGCATCACAACAATGTTCTAGAAGTCAAGGCATCAGTGACATGAAGAAAAACCAGTTTTTTCTTTTTTGTTGTTGTTTTTAGAATGACAGTACATTGTTTCACTTTTTATTCTGCTCAAATGCCTTTTATTATTGTAGATCTGCCTTCTGACTACGTTATTGACTTTGATGTGAGCTCCTTTGACGTGTTCCTGGTGGAATACTTGCGAAATCTGTTCACAAACATCAGCCTGCCTTTGACTCTGAGCAGCAGCACAAATATCACAGATATTGACATCACTACTGGTGAGAACATGAAGCTGTGTCACATCAAAACAGTTTCTTTAATATTACGATAAGTTACACAAATGAATGTCATTTCATGTTTTTAATAGATCCTAATGAATGTATTATGTTTATCTTTCTATTACAGTGTGTGCGTTGAATGGAACAGAATATGAGTGCAAGTGTGAGGTGGATCATGTTTGGCCCAGTAACACCTGCATGGCCTATCAGGTGTGTGATAGCATTGTGGGAGGCACTTGTGGATGCATTCAAACTCTTCCTTCAGAGGGGTCACTTTGCCAGAGAGGTGAGAAATCACATTAGATTTGATATGTACTGAATGTAGTTTTAGTAACATGACCAGTATGAGTTTATTCAGTAACTCCTGATAGTTCAGAAACACTGTTTTTATGCAGTATCATCTTCCTGTTTTTCAGACATCAATGAATGTGAAGATGCAGCGTCAGTGTGTGGTCAATACTCAGACTGTACTAACAGGATTGGGGGTTACATGTGTTCATGCTGGAATGGATTTAATGTCTCTAATAAAGACAGTCCTGTGAGCGTCAACAACTCATGTCATGGTAAATATTATCAGTTAGTTTTGATTTAGATTTTTATGTTATGAAATGTATTGTACAGTGCTGCTGTGTCTTTGCAGTTTGTGTTAACACTTCTGTGAGCTTTTGGTAAATAATTTTTTCACTTCTTTCTTTAATAGATATAGATGAATGTCTGTTCAGTCCACCGGTTTGTGGCCCATATTCCAACTGCACAAATGAAATGGGAAGTTACAATTGCTCATGTTTGGATGGTTTCACTGCAGCAAACTCAAGTCTCTCCATCAGCATCAATAACACATGTGAAGGTAAATTCTTGCAAGTGATTTTGTAGATTTGGAAAGTAACTTTGCATATTTTTTAAAATTGTTTAGATTCATGAAGAAAATGTTTTCAACTGTATGTGCATTGTCTGTTAAAGATAACAGCTTTAATAATCAATTCATTAATTAATGATTACAACAAGTGTTGTTTCTTACAACTGCATTTGTACTTTTTTCATACTCTTCCAACTCTTCCCATAAAAAAAGATGTGAATGAATGTCTTAAGACGTCAGAGGTCTGTGGTTTAAACTCTCATTGCAACAACTCAATTGGGAGTTTCAACTGTTTCTGCTTGAGTGCGTTTACTGTAACAGACAGAAATCAACCAGTCAGCAACAGTAACCCATGCAATGGTAAGTGCTGTATGTAGTAAATACATTTCAATGTGACAGAGGCTGTAAATTAGCCTTTGGCTAGAAACCTGTATGTGGAGCATTGTCTGCTTGAACTTGTGACAATGTTATAGTGCATTGTTCCTGTTAAATTATTATAAATTGGACTTGTATTTTAAGAGAATGTAACACAAAATAACAATTCATTCTATTATAGGGTATTGTGTGTGTTTCTGATTTTTACATTTTCAGCTATGAAAAGAGTTACTTAAATACATGAAAGCGTTTTTTAAAGTAATTGTGTTGAATCCTGTTGGTACAAACATCATTGTCTGTTCATAATTTTGTGTTCTTCACTTTGATTATCATGCATATAAAAGGAATATTGATCATTTGTGGATTTTCTTCTGTTTTTCTAGTGTCTCTGCCTTTGACTGAATATCTGATTGAAATTGAGATCAACAGCATTGATAGTAGGATCACTGAACAGCTGAGGACTCTTCTGATGAATTTGAGTTTGCCCTACACAATCAGTGACAGCACTAACATTACAGAAATCAACATCACTACTGGTATGATCTCTGTTTCTGCTTTGTGATGCTGTTTATCTAAAATTATACATCATGAATGCTTCCATAAATGAAGATATCTGATGTTTAGACTCTTCTTCTGCTCTCCAGTGTGTTCTTTGAATGAAACGCGGTATCAGTGTAAATGTGAGGGTCTGTTTGTTTGGCCAAATGACACGTGTC
Source organism: Danio kyathit (assembly GCA_903798195.1). Classification (NCBI taxonomy): domain Eukaryota; kingdom Metazoa; phylum Chordata; class Actinopteri; order Cypriniformes; family Danionidae; genus Danio; species Danio kyathit. Next base: position 40,571,161 of record LR812538.1, on the reverse strand, counting down.
ACGCATACGATGCCTGTGATGTCATCACTAATGGTTCATGCACATGTATCAATGGCCTTCCAGCTGATGGACAGTTCTGCCAAGGTGAGACAATGACATCATTCTGCAAAATCACTAATTTCTTTCTGTTTTCTTTTATGGTATTGTGTTTTAATATTAGTGTTGTTTCATATTGTTTTTGTGCTTGTTCTTATTTGCATAGATATCTGTTTAACTGCTTTTGTTGTTTGTTTTTCCCTGCAGTTCTGCCTTCTGACTATTTGATTGACATTGATGTGAGATTCTTTGACTTGGTCCTGGTGGACTACTTACGAAATATTGTCAGAAATATCAGCCTGCCTTTGACTCTGAGCAGCAGCACAAATATCACAGATATCGACATGAATACTGGTGAGAACAGAACTGTTCATCATGTCACAAACTAAGATGAGTTTAGTTGTAGCAGAAATCCACAGATTGAACACAAATAAATAAATCTCCTTGTTTTACAGTGTGTGGGTTGAATGGAACAGAATATGAGTGCAAGTGTGAGGTGGATCATGTTTGGCCCAGTAACACCTGCATGGCCTATCAGGTGTGTGATAGCATTGTGGGAGGCACTTGTGGATGCATTCAAACTCTCCCTTCAGAGGGGTCACTTTGCCAGAGAGGTGAGAAATCCCATTAGATTTGATATGTACTGAATGTAGTTTTAGTAACATGACCAGTATGAGTTTATTCAGTAACTCCTGGTATATCAGAAACACTGTTTTTATGCAGTATCATCTTCCTGTTTTTCAGACATCAATGAATGTGAAGATGCAGCGTCAGTGTGTGGTCAATACTCAGACTGTACTAACAGGATTGGGAGTTATATGTGTTCATGCTGGAATGGATTTAATGTCTCTAGTAAAGACAGTCCTGTGAGCGTCAACAACTCATGTCATGGTAAATATCATCAGCTGAATTTGATTCTATTTGTCATGTTATAAAATGTATTGTACAGTGCTGCTGTGTCTTTGCAGTTTGAATAAACACTTCTGTGAGCTTTAGGTATATAATTTTTCATTTGTTTGTCTAATAGATATAGATGAATGTCTGTTCAGTCTACCAGTTTGTGGCCCATATTCCAACTGCACAAATGAAATAGGAAGTTACAATTGCTCATGTTTGGATGGTTTCACTGCAGCAAACTCAAATCTCTCCATCAGCATCAATAACACATGTGAAGGTAAATTCCCGCATGTGATTTTGTAGTTTTGGAAACTAACTTTGCATATATTTTAGTTGTTTTGATTTTTTGACTAAATGTTTTTAATTTTATGTTCAATGTCTTTTTAAAATAACAGGTTTAATAATCAATTAATTACAATGATTACAGCAAGTGTTGTTTTTTTACAGCTGCATTTGTACTTTTAGTCATACTCTTTTCCGTCTAAGTGTGCCAAACTATAAATTAATTTACATGACTCAAATTTTAATATTTGCATGATTGTTACTAAAATTAACCATACTTTTTTCATCTCTTCCTTTAATAAAGATGTGAATGAATGTCTAAAGTCATCAGAGGTCTGTGGTCCAAACTCTCGTTGCAACAACTCAATTGGGAGTTTCAACTGTTCCTGCTTGAGTGCGTTTACTGTAACAGACAGAAATCAACCAGTCAGCAACAGTAACCCATGCAATGGTAAGTATATCAAAATGTTTTTTTATCATCGTTTAGTTATTGTTGGTGATGTTTTTTTTTCTTGTTGTTAATGTAGTTTTTTAGATTTTTCTAAGTAATCCTTGCTAAAAAAATGTTGATTCAATCTATTATTATGCTTAAATACATATTAAAATTATTAAAGGTTTTGAATTAGTTATTTTTTAAAGCAGTCATAATTTCAGGATGTTTTTCCCTCTTTTTCTACAGTGTCTCTACCTCTGACTGAATATCTGATTGAAATTGAGATCAACAGCATTGATAGTAGGATCACTGATCAGCTGAGGACTCTTCTGATGAATTTGAGTTTGCCCTACACAATCAGTGACAGCACTAACATTACAGAAATCAACATCACTACTGGTATGATCTCTGTTTCTGCTTATTGATGCTGTTTATCTAAAATTATACATCATGATTACTTCCATAAATGAATATATCTGATGTTTAGACTCTTCTTTTGCTCTCCAGTGTGTTCTCTGAATGAAACGCGGTATCAGTGTAAATGTGAGGGTCTGTTTGTTTGGCCAAATGACACGTGTCACGCATACGATGCCTGTGATGTCATCACTAATGGTTCATGCACATGTATCAATGGCCTTCCAGCTGATGGACAGTTCTGCCAAGGTGAGACAATGACATCATTCTGCAAAATCACTAATTTCTTTCTGTTTTCTTTTATGGTATTGTGTTTTAATATTAGTGTTGTTTCATATTGTTTTTGTGCTTGTTCTTATTTGCATAGATATCTGTTTAACTGCTTTTGTTGTTTGTTTTTCCCTGCAGTTCTGCCTTCTGACTATTTGATTGACATTGATGTGAGATTCTTTGACTTGGTCCTGGTGGACTACTTACGAAATATTGTCAGAAATATCAGCCTGCCTTTGACTCTGAGCAGCAGCACAAATATCACAGATATCGACATGAATACTGGTGAGAACAGAACTGTTCATCATGTCACATACTAAGATGAGTTTAGTTGTAGCAGAAATCCACAGATTGAACACAAATAAATAAATCTCCTTGTTTTACAGTGTGTGGGTTGAATGGAACAGAATATGAGTGCAAGTGTGAGATGGATCATGTTTGGCCCAGTAACACCTGCATGGCCTATCAGATGTGTGATAGCATTGTGGGAGGCACTTGTGGATGCATTCAAACTCTCCCTTCAGAGGGGTCACTTTGTCAGAGAGGTGAGAAATCACATTAGATTTGATATGTACTGAATGTAGTTTTAGTAACATGACCAGTATGAGTTTATTCAGTAACTCCTGATAGTTCAGAAACACTGTTTTTATGCAGTATCATCTTCCTGTTTTTCAGACATCAATGAATGTGAAGATGCAGCGTCAGTGTGTGGTCAATACTCAGACTGTACTAATAGCATTGGGGGTTACATGTGTTCATGCTGGAATGGATTTAATGTCTCTAATAAAGACAGTCCTGTGAGCGTCAACAACTCTTGTCATGGTAAATATTATCAGCTGAATTTGATTTCTATTTTTTATGTAATAAAATGTATAGTGTAATGTAATGTGTCTTTGCAGTTTGTGTTAACACTTCTGTGAGCTTTTGGTAAATTATATTTCATTTGTTTCTCTTATAGATATTGATGAATGTCTGTTCAGTCCACCGGTTTGTGGTCCATATTCCAACTGCACAAATGAATTAGGAAGTTACAATTGCTCATGTTTGGATGGTTTCACTGCAGCAAACTCAAGTCTCTTCATCAGCATCAATAACACATGTGAAGGTAAATTCCCGCATGTGATTTTGTAGTTTTGGAAACTAACTTTGCATATATATTTTTTTAATTGTTTTGATTCTTTGACTAAATGTATTCAATTTTATGTTCATTGTCTTTTTGATAAAGATAACAGGTTTAATGATCAATTAATTACAATGACTACAGCGTGTTGTTTTTTACAATTGCATTTGTACTTTTATTCAAACTCTATTTTTTTCCATTTAAATGTGACGAACTACAAATTAATTGACATGACTCAAATCTTAATGTTTGCTTATTTGTTACTAAAATTGACAATACCTTTTCCCAACTCTTCCCATAAAAAAGATGTGAATGAATGTCTAAAGTCATCAGAGGTCTGTGGTCCAAACTCTCGTTGCAACAACTCAATTGGGAGTTTCAACTGTTCCTGCTTGAGTGCGTTTACTGTAACAGACAGAAATCAACCAGTCAGCAACAGTAACCCATGCAATGGTAAGTGCTGTATGTAGTAAATACATCTCAGTGTGACCAAGGCTGCTAAATTAGCCTTTTGCTTCAAGCCTCTTTGTGGAGCATTGTCTGCTTAAACTTTTAACAATGTTATAGTGCATTGTTCCTGTTAAATTATTATAAATTGGATTTTTATTTTGAAGTGAATGTAACACAAAATAACAATTCATTCTATTATATGGCATTGTGTGTGTTTCTGCTCTTTACATTTTCAACTACGATACAAGTTTCTTAAATTCATGGAGGCGTTTTTTAGGTAATTGTGATGAATCCTGTTGGTCCAAATATCATTGTCTGTTCATAATTTTGTGTTGTTTGCTTTAATTATCATGCATATAAAAGGAATATTGATCAATTGTGGATTTTCTTCTCTTTTTCTACAGTGTCTCTGCCTCTGACTGAATATCTGATTGAAATTGAGATCAACAGCATTGATAGTAGGATCACTGATCAGCTGAGGACTCTTCTGATGAATTTGAGTTTGCCCTACACAATCAGTGACAGCACTAACATTACAGAAATCAACATCACTACTGGTATGATCTCTGTTTCTGCTTTTTGATACTGTTTATCTAAAATTATACATCATGAATACTTCCATAAATGAAGATATCTGATGTTTGGACTCTTCTTCTGCTCTCCAGTGTGTTCTTTGAATGAAACGCGGTATCAGTGTAAATGTGAGGGTCTGTTTGTTTGGCCAAATGACACGTGTCACACATATGAGGCCTGTGATGTCATCACTAATGGTTCATGTACATGTATCAATGGCCTTCCAGCTGATGGACAGTTCTGCCAAGGTGAATCTTTCCGCTTTGTTTGGCTGTTTTCCTGCTTTGTTTTATTTCATTTTTTAACTAGTGTTGGAACAGTCAGATTATGTGCTTGTTTTTGTTTGTAAAGAACTTTTGTGTACAGTAAAACACATTGTTTATTGAAGTTTTTTAAATGACTTTTTGTCAAGATATTATCAGCACGATAGCAAACTTTTATTTTTAATCTCAGACTATTTGGTACATGATATTAGAGATGTTTTTGTTGCAAATTATTGGAAACAAAATACAGATTTTTTTATTTCAATGCAGGAGTATAATTGTGGAGATTTTTTGTTCAACCTGCTTCTGTTTGTTCCTGCAGTTCTTTCTTCTGACTATTTGATTGACATTGATGTGAGATTCTTTGACTTGGTCCTGGTGGACAACTTACGAAATATTGTCAGAAATATCAGCCTGCCTTTGACTCTGAGCAGCAGCACAAATATCACAGATATCGACATGAATACTGGTGAGAACAGAACTGTTCATCATGTCACATACTAAGATGAGTTTAGTTTGAGCAGAAATCCACAGATTGAACACAAATAAATAAATCTCCTTGTTTTACAGTGTGTGGGTTGAATGGAACAGAATATGAGTGCAAGTGTGAGGTGGGTCATGTTTGGCCCAGTAACACCTGCATGGCCTATCAGGTGTGTGATAGCATTGTGGGAAGCACTTGTGGATGCATTCAAGCTCTCCCTTCAGAGGGTTCACTTTGCCAGAGAGGTGAGGAACAATACATGAAGAATTTTGAGCCGTCTGTTCTTTAGTCTCTGTTACTCTTCAACTTTATATGCAATGTGATTCATAGGAAACCAATTAATGTTAAACTGGACTGACTGACTGGCAAGCAGAACTATAGTACTTAATTTTCTGGTTATATAGGGCTAAATTAGCTTGAAATTAAATGTTTCAAATAATACAAAATAGTTTTGACCTCGTTCTGTTTTGACAAGCATCTTTCAGCTATTGTACCTCACTGCATTACTTCACAACCAGAAACTAATTTTCTACTAACAGATGTGGGGGGTATTTTTTTCAATGCCTTAATTTTCTTACAAATGTTGGTTAAAGTGGATTTTATTCCATCCTATAATAATGGTTTGTGGAATAGTGTTAGTTCATTGCAATCAGCATTTAAACATTCTTTAAAAAACCCTAAAAGCATAACACAGATACAAAAAGTAGAAAGCAAAACTCCACAAGACAAACAAACCAACATGCAGAATACCAAGCTACAGCGTCTCCCTCTGGTGGGCAAAACTAAAACTTTCTAGGAGTCTGAAATGCACAGGCTAAACAAAACTGAAAATACTTTCAATAACTGTCTACACAAGACGTTTAAGTGAACTTCCTGCCATCGCAGCAGCAGAACAGCCATCACAACAAATAATGAACTGCCATGCATATGCAGAAGAGCAAAATAAATAAATAAATAATAATAATAATAATAATAATAATAGACACGATTCATTTTTAGTTCTTATTTACATTTTAGTATTTTTTCCCTATTTTCAACAGGCAGTTGTACATTTATTATTATGGATTTTACTCAGTATAGGCTACATACGATGGACTAAATGTAACCAAAACCACTAAATGTACACCTACTTTTGATGGTTCTAAAACCTTTGATTTTTGCATTTGTGTTCTTTCTGTTTCCAGACATCAATGAATGTGAAGATGCAGCATCAGTGTGTGGTCAATACTCAGACTGTACTAACAGGATTGGGGGTTACATGTGTTCATGCTGGAATGGATTTAATGTCTCTAATAAAGACAGTCCTGTGAGCTTCAACAACTCATGTCGGGGTAAATATTATCAGCTGAAATTGATTTTATTCGTCATGTTATAAAATGTATTGTACGGTGCTGCTGTGTCTTTGCAGTTTGTGTTAACACTTCTGTGAGCTTTTGGTAAATTATTTTTCATTTGTTTTTCTTATAGATATTGATGAATGTTTGTTCAGTCCACCTGTCTGTGGTCCATATTCCAACTGCACAAATGACATGGGAAGTTACAATTGCTCATGTTTGGATGGTTTCACTGCAGCAAACTCAAGTCTCTCCATCAGCATCAATAACACATGTGAAGGTAAATTCCTGCATGTGATTTTGTAGTTTTGGAAACTAACTTTGCATATATTTTAGTTGTTTTGATTTTTTGACTAAATGTTTTTACTTTTATGTTCATTGTCTTTTAAAAATAACAGGTTTAATAATCAATTAATTACAATGATTACAGCAAGTGTTGTTTTTTACAGCTGCATTTGTACTTTTAGTCATACTCTTTTCGGTTTAAGTGTGCCAAACTATAAATTAATTTACATGACTCAAATTTTAATATTTGCATGATTGTTACTAAAATTAACCATACTTTTTTCATCTCTTCCTTTAATAAAGATGTGAATGAATGTCTAAAGTCATCAGAGGTCTGTGGTCCAAACTCTCGTTGCAACAACTCAATTGGGAGTTTCAACTGTTCCTGCTTGAGTGCGTTTACTGTAACAGACAGAAATCAACCAGTCAGCAACAGTAACCCATGCAATGGTAAGTATATCAAAATGTTTTTTTATCATCGTTTAGTTATTGTTGGTGATGTTTTTTTTTCTTGTTGTTAATGTAGTTTTTTAGATTTTTCTAAGTAATCCTTGCTAAAAAAATGTTGATTCAATCTATTATTATGCTTAAATACATATTAAAATTATTAAAGGTTTTGAATTAGTTATTTTTTAAAGCAGTCATAATTTCAGGATGTTTTTCCCTCTTTTTCTACAGTGTCTCTACCTCTGACTGAATATCTGATTGAAATTGAGATCAACAGCATTGATAGTAGGATCACTGATCAGCTGAGGACTCTTCTGATGAATTTGAGTTTGCCCTACACAATCAGTGACAGCACTAACATTACAGAAATCAACATCACTACTGGTATGATCTCTGTTTCTCCTTTGTGATGCTGTTTATCTAAAACTATACATCATGAATACTTCCATAAATGAATATATCTGATGTTTGGACTCTTCTTCTGCTCTCCAGTGTGTTCTTTGAATGAAACGCGGTATCAATGTAAATGTGAGGGTCTGTTTGTTTGGCCAAATGACACGTGTCACGCATACGATGCCTGTGATGTCATCACTAATGGTTCATGTACATGTATCAAGGGCCTTCCAGCTGATGGACAGTTCTGCCAAGGTGAGACAATGACATCATTCTGCAAAATCACTAATTTCTTCTTTAAGTATTACTTTCTGTTTTCTTTTATGGTATTGTGTTTTAATATTAGTGTTGTTTCATATTGTTTTTGTGCTTGTTCCTATTTGCATAGATATCTGTTTAACTGCTTTTGTTGTTTTTTTTTCTCTGCAGTTCTGCTGTCTGACTTTGTGATTGACATTGATGTGAGATTCTTTGACTTGGTCCTGGTGGACTACTTACGAAATATTGTCAGAAATATCAGCCTGCCTTTGACTCTGAGCAGCAGCACAAATATCACAGATATCGACATGAATACTGGTGAGAACAGAACTGTTCATCATGTCACAAACTAAGATGGGCTTAGTTTTAGCAGAAATCCACAGATTGAACACAAATAAATAAATCTCCTTGTTTTACAGTTTGTGGGTTGAATGGAACAGAATATGAGTGCAAGTGTGAGGTGGATCATGTTTGGCCCAGTAACACCTGCATGGCCTATCAGGTGTGTGATAGCATTGTGGGAGGCACTTGTGGATGCATTCAAACTCTCCCTTCAGAGGGGTCACTTTGCCAGAGAGGTGAGAAATCCCATTAGATTTGATATGTACTGAATGTAGTTTTAGTAACATGACCAGTATGAGTTTATTCAGTAACTCCTGATAGTTCAGAAACACTGTTTTTATGCAGTATCATCTTCCTGTTTTTCAGACATCAATGAATGTGAAGATGCAGCGTCAGTGTGTGGTCAATACTCAGACTGTACTAACAGGATTGGGGGTTACATGTGTTCATGCTGGAATGGATTTAATGTCTCTAATAAAGACAGTCCTGTGAGCGTCAACAACTCTTGTCATGGTAAATATTATCAGCTGAATTTGATATCTATTTTTTATGTAATAAAATGTATAGTGTAATGTAATGTGTCTTTGCAGTTTGTGTTAACACTTCTGTGAGCTTTTGGTAAATTATATTTCATTTGTTTCTCTTATAGATATTGATGAATGTCTGTTCAGTCCACCGGTTTGTGGCCCATATTCTAACTGCACAAATGAATTAGGAAGTTACAATTGCTCATGTTTGGATGGTTTCACTGCAGCAAACTCAAGTCTCTTCATCAGCATCAATAACACATGTGAAGGTAAATTCCCGCATGTGATTTTGTAGTTTTGGAAACTTACTTTGCATATATATTTTTTTAATTGTTTTGATTCTTTGACTAAATGTATTCAATTTTATGTTCATTGTCTTTTTGATAAAGATAACAGGTTTAATGATCAATTAATTACAATGACTACAGCGTGTTGTTTTTTACAATTGCATTTGTACTTTTATTCAAACTCTATTTTTTTCCATTTAAATGTGACGAACTACAAATTAATTGACATGACTCAAATCTTAATGTTTGCTTATTTGTTACTAAAATTGACAATACCTTTTCCCAACTCTTCCCATAAAAAAGATGTGAATGAATGTCTAAAGTCATCAGAGGTCTGTGGTCCAAACTCTCGTTGCAACAACTCAATTGGGAGTTTCAACTGTTCCTGCTTGAGTGCGTTTACTGTAACAGACAGAAATCAACCAGTCAGCAACAGTAACCCATGCAATGGTAAGTGCTGTATGTAGTAAATACATCTCAGTGTGACCAAGGCTGTAAATTAGCCTTTTGCTTCAAGCCTCTTTGTGGAGCATTGTCTGCTTAAACTTTTAACAATGTTATAGTGCATTGTTCCTGTTAAATTATTATAAATTGGATTTTTATTTTGAAGTGAATGTAACACAAAATAACAATTCATTCTATTATATGGCATTGTGTGTGTTTCTGCTCTTTACATTTTCAACTACGATACAAGTTTCTTAAATTCATGGAGGCGTTTTTTTAGGTAATTGTGATGAATCCTGTTGGTCCAAATATCATTGTCTGTTCATAATTTTGTGTTGTTTGCTTCAATTATCATGCATATAAAAGGAATATTGATCAATTGTGGATTTTCTTCTCTTTTTCTACAGTGTCTCTACCTCTGACTGAATATCTGATTGAAATTGAGATCAACAGCATTGATAGTAGGATCACTGATCAGCTGAGGACTCTTCTGATGAATTTGAGTTTGCCCTACACAATCAGTGACAGCACTAACATTACAGAAATCAACATCACTACTGGTATGATCTCTGTTTCTGCTTATTGATGCTGTTTATCTAAAATTATACATCATGAATACTTCCATAAATGAAGATATCTGATGTTTGGACTCTTCTTCTGCTCTCCAGTGTGTTCTTTGAATGAAACGCGGTATCAGTGTAAATGTGAGGGTCTGTTTGTTTGGCCAAATGACACGTGTCACACATATGAGGCCTGTGATGTCATCACTAATGGTTCATGTACATGTATCAATGGCCTTCCAGCTGATGGACAGTTCTGCCAAGGTGAATCTTTCCGCTTTGTTTGGCTGTTTTCCTGCTTTGTTTTATTTCATTTTTTAACTAGTGTTGGAACAGTCAGATTATGTGCTTGTTTTTGTTTGTAAAGAACTTTTGTGTACAGTAAAACACATTGTTTATTGAAGTTTTTTAAATGACTTTTTGTCAAGATATTATCAGCACGATAGCAAACTTTTATTTTTAATCTCAGACTATTTGGTACATGATATTAGAGATGTTTTTGTTGCAAATTATTGGAAACAAAATACAGATTTTTTTATTTCAATGCAGGAGTATAATTGTGGAGATTTTTTGTTCAACCTGCTTCTGTTTGTTCCTGCAGTTCTTTCTTCTGACTATTTGATTGACATTGATGTGAGATTCTTTGACTTGGTCCTGGTGGACAACTTACGAAATATTGTCAGAAATATCAGCCTGCCTTTGACTCTGAGCAGCAGCACAAATATCACAGATATCGACATGAATACTGGTGAGAACAGAACTGTTCATCATGTCACATACTAAGATGAGTTTAGTTTTGAGCAGAAATCCACAGATTGAACACAAATAAATAAATCTCCTTGTTTTACAGTGTGTGGGTTGAATGGAACAGAATATGAGTGCAAGTGTGAGGTGGATCATGTTTGGCCCAGTAACACCTGCATGGCCTATCAGGTGTGTGATAGCATTGTGGGAAGCACTTGTGGATGCATTCAAGCTCTCCCTTCAGAGGGTTCACTTTGCCAGAGAGGTGAGGAACAATACATGAAGAATTTTGAGCCGTCTGTTCTTTAGTCTCTGTTACTCTTCAACTTTATATGCAATGTGATTCATAGGAAACCAATTAATGTTAAACTGGACTGACTGACTGGCAAGCAGAACTATAGTACTTAATTTTCTGGTTATATAGGGCTAAATTAGCTTGAAACTAAATGTTTCAAATAATACAAAATAGTTTTGACCTCGTTCTGTTTTGACAAGCATCTTTCAGCTATTGTACCTCACTGCATTACTTCACAACCAGAAACTAATTTTCTACTAACAGATGTGGGGGGTATTTTTTCAATGCCTTAATTTTCTTACAAATGTTGGTTAAAGTGGATTTTATTCCATCCTATAATAATGGTTTGTGGAATAGTGTTAGTTCATTGCAATCAGCATTTAAACATTCTTTAAAAAACCCTAAAAGCATAACACAGATACAAAAAGTAGAAAGCAAAACTCCACAAGACAAACAAACCAACATGCAGAATACCAAGCTACAGCGTCTCCCTCTGGTGGGCAAAACTAAAACTTTCTAGGAGTCTGAAATGCACAGGCTAAACAAAACTGAAAATACTTTCAATAACTGTCTACACAAGACGTTTAAGTGAACTTCCTGCCATCGCAGCAGCAGAACAGCCATCACAACAAATAATAAACTGCCATGCATATGCAGAAGAGCAAAATAAATAAATAATAATAATGATAATAATAATAGACACGATTCATTTTTAGTTCTTATTTACATTTTAGTATTTTTTCCCTATTTTCAACAGGCAGTTGTACATTTATTATTATGGATTTTACTCAGTATAGGCTACATACGATGGACTAAATGTAACCAAAACCACTAAATGTACACCTACTTTTGATGGTTCTAAAACCTTTGATTTTTGCATTTGTGTTCTTTCTGTTTCCAGACATCAATGAATGTGAAGATGCAGCATCAGTGTGTGGTCAATACTCAGACTGTACTAACAGGATTGGGGGTTACATGTGTTCATGCTGGAATGGATTTAATGTCTCTAATAAAGACAGTCCTGTGAGCTTCAACAACTCATGTCGGGGTAAATATTATCAGCTGAAATTGATTCTATTTGTCATGTTATAAAATGTATTGTACGGTGCTGCTGTGTCTTTGCAGTTTGTGTTAACACTTCTGTGAGCTTTTGGTAAATTATTTTTCATTTGTTTTTCTTATAGATATTGATGAATGTTTGTTCAGTCCACCTGTCTGTGGTCCATATTCCAACTGCACAAATGACATGGGAAGTTACAATTGCTCATGTTTGGATGGTTTCACTGCAGCAAACTCAAGTCTCTCCATCAGCATCAATAACACATGTGAAGGTAAATTCCTGCATGTGATTTTGTAGTTTTGGAAACTAACTTTGCATATATTTTAGTTGTTTTGATTTTTTGACTAAATGTTTTTACTTTTATGTTCATTGTCTTTTAAAAATAACAGGTTTAATAATCAATTAATTACAATGATTACAGCAAGTGTTGTTTTTTACAGCTGCATTTGTACTTTTAGTCATACTCTTTTCGGTTTAAGTGTGCCAAACTATAAATTAATTTACATGACTCAAATTTTAATATTTGCATGATTGTTACTAAAATTAACCATACTTTTTTCATCTCTTCCTTTAATAAAGATGTGAATGAATGTCTAAAGTCATCAGAGGTCTGTGGTCCAAACTCTCGTTGCAACAACTCAATTGGGAGTTTCAACTGTTCCTGCTTGAGTGCGTTTACTGTAACAGACAGAAATCAACCAGTCAGCAACAGTAACCCATGCAATGGTAAGTATATCAAAATGTTTTTTTATCATCGTTTAGTTATTGTTGGTGATGTTTTTTTTCTTGTTGTTAATGTAGTTTTTTAGATTTTTCTAAGTAATCCTTGCTAAAAAAATGTTGATTCAATCTATTATTATGCTTAAATACATATTAAAATTATTAAAGGTTTTGAATTAGTTATTTTTTAAAGCAGTCATAATTTCAGGATGTTTTTCCCTCTTTTTCTACAGTGTCTCTACCTCTGACTGAATATCTGATTGAAATTGAGATCAACAGCATTGATAGTAGGATCACTGATCAGCTGAAGACTCTTCTGATGAATTTGAGTTTGCCCTACACAATCAGTGACAGCACTAACATTACAGAAATCAACATCACTACTGGTATGATCTCTGTTTCTACTTTGTGATGCTGTTTATCAAAAATAATACATCATGAATACTTCCATAAATGAATATATCTGATGTTTGGACTCTTCTTCTGCTCTCCAGTGTGTTCTTTGAATGAAACGCGGTATCAATGTAAATGTGAGGGTCTGTTTGTTTGGCCAAATGACACGTGTCACGCATACGATGCCTGTGATGTCATCACTAATGGTTCATGTACATGTATCAAGGGCCTTCCAGCTGATGGACAGTTCTGCCAAGGTGAGACAATGACATCATTCTGCAAAATCACTAATTTCTTCTTTAAGTATTACTTTCTGTTTTCTTTTATGGTATTGTGTTTTAATATTAGTGTTGTTTCATATTGTTTTTGTGCTTGTTCCTATTTGCATAGATATCTGTTTAACTGCTTTTGTTGTTTTTTTTTTCTCTGCAGTTCTGCTGTCTGACTTTGTGATTGACATTGATGTGAGATTCTTTGACTTGGTCCTGGTGGACAACTTACGAAATATTGTCAGAAACATGAGCCTGCCTTTGACTCTGAGCAGCAGCACAAATATCACAGATATCGACATGAATACTGGTGAGAACAGAACTGTTCATCATGTCACATACTAAGATGAGTTTAGTTTTAGCAGAAATCCACAGATTGAACACAAATAAATAAATCTCCTTGTTTTACAGTGTGTGGGTTGAATGGAACAGAATATGAGTGCAAGTGTGAGGTGGATCATGTTTGGCCCAGTAACACCTGCATGGCCTATCAGGTGTGTGATAACATTGTGGGAGGCACTTGTGGATGCATTCAAACTCTTCCTTCAGAGGGGTCACTTTGCCAGAGAGGTGAGAAATCCCATTAGATTTGATATGTACTGAATGTAGTTTTAGTAACATGACCAGTATGAGTTTATTCAGTAACTCCTGATAGTTCAGAAACACTGTTTTTATGCAGTATCATCTTCCTGTTTTTCAGACATCAATGAATGTGAAGATGCAGCGTCAGTGTGTGGTCAATACTCAGACTGTACTAACAGGATTGGGGGTTACATGTGTTCATGCTGGAATGGATTTAATGTCTCTAATAAAGACAGTCCTGTGAGCGTCAACAACTCTTGTCATGGTAAATATTATCACCTGAATTTGTTTTCTATTTTTTATGTAATAAAATGTATAGTGTAATGTAATGTGTCTTTGCAGTTTGTGTTAACACTTCTGTGAGCTTTTGGTAAATTATATTTCATTTGTTTCTCTTATAGATATTGATGAATGTCTGTTCAGTCCACCGGTTTGTGGTCCATATTCCAACTGCACAAATGAATTAGGAAGTTACAATTGCTCATGTTTGGATGGTTTCACTGCAGCAAACTCAAGTCTCTTCATCAGCATCAATAACACATGTGAAGGTAAATTCCCGCATGTGATTTTGTAGTTTTGGAAACTTACTTTGCATATATATTTTTTTAATTGTTTTGATTCTTTGACTAAATGTATTCAATTTTATGTTCATTGTCTTTTTGATAAAGATAACAGGTTTAATGATCAATTAATTACAATGACTACAGCGTGTTGTTTTTTACAATTGCATTTGTACTTTTATTCAAACTCTATTTTTTTCCATTTAAATGTGACGAACTACAAATTAATTGACATGACTCAAATCTTAATGTTTGCTTATTTGTTACTAAAATTGACAATACCTTTTCCCAACTCTTCCCATAAAAAAGATGTGAATGAATGTCTAAAGTCATCAGAGGTCTGTGGTCCAAACTCTCGTTGCAACAACTCAATTGGGAGTTTCAACTGTTCCTGCTTGAGTGCGTTTACTGTAACTGACAGAAATCAACCAGTCAGCAACAGTAACCCATGCAATGGTAAGTGCTGTATGTAGTAAATACATCTCAGTGTGACCAAGGCTGTAAATTAGCCTTTTGCTTCAAGCCTCTTTGTGGAGCATTGTCTGCTTAAACTTTTAACAATGTTATAGTGCATTGTTCCTGTTAAATTATTATAAATTGGATTTTTATTTTGAAGTGAATGTAACACAAAATAACAATTCATTCTATTATATGGTATTGTGTGTGTTTCTGCTCTTTACATTTTCAACTACGATACAAGTTTCTTAAATTCATGGAGGCGTTTTTTTAGGTAATTGTGATGAATCCTGTTGGTCCAAATATCATTGTCTGTTCATAATTTTGTGTTGTTTGCTTCAATTATCATGCATATAAAAGGAATATTGATCAATTGTGGATTTTCTTCTCTTTTTCTACAGTGTCTCTGCCTCTGACTGAATATCTGATTGAAATTGAGATCAACAGCATTGATAGTAGGATCACTGATCAGCTGAGGACTCTTCTGATGAATTTGAGTTTGCCCTACACAATCAGTGACAGCACTAACATTACAGAAATCAACATCACTACTGGTATGATCTCTGTTTCTGCTTATTGATGCTGTTTATCTAAAATTATACATCATGAATACTTCCATAAATGAAGATATCTGATGTTTGGACTCTTCTTCTGCTCTCCAGTGTGTTCTTTGAATGAAACGCGGTATCAGTGTAAATGTGAGGGTCTGTTTGTTTGGCCAAATGACACGTGTCACGCATACGAGGCCTGTGATGTCATCACTAATGGTTCATGTACATGTATCAATGGCCTTCCAGCTGATGGACAGTTCTGCCAAGGTGAATCTTTCCGCTTTGTTTGGCTGTTTTCCTGCTTTGTTTTATTTCATTTTTTAACTAGTGTTGGAACAGTCAGATTATGTGCTTGTTTTTGTTTGTAAAGAACTTTTGTGTACAGTAAAACACATTGTTTATTAAAGTTTTTTAAATGACTTTTTGTCAAGATATTATCAGCACGATAGCAAACTTTTATTTTTAATCTCAGACTATTTGGTACATGATATTAGAGATGTTTTTGTTGCAAATTATTGGAAACAAAATACAGATTTTTTTATTTCAATGCAGGAGTATAATTGTGGAGATTTTTTGTTCAACCTGCTTCTGTTTGTTCCTGCAGTTCTTTCTTCTGACTATTTGATTGACATTGATGTGAGATTCTTTGACTTGGTCCTGGTGGACAATTTACGAAATATTGTCAGAAATATCAGCCTGCCTTTGACTCTGAGCAGCAGCACAAATATCACAGATATCGACATGAATACTGGTGAGAACAGAACTGTTCATCATGTCACATACTAAGATGAGTTTAGTTTTAGCAGAAATCCACAGATTGAACACAAATAAATAAATCTCCTTGTTTTACAGTGTGTGGGTTGAATGGAACAGAATATGAGTGCAAGTGTGAGGTGGATCATGTTTGGCCCAGTAACACCTGCATGGCCTATCAGGTGTGTGATAGCATTGTGGGAAGCACTTGTGGATGCATTCAAGCTCTCCCTTCAGAGGGTTCACTTTGCCAGAGAGGTGAGGAACAATACATGAAGAATTTTGAGCCGTCTGTTCTTTAGTCTCTGTTACTCTTCAACTTTATATGCAATGTGATTCATAGGAAACCAATTAATGTTAAACTGGACTGACTGACTGGCAAGCAGAACTATAGTACTTAATTTTCTGGTTATATAGGGCTAAATTAGCTTGAAACTAAATGTTTCAAATAATACAAAATAGTTTTGACCTCGTTCTGTTTTGACAAGCATCTTTCAGCTATTGTACCTCACTGCATTACTTCACAACCAGAAACTAATTTTCTACTAACAGATGTGGGGGGTATTTTTTCAATGCCTTAATTTTCTTACAAATGTTGGTTAAAGTGGATTTTATTCCATCCTATAATAATGGTTTGTGGAATAGTGTAAGTTCATTGCAATCAGCATTTAAACATTCTTTAAAAAACCCTAAAAGCATAACACAGATACAAAAAGTAGAAAGCAAAACTCCACAAGACAAACAAACCAACATGCAGAATACCAAGCTACAGCGTCTCCCTCTGGTGGGCAAAACTAAAACTTTCTAGGAGTCTGAAATGCACAGGCTAAACAAAACTGAAAATACTTTCAATAACTGTCTACACAAGACGTTTAAGTGAACTTCCTGCCATCGCAGCAGCAGAACAGCCATCACAACAAATAATGAACTGCCATGCATATGCAGAAGAGCAAAATAAATAAATAATAATAATAATAATAATAGACACGATTCATTTTTAGTTCTTATTTACATTTTAGTATTTTTTTCCCTATTTTCAACAGGCAGTTGTACATTTATTATTATGGATTTTACTCAGTATAGGCTACATACGATGGACTTAATGTAACCAAAACCACTAAATGTACACCTACTTTTGATGGTTCTAAAACCTTTGATTTTTGCATTTGTGTTCTTTCTGTTTCCAGACATCAATGAATGTGAAGATGCAGCATCAGTGTGTGGTCAATACTCAGACTGTACTAACAGGATTGGGGGTTACATGTGTTCATGCTGGAATGGATTTAATGTCTCTAATAAAGACAGTCCTGTGAGCTTCAACAACTCATGTCGGGGTAAATATTATCAGCTGAAATTGATTCTATTTGTCATGTTATAAAATGTATTGTACGGTGCTGCTGTGTCTTTGCAGTTTGTGTTAACACTTCTGTGAGCTTTTGGTAAATTATTTTTCATTTGTTTTTCTTATAGATATAGATGAATGTTTGTTCAGTCCACCTGTCTGTGGTCCATATTCCAACTGCACAAATGACATGGGAAGTTACAATTGCTCATGTTTGGATGGTTTCACTGCAGCAAACTCAAGTCTCTCCATCAGCATCAATAACACATGTGAAGGTAAATTCCTGCATGTGATTTTGTAGTTTTGGAAACTAACTTTGCATATATTTTAGTTGTTTTGATTTTTTGACTAAATGTTTTTACTTTTATGTTCATTGTCTTTTAAAAATAACAGGTTTAATAATCAATTAATTACAATGATTACAGCAAGTGTTGTTTTTTTACAGCTGCATTTGTACTTTTAGTCATACTCTTTTCCGTCTAAGTGTGCCAAACTATAAATTAATTTACATGACTCAAATTTTAATATTTGCATGATTGTTACTAAAATTAACCATACTTTTTTCATCTCTTCCTTTAATAAAGATGTGAATGAATGTCTAAAGTCATCAGAGGTCTGTGGTCCAAACTCTCGTTGCAACAACTCAATTGGGAGTTTCAACTGTTCCTGCTTGAGTGCGTTTACTGTAACAGACAGAAATCAACCAGTCAGCAACAGTAACCCATGCAATGGTAAGTATATCAAAATGTTTTTTATCATCGTTTAGTTATTGTTGGTGATGTTTTTTTTCTTGTTGTTAATGTAGTTTTTTAGATTTTTCTAAGTAATCCTTGCTAAAAAATGTTGATTCAATCTATTATTATGCTTAAATACATATTAAAATTATTAAAGGTTTTGAATTAGTTATTTTTTAAAGCAGTCATAATTTCAGGATGTTGTTCCCTCTTTTTCTACAGTGTCTCTACCTCTGACTGAATATCTGATTGAAATTGAGATCAACAGCATTGATAGTAGGATCACTGATCAGCTGAGGACTCTTCTGATGAATTTGAGTTTGCCCTACACAATCAGTGACAGCACTAACATTACAGAAATCAACATCACTACTGGTATGATCTCTGTTTCTACTTTGTGATGCTGTTTATCTAAAACTATACATCATGAATACTTCCATAAATGAAGATATCTGATGTTTAGACTCTTCTTCTGCTCTCCAGTGTGTTCTTTGAATGAAACGCGGTATCAGTGTAAATGTGAGGGTCTGTTTGTTTGGCCAAATGACACGTGTCACGCATACGATGCCTGTGATGTCATCACTAATGGTTCATGCACATGTATCAATGGCCTTCCAGCTGATGGACAGTTCTGCCAAGGTGAGACAATGACATCATTCTGCAAAATCACTCATTTCACCTTTAAGTATTACTTTCTGTTTTCTTACTTTTATGTTATCGTGTTTTAATATTAGTGTTGTTTCATATTGTTTTTTTGCGCAAAGATTTCTGTTTACCTGCTTTTGTTGTTTGTTTTTTTCCTGCAGTTCTTTCGTCTGACTATTTGATTGACATTGATGTGAAATTCTTTGACTTGGTCCTGGTGGACTACTTACGAAATATTGTCAGAAATATCAGCCTGCCTTTGACTCTGAGCAGCAGCACAAATATCACAGATATCGACATGAATACTGGTGAGAACAGAACTGTTCATCATGTCACATACTAAGATGAGTTTAGTATTAGCAGAAATCCAAAGATTGAACGCAAATAAATTAATCTCCTTGTTTTACAGTGTGTGGGTTGAATGGAACAGAATATGAGTGCAAGTGTGAGGTGGATCATGTTTGGCCCAGTAACACCTGCATGGCCTATCAGGTGTGTGATAGCATTGTGGGAGGCACTTGTGGATGCATTCAAACTCTCCCTTCAGAAGGTTCACTTTGCCAGAGAGGTGAGGAACAATACATGAATAATTTTGAACTGTCTGTTCTTCAGTTTCTTCATATGCAATTCAGTTTTTAATTGAGAGGCTGTGACTTAAACATCAGGGAATGGGATTTATGAGACCATTAGGAAATCATTAAACTTGGCTGACTGACTGGAAAGCAGAACTACAGAACTTCATGTTCTTAATTTATAGGACTAAATTATCTTGAAATGAAATGTTTCAAAGAAAACAAAATAGTTTTGACCTCGTTCTGTTTTGACAAGCATCTTTCAGCTATTGTACCTCACTGCATTACTTCACAACCAGAAACTTATTTTCTACTAACAGATGTTTTCTTATAAATGTTGGTTGAAGTGGATTTTATTACATTTTATAATAATGATTTCTGGAAATAGTGTTAGTTCTTAGCAAACAGCATTTAAGCATTCTTAGAAAAATGAACAAAAAAGCTCTAAAAGCATAACACATTTACAAAATATTAGAGAGCAAAACTCCACAACCAACATGCAGAATACAATGCTACATCGTCTTCCTCTGGTAGGCAAAGCTAAAACTTTTGATCGTTTTAAAACCTTTTATTTTTGCATTTGTGTTCTTTCTTTTTCAGACATCAATGAATGTGAAGATACATCATCAGTGTGTGGTCAATACTCAGACTGTACTAACAGCATTGGGGGTTACATGTGTTCATGCTGGAATGGATTTAATGTCTCTAATAAAGACAGTCCTGTGAGCTTCAACAACTCATGTCGGGGTAAATATTATCAGATGAACTTGATTTCAATATTTTATGTTATAAAACGTATTGTACAGTGCTGCTGTGTCTTTGCAGTTTGTGTTAACACTTCTGTGAGCTTTTGGTAAATTATATTTAATTTGTTTCTCTAATAGATGTAGATGAATGTCTGTTCAGTCCACCTGTCTGTGGTCCATATTCCAACTGCACAAATGAATTAGGAAGTTACAATTGCTCATGTTTGGATGGTTTCACTGCAGAAAACTCAAGTTTCACCATCAGCATAAATAACACATGTGAAGGTAAATTCTTGCATGTGATTTGTATGTAGTTTTGGAAATTAATTTAGCATATTAAAAAAAAATGCTTTGATTCCTGAACAAAATGTATTTAACAGTATGTTTATTGCTTTGAAAAAATAACAGCTTTAATAATCAATTAATAATGTTTACAACAAGTGTTAATTCCTACAACTGTATTTGTACTTTTTTCATTCTCCTCTTTTCCATTAAAACGTGCCAAACTATGAATCAATTTACATGACCCAAATCTTAAAATCTTTGTAATTGTTACTAAAGTTGAGAATACTTTTTCCATCTCTTCCTATAATAAAGATGTGAATGAATGTCTAAAGTCATCAGAGGTCTGTGGTCCAAACTCTCGTTGCAACAACTCAATTGGGAGTTTCAAATGTTCCTGCTTGAGTGCGTTTACTGTAACAGACAGAAATCAACCAGTCAGCAACAGTAACCCATGCAATGGTAAGTGCTGTATGTAGAAAATACTTTTAATGTAACAGAGGCTGTAAATTAGCCTTTGACTAGAAACCTGTATGTGGAGCATTGTCTGTTTGAACTTGTAGCAATGTTATACTGCATTGTTCCTGTTAAATTATTATAAATTGCATTTTTATTTTAAGAGAATGTAACATTCTGTCATTCTATTTGATGGTATTATGTGTTTCTGTTCTTTACAATGTCAGCTATGATAAAACTTGCTTAAATACATAGAGAATGTTAATTTTTTTATATTTTTTTTTTTAAAGTAGTTGTGTTAACCTGTTGGTCCAAATATCATTGTCGGTTCATAATTTTGTGTTGTTCGCTTCAATTATCATGCATATAAAAGGAATATTGATCATTTATGAATTTTCTTCTCTTTTTCTACAGTGTCTCTGCCTCTGACTGAATATCTGATTGAAATTGAGATCAACAGCATTGATAGTAGGATCACTGATCAGCTGAGGACTCTTCTGATGAATTTGAGTTTGCCCTACACAATCAGTGACAGCACTAACATTACAGAAATCAACATCACTACTGGTATGATCTCTGTTTCTGCTTTTTGATGCTGTTTATCTAAAATTATACATCATGAATACTTCCATAAATGAAGATATTTGATGTTTGGACTCTTCTTCTGCTCTCCAGTGTGTTCTTTGAATGAAACGCGGTATCAGTGTAAATGTGAGGGTCTGTTTGTTTGGCCAAATGACACGTGTCACGCATATGATGCCTGTGATGTCATCACTAATGGTTCATGCACATGTATCAATGGCCTTCCAGCTGATGGACAGTTCTGCCAAGGTGAATCTTTCCGCTTTGTTTTGCTGTTTTCCTGCTTTGTTTCATTTTATTTTATTACTAGTGTTGGAACAGTCAGATTATGTGCTTGTTTTTTGTTTGTACAGAACTTTGTGTAAAACCCATTGTTTATTTTAGTTTTTATGTTGACATTTTCTCATTAAAATATAATCAACACAATAGCAAACTTTTTAATCTCAGCCTTTGTGGTAAATGATGTTAGAGATGTTTTTGTGGCAAATTATTGGAAAGAAAATGCAGATTTGTTTATATACAGGAGTATAATTGTAGTGAGTTTTTGTTCAACCTGCTTCTGTTTGTTCCCACAGTTTTGTCGTCTGACTATGTGATTGACATTGATGTGAGATTCTTTGACTTGGTCCTGGTGGACTACTTACGAAATATTGTCAAAAATATCAGCCTGCCTTTGACTCTGAGCAGCAGCACAAATATCACAGATATCGACATGAATACTGGTGAGAACAGAACTGTTCATCATGTCACATACTAAGATGAGTTTAGTTTTAGCAGAAATCCACAGATTGAACACAAATAAATTAATCTCCTTGTTTTACAGTTTGTGGGTTGAATGGAACAGAATATGAGTGCAAGTGTGAGGTGGATCATGTTTGGCCCAGTAACACCTGCATGGCCTATCAGGTGTGTGATAACATTGTGGGAGGCACTTGTGGATGCATTCAAACTCTCCCTTCGGAGGGGTCACTTTGCCAGAGAGGTAAGAAATCCCATTAGATTTGATATGTACTGAATGTAGTTTTAGTAACATGACCAGTATGAGTTTATGCAGTAACTCCTGATAGTTCAGAAACACTGTTTTTATGCAGTATCATCTTCCTGTTTTTCAGACATCAATGAATGTGAAGATGCAGCGTCAGTGTGTGGTCAATACTCAGACTGTACTAACAGGATTGGGGGTTACATGTGTGCATGCTGGAATGGATTTAATGTCTCCAGTAAAGACAGTCCTGTGAGCGTCAACAACTCTTGTCATGGTAAATATCATTAGCTGGTTTTGATTTCTGTTTTTGTGTTTAGTATGTTTTATCTATAGGACTGATGTGTCTTTGCATTTTGAGTAAACACCTCTATGAATTTTAAGTATATTATTTTTCATTTTTTCTGCCATAGATATTGATGAATGTCTGTTCAGTCCACCTGTCTGTGGTCCATATTCCAACTGCACAAATGAATTAGGAAGTTACAATTGCTCATGTTTGGATGGTTTCACTGCAGAAAACTCAAGTCTCTCCATCAGCATCAATAACACATGTGAAGGTAAATTCTCCACTTGAATTCTCATATAATCCGGAAAGATTGTGTAGCATGATTTTTTAGCCTATTTCTGTTTTTGTAATTTTTTTTAAACAAAAGTTGCTAAATATATTTGAAAGATTTCACTTTTCTAAGTGATTTGTTGCATTCATTACTGTTAGTATTCTTAACGCTGAATGTGTAATTTTTAATTCATATTTCTGCACTCTTAAGTACAGTCGAAATATTTACATTTTCTCATCATATTTGCACAGTAATTTCTATTATAATACTTTTTTCATCTCTTCCTTTAATAAAGATGTGAATGAATGTCTACAGTCATCAGAGGTCTGTGGTCCAAACTCTCGTTGCAACAACTCAATTGGGAGTTTCAACTGTTCCTGCTTGAGTGCATTTACTGTAACAGACAGAAATCAACCAGTCAGCAACAGTAACCCATGCAATGGTATGTAAAAATAAATGTTTTATCAACATTTTATTCATTTTAAAGTAAACTTATCAGAGATATTGTTTCAGTCTATATTATGACTTGGTGTTTGTTACATTCATTGTCAGGTCTGGAGTTGGATTCATTTTAAGTCTTTGAGTTTTATGGCGTAGATCAGCCACCTTTAGTTCACAAATGACTATAATAAAATATCTATCTTTCCTCAAGAAAAAAAGGTTCGCAAAATTAAAAAAATTAGGACTGAGACATTTTTGACATTTGGTTGATTTGACATGGATTGACCAAACTATTGTGATTTTTACTTATTCACACAGTATGGTACAAAAGCTTACTTTTAATCAATTGTTTATATTACTGTAGTTGTTGTGATACAATAGTAACAATACCGGGAGTGCAAAATTATTAGGCAAATAAGTATTTTGACCACATCATCCTCTTTATGCATGTTGTCTTACTCCAAGCTGTATAGGCTCGAAAGCCTACTACAAATTAAGCATATTAGGTGATGTGCATCTCTGTAATGAGAAGGGGTGTGGTCTAATGACATCAACACCCTGTATCAGGTGTGCATCATTATTAGGCAACTTCCTTTCCTTTGGCAAAATGGGTCAAAAGAAGGACTTGACAGGCTCCGAAAAGTCAAAAATAGTGAGATATCTTGCAGAGGGATGAGCACTCTTAAAATTGTCAAGCTTCTGAAGCGTGATCATCGAACAATCAAGCGTTTCATTCAAAATAGTCAACAGGGTTGCAAGAAGCATCTGGAAAAACCAAACCAAAAACCAAGGCGCAAAATAACTGCCCATGAACTGAGAAAAGTCAAGCGTGCAACTGCCAAGATGCCACTTGCCACCAGTTTTGCCATATTTCAGAGCTGCAACATCACTGGAGTGGCCAAAAGCACAAGGTGTGCAATACTCAGAGACATGGCCAAGGTAAGAAAGGCTGAAAAACGACCACCACTGAACAAGACACACAAGCTGAAACGTCAAGACTGGGCCAATAAATATCTCAAGACTGAGTTTTCTGAGGTTTTATGGACTGATGAAATGAGAGTGAGTCTTGATGGGGTCGTGGCTGGATTGGTAAAGGGCAGAGAGCTCCAGTCCGACTCAGACGCCAGCAAGGTGGAGGTGGAGTACTGGTTTGGGCGGATATCATCAAAGATGAGCTTATGGGGCCTTTTCGGGTTGAGGATGGAGTCAAGCTCAACTCCCAGTCCTACTGCCAGTTTCTGCAAGACACCTTCTTCAAGCAGTGGTACAGGAAGTAGTCTGCATCCTTCAAGAAAAACATGATTTTCATGCAGGACAATGCTCCATCACACGCGTCCAAGTACTCCACAGCATGGCTGGCAAGAAAGGGTGTAAAAGAAGAAAAACTAATGACATGGTCTCCTTGTTCACCTGATCTGAACCCCAAAGTGAACCTATGGTCCATCTTCAAATGTGAGATTTACAAGGAGGGAAAACAGTACACCTCTCTGAACAGTGTTTGGGAGGCTGTGGTTGCTGCTGCACGCAATGTTGATGGTGAACAGATCAAAACACTGACAGAATTCATGGATGGCAGGCTTTTGAGTGTCCTTGCAAAGAAAGGTGGCTATATTGGTCACTGATTTGTTTTTGTTTTGTTTTTGAATGTCAGAAATGTATATTTGTGAATGTTGAGATGTTATATTGGTTTCACTGGTGAAAATAAATAATTGAAATGGGTATATATTTGTTTTTTGATTAGTTGCCTAATAATTATGCACAGTAATAGTCACCTGCACACACAGAAATCCTCCTAAAAAAAGCTAAAACTAAAAACAAACTAAAAACTACTTCCAAAAATATTCAACTTTGATATTAATGAGTTTTTTGGGTTCATTGAGAACATGGTTGTTGTTCAATAATAAAATTAATCCTCAAAAATACAACTTGCCTAATAATTCTGCACTCCCTGTAGAATCGCCACAACAGATTAATTCAAATATTTTACTATAGTATGGTTCAAAACTAGTATTGTATTTACTATTAATTACTACTAATATATGTAAATAATGTGGGCTGTTTCTTTCACAGTGAGAGCATTAGTGTCTTGTATGATACAGCTGGGTCCTGTTTCTGTAACTAAATGAAAATTTTAATATGTTACCACCTCAAATCTCTCCTGTTGTTGTGGTGCTGAATATTCTGGTATCATTAATTATCCCGGGGCACTTTTAATTGAGCAGGCATTACACCATGCTCTTCATTAATACAAATTATTCTAATTCTTATATTCAGTCACTGACAATCTTACCTGCCCATTCTGTACTGTTGGGCTCATGACTGGTTCTAGGCAACATCACTGGTGCTGTATATGAAATTGCCCCTATACCCTCATTCATTGTTCCCAGTAATAGTCCACTACTAATGTACACATAGGGGGTGGTTTCGGATACAGACTGGGTCTGCCTCTTTGCTGTTAGCAGCAAACAGGGGCTTCTGAACAGCTACAGTACCAAATGTTTTTTTTACATGAACGTTAACAATGGTTTGCAGACAATGTTGTTAGTTTCATCTTCTCTCATCATCTTAATTTGTACTCTCGCTGTTTTTAAGGAAAAATGTCCTTAGTTTTGAACATTTGTATGCCTAAACTTTAAGAGCTTTCCTGTTTTTAATTCTAGCCTTTTCAGCGCTGCCTTTGTGCTATTTTTTGCTTGCATACACCATCAACTTGCTTTTTTTTTAGCAAGATCCCACAGTCAGGTCAAATATAATTATGTCATCAACTATGATATCAACATTTACTAGTGCAGACTGCGGTTATGCTATCTGCCAATGATGCTGCATAAAAATAATAAATAAAAAAGCTGAGCTTTTGTGAGTACAGTCAGCCTAGAACAGCATTCGTATTTCAATGTCAACCCCCTAGCACTTGCCCATGCGGCCATAAATGTCCAGATCGGCCCAACGAAAATTCTTGGATAATCTGGGCCTCTGTGTTGTCTGCTATGATTAAAGTTGTTTTATACATGTTTGGATTATTTAAAATAGAGTTGTATTGAATCATATTTGCCCCAAAATCGTTACTTTTTGATACACCCTTTATCAACATTTAACTTCACATTTGTTTTATAATATACATAGTCATTGTTTTCTGTATTTTCTTCTCCTTTTCTACAGTGTCTCTACCTCTGACAGAATATCTGATTGAAATTGAGATCAACAGCATTGATAGTAGGATCACTGAACAGCTGAGGACTCTTCTGATGAATTTGAGTTTGCCCTACACAATCAGTGACAGCACTAACATTACAGAAATCAACATCACTACTGGTATGATCTCTGTTTCTGCTTTGTGATGCTGTTTATTTAAAATTATACATCATGAATACTTCCATAAATGAAGATATGTGATGTTTGGACTCTTCTTTTGCTCTCCAGTGTGTTCTTTGAATGAAACGCGGTATCAGTGTAAATGTGAGGGTCTGTTTGTTTGGCCAAATGACACGTGTCACGCATACGATGCCTGTGATGTCATCACTAATGGTTCATGCACATGTATCAATGGCCTTCCAGCTGATGGACAGTTCTGCCAAGGTGAGAGAATGACAATTTTCTGCAACATCATCAGTTTCTCCCTCTAATTATTACTTTGTGTTCTTCCTACTTGGATGTTATTGTGTTTTAATATTGGTGATGTCTCGGATTTTGTGCACATTTTTGTTTGTTCTTGCAGTTCTTTCATCTGACTATGTGATTGACATTGATGTGAGATTCTTTGACTTGGTCCTGGTAAACTACTTACGAAATATTGTCAGAAATATCAGCCTGCCTTTGACTCTGAGCAGCAGCACAAATATCACAGATATCGACATGAATACTGGTGAGAACAGAACTGTTCATCATGTCACATACTAAGATGAGTTTAGTTTGAGCAGAAATCCACAGATTGAACACAAATAAATAAATCTCCTTGTTTTACAGTGTGTGGGTTGAATGGAACAGAATATGAGTGCAAGTGTGAGGTGGATCATGTTTGGCCCAGTAACACCTGCATGGCCTATCAGGTGTGTGATAGCATTGTGGGAGGCACTTGTGGATGCATTCAAACTCTCCCTTCAGAGGGGTCACTTTGCCAGAGAGGTGAGAAATCACTTTAGATTTGATATGTACTGAATGTAGTTTTAGTAACATGACCAGTATGAGTTTATTCAGTAACTCCTGATAGTTCAGAAACACTGTTTTTATGCAGTATCATCTTCCTGTTTTTCAGACATCAATGAATGTGAAGATGCAGCGTCAGTGTGTGGTCAATACTCAGACTGTACTAACAAGATTGGGGGTTACATGTGTTCATGCTGGAATGGATTTAATGTCTCTAATAAAGACAGTCCTGTGAGCGTCAACAACTCTTGTCATGGTAAATATTATCAGCTGGTTTTGATTTCCATTCAGATTTGTTTATATTTTTTTCAGAGGTCTTTTATGTCTAAACTAAAATAAGTAATTTAAACTAATTAAAAATATGACTTTACAAATAAAATATGATTTAAATAATTAATAAACCTTTTTGTAACCTTTTTCCTCAATAGATATAGATGAATGTCTGTTCAGTTCACCTGTCTGTGGCCCATATTCTAACTGCACAAATGAAATAGGAAGTTACAATTGCTCATGTTTGGATGGTTTCACTGCAGAAAACTCAAGCCTCTCCATCAGCATCAATAACACATGTGAAGGTAAATTCTGGAAATGTATTATTATATAATCTAGGAAGTTAGCAAGCATATTTATTAGCTATTTCTTCTTTTTTGTAACAATATTTTCTAAATAACTGTTAAAGATTTAATGTTAACACTTTACTACATTGTTCTATTAATAATGTTTAGTTAATGCATTTACAAACACAAACAAAGAATGAACAACACATTTATTACATTGTTGAAAATAAAGTTGTTTATTGTTAGATTGTGTTAACTCACAGTGCATTAGCAAATATTAACAAGCACAACTTTGTATTTAAATAATGTGTAAATGTTAAACTATGGTTAATAAATGTTGTACAAGTATTGTTCAATCTTAGTTCATGTTAGTATTGTAAATACTTGAACTAATGGTACCTTATTGTAAAGTGTGACCAAATTAATTTTTAAATGTGTTTTTTTTTACATTGATTATAGATAATGTTAACACAGAATGTGACATTGTTTTTTATTCTCTAATTTATAGTTTTGCACTCATACATTCAGTAAAGTTATTTAATTTACTCTGATCATCAAATCATAACAATCAATCCTAATAGCAACAATACTTTTGCATCTCTTCCGTTAATAAAGATGTGAATGAATGTCTAAAGTCATCAGAGGTCTGTGGTCCAAACTCTCGTTGCAACAACTCAATTGGGAGTTTCAACTGTTCCTGCTTGAGTGCGTTTACTGTAACAGACAGAAATCAACCAGTCAGCAACAGTAACCCATGCAATGGTAAGTGCTGTTTGTGGAAATTCTAGAAGCCTGTATATGGAGCATTGACTGCTTGTGAAATAAATAAAGAAAGAAAGAAAGAAAGAAAGAAAGAAAGAAAGAAAGAAAGAAAGAAAGAAATCTATTATATGGTTTTGTGTGTTTTTACATCTTCAGCTATGATAAAAGTTGTTTAAATAAATGAATCACTTTTTAAGAAAGTAGTTCTTGAATCCTGTCGGTCCAAACTTTGTTTGTTCATAATTGTGTGTTATTTGCCTTGATTATTATGCATGTAGAGGAATATTGATCATTTGTGTATTTTCTTCTCCTTTTCTACAGTGTCTCTGCCTCTGACTGAATATCTGATTGAAATTGAGATCAACAGCATTGATAGTAGGATCACTGAACAGCTGAGGACTCTTCTGATGAATTTGAGTTTGCCCTACACAATCAGTGACAGCACTAACATTACAGAAATCAACATCACTACTGGTATGATCTCTGTTTCTACTTTGTGATGCTGTTTATCAAAAATAATACATCATGAATACTTCCATAAATGAAGATATCTGATGTTTGGACTCTTCTTCTGCTCTCCAGTGTGTTCTTTGAATGAAACGCGGTATCAGTGTAAATGTGAGGGTCTGTTTGTTTGGCCAAATGACACGTGTCACGCATACGAGGCCTGTGATGTCATTACTAATGGTTCATGTACTTGTATCAATGGCCTTCCAGCTGATGGACAGTTCTGCCAAGGTAAGACAATGACAACATTCTCCAAAATCATCAGTTTCTCCCTCTAATTATTACTTTGTGTTTTTCCTACTTGGATGTTATTGTGTTTTAATATTGGTGATATCTCAGATTTTGTGCTTGTTTTTGTTTGTTCCTGCAGTTCTTTCATCTGACTATGTGATTGACATTGATGTGAGATTCTTTGACTTGGTCCTGGTGGACTACTTACGAAATATTGTCAGAAATATCAGCCTGCCTTTGACTCTGAGCAGCAGCACAAATATCACAGATATCGACATGAATACTGGTGAGAACAGAACTGTTCATCATGTCACATACTAAGATGAGTTTAGTTTGAGCAGAAATCCACAGATTGAACACAAATAAATTAATCTCCTTGTTTTACAGTGTGTGGGTTGAATGGAACAGAATATGAGTGCAAGTGTGAGGTGGATCATGTTTGGCCCAGTAACACCTGCATGGCCTATCAGGTGTGTGATAGCATTGTGGGAGGCACTTGTGGATGCATTCAAACTCTCCCTTCAGAAGGGTCACTTTGCCAAAGAGGTGAGAAATCACATTAGATTTGATATGTACTGAATGTAGTTTTAGTAACATGACCAGTATGAGTTTATGCAGTAACTCCTGATAGTTCAGAAACACTGTTTTTATGCAGTATCATCTTCCTGTTTTTCAGACATCAATGAATGTGAAGATGCAGCGTCAGTGTGTGGTCAATACTCAGACTGTACTAACAGGATTGGGGGTTACAAGTGTTCATGCTGGAATGGATTTAATGTCTCTAATAAAGACAGTCCTGTGAGCGTCAACAACTCTTGTCATGGTAAATATCATCAGCTGGTTTTGATTTCTCTTCTGATTTTTCCTCTTTAAATTTTTAGAGGTATTTTATGCGTGAATTAAACCTTGTCATTTAAACTAATTAAAAATATAGCATTACAATAATGACATTACAATTGAAAAGTGGTTAAAATAATTAATAAAACTTTTTTTCTCAATAGATATAGATGAATGTCTGTTCAGTCCACCTGTCTGTGGTCCATATTCCAACTGCACAAATGAATTAGGAAGTTACAATTGCTCATGTTTGGATGGTTTCACTGAAACAAACTCAAGTCTCTCCATCAGCATCAATAACACATGTGAAGGTAAATTCCTGCATGTGATTTTTGTGTAGTTTTGTAAACTAGCTTTGCATGTATATATTTTTTATTGTTTTTATTTTTTAAAGAATCTATTTAACAGTATGTTCATTATTTTTTTAAGAAAACAATTAGGATCCTTGTTTATTCTCTATACATGTCAAAATGTACAATGAGATTCTAATATGTGTGATGTTTTGTAATTTTTTGAAGATCATATAAATAAAGTTGGTGGTAAAAGATAACTTTAATAATCAATTCATTACATTTATCATTACATACAATGATAGTCGATTTGCAGCACAGTTACTCTCTGCACACACACGGTTCACTAGGCTACATGGCATAGAGATTTTTTTCTGACCCCCTCAGTCAAACGCAGATTCGACCAGTCTTGAAACGCTTCTGAAATTACCGATGCTTTGAATCGCTTTAGTCACGTGACCTGGGTGTTTCGGATCATGCTTTGTTGTAGTGTTTCGAAACACTTACGCTTCGGGATCTCGACACCTTACAGACAACACTGCTGGTGATCATAACACAAATATTATTTCTTACAACTGCGTTTGTGCTTTGCTCATTCTCTGCTTTTCCATTTAGTTTCTCACAGCCAAACTATAAATAATGTACATGACCCGAATCGTAGTATTTGTATGATTGTTACTGAAAGTGACACTGTTTTTTCGTCTCTTCCCTAAATAAAGATGTGAATGAATGTCTACAGTCATCAGAGGTCTGTGGTTCAAACTCTCGTTGCAACAACTCAATTGGGAGTTTTAACTGTTCCTGCTTGAGTGCGTTTACTGTAACAGACAGAAATCAACCAGTCAGCAGCAGTAACCCATGCAATGGTATGTCAAAATGTATTTTTACTAGTATTCTTTTCTTTTTTTTTTTCAAGTAAACCATGCAAAAATATTGATCCAAAATGCTGTTATTATTCCTAAATATATGTTGACATTATTAAATGTTATTAATTAATTATTATTAAAAATGTTTCATTGTGGTTTTTTTTCTTTCTCTTTTTTTCTACAGTGTCTCTGCCTTTGACAGAATATCTGATTGAAATTGAGATCAACAGCATTGATAGTAGGATCACTGATCAGCTGAGGACTCTTCTGATGAATTTGAGTTTGCCCTACACAATCAGTGACAGCACTAACATTACAGAAATCAACATCACTACTGGTATGATCTCTGTTTCTGCTTTGTGATGTTGTTTATCTAAAATTATACATCATGAATACTTCCATAAATGAAGATATCTGATGTTTGGACTCTTCTTCTGCTCTCCAGTGTGTTCTTTGAATGAAACGTGGTATCAGTGTAAATGTGAGGGTCTGTTTGTTTGGCCAAATGACACGTGTCACGCATACGATGCCTGTGATGTCATCACTAATGGTTCATGCACATGTATCAATGGCCTTCCAGCTGATGGACAGTTCTGCCAAGGTGAATCTTTTCCTTGATTTGTTTCTGTTTTCCTAATTTGTCAGTTTAGTAGCTAATTCGTACGAGTTCAATAATACAAAAATGTATGATTTTAAAAAGGAGGCATCACACACAACCTCACCCCTAAGCCCAACCATCATTGGGGGATAAGCAAAACGTACTAAATTGTAGGAAATAGCCAGTAAATCAATAACTTAAGAATTGCCCTGAGATTGTGTTGCATTAACATATAATCAACACAATAACAAACTTTTGTATTAATATCAGGCTTTGGGGTACATGTTATTAGACACCTTTTTGTTGGAAATAAAAATCATTGGAAATAAAATACATCTTATATACATAAAATTTTATCAAAACAGGAGTATAATTGTGTAGATTTTTTTTTTGTTCAACCATTTTTCTTTTCCTGCAGTTCTTTCTTCTGACTATGTGATTGACATTGATGTGAGATTCTTTGACTTGGTCCTGGTGGACTACTTACGAAATATTGTCAGAAATATCAGCCTGCCTTTGACTCTGAGCAGCAGCACAAATATCACAGATATCGACATGAATACTGGTGAGAACAGAACTGTTCATCATGTCACATACTAAGATGAGTTTAGTTTGAGCAGAAATCCACAGATTGAACACAAATAAATAAATCTCCTTGTTTTACAGTGTGTGGGTTGAATGGAACAGAATATGAGTGCAAGTGTGAGATGGATCATGTTTGGCCCAGTAACACCTGCATGGCCTATCAGTTGTGTGATAACATTGTGGGAGGCACTTGTGGATGCATTCAAACTCTCCCTTCAGAGGGGTCACTTTGCCAGAGAGGTGAGAAATCACATTAGATTTGATATGTACTGAATGTAGTTTTAGTAACATGACCAGTATGAGTTTATGCAGTAACTCCTGATAGTTCAGAAACACTGTTTTTATGCAGTATCATCTTCCTGTTTTTCAGACATCAATGAATGTGAAGATGCAGCGTCAGTGTGTGGTCAATACTCAGACTGTACTAACAGCATTGGGGGTTACAAGTGTTCATGCTGGAATGGATTTAATGTCTCTAATAAAGACAGTCCTGTGAGCGTCAACAACTCTTGTCATGGTAAATATCATCAGCTGGTTATGATGTGTTTTTTGTTATTTTTCTTTAGATTCCAGAGGTCTTTTGACTCTAAATTAAAATAAGTAATTAAAACTAATTAAAGTAGCAGTACAATATTGGTATTACAATTCAAATTTTATTTAAATCAATGAAAACTTTTTTTCTCAATAGATATAGATGAATGTCTGTTCAGTCCACCTGTCTGTGGTCCATATTCCAACTGCACAAATGAAATAGGAAGTTATAATTGCTCATGTTTGGATGGTTTCACTGAAACAAACTCAAGTCTCTCCATCAGCACCAATAACACATGTGAAGGTAAATTCTGAATTAATTTTTTGTCTGTAAGTTAGTCGTGTTTTGTTTTTGATTTTAAGCTCTTTGTGATTTGGTCTTGTAACGTAATATGCTTGATATCTAAAAGGGATAGTTCATCGAAATGTAAAAATGTACTAACTATTTACTCTCCCTTAAGCGGTTCCAAAGCATTGAGTTTCTTTTTTCTGTTGAACAGAAAGATGTTTTGAAGAAAGCTGAAAACCTGTAACCATTGACTTACATATAGGGCAAACAAATACTATGGAAGTAAATAGTTACAGGTTTCCAACCTTCTTCACATAAGCTTTTTGTGTTTAACAGAAGAATGAAAGTCAAACAGGTTTGGAACAAGTAAAAGGTCAGTAAATGAAGACCAAATTTTCAGTATTGTGTGAACTATCCCTCCTATGTTTTTATTTTTAAAATCAGTTTGTTAAAATGATTACAATTAGTATTTCTTACAGCTCCGTGTGGAAGTTCATTCTTATCTTAATTTATAGATTTACACTCATTCATTAAAAGGTAATTTAATATCAGCAATTCTTATTTTTCAATTTCTTATAAAGATGTGAATGAATGTCTAAAGTCATCAGAGGTCTGTGGTCCAAACTCTCGTTGCAACAACTCAATTGGGAGTTTCAACTGTTCCTGCTTGAGTGCGTTTACTGTAACAGACAGAAATCAACCAGTCAGCAACAGTAACCCATGCGATGGTATGTCAATATATTTTGTATCATCTTTTTATTCATTTTTCAAGTAAACTTGGCAGAAATATTGATTTAGACTATTATTTAACTTGATGTTTGATACTTGATTATCAGCTTTGATAAAATCTACATTAATGCATGTTGAGATGAATAAAAATAAAGTTGTATTTAATCCTTTTGGCCTAAAAATAATGATCTATTAATACTTTTATATTTAAAAAAATATATGCAGTTGAAGTCAGAATTATAACCCCCCCAACCCCCCCCCCCCCCCCCCCCCATGTTTATTTTTTTCCCCAATTTCTGTTTAACGGAGAGAAGATTTTTTTAACACATTTCTAAACATAATAGTTTTAATAACTCATTTCCAATAACTGATTTATTTTATCTTTGCCATGATGACAGTAAATAATATTTTACTAGATATTTTTAAAGGCACTTCTATACAGCTTAAAGTGACATTTAAAGGCGTAACTAGGTTAATTAGGTCAACTAGGCATGTTAAGGTAATTAGGCAAGTTATTGTATAATGATGGTTTGTTCTGTAGATAGTCGAAAAAAAAAATTAGCTTAAAGGGGCTAATAATTTTGACCTTAAAATGGCTTTTAAAAAATTAAAAACTGCTTTTATTCTAGGCAAAATAAAACAAATAAGACTTTCCCCAGAAGAAAAAATATTATCAGACATACTGTGAACATTTCTTTGCTCTGTTAAATATCATTTGGGAAATATTTAAAAAAGAAAGAAAAATCCACAGGGGGGCTAATAATTCTGACTTCAACTGTATATTTAACAATTTTTCAATAATATGCTGTAATTTATCTATATTTTTCTCTTTTTCTACAGTGTCTCTGCCTCTGACTGAATATCTGATTGAAATTGAGATCAACAGCATTGATAGTAGGATCACTGAACAGCTGAGGACTCTTCTGATGAATTTGAGTTTGCCCTACACAATCAGTGACAGCACTAACATTACAGAAATCAACATCACTACTGGTATGATCTCTGTTTCTGCTTTGTGATGCTGTTTACCTAAAATGATACATCATGATTACTTCCATAAATGAAGATATCTGATGTTTGGACTCTTCTTCTGCTCTCCAGTGTGTTCTTTGAATGAAACGCGGTATCAGTGTAAATGTGAGGGTCTGTTTGTTTGGCCAAATGACACGTGTCACGCATACGAGGCCTGTGATGTCATCACTAATGGTTCATGTACATGTATCAATGGCCTTCCAGCTGATGGACAGTTCTGCCAAGGTGAGACGATGACATCATTCTGCAACATCATCAGTTTCTCCCTCTAATTATTACTTTGTGTTTTTTCCTACTTGGATGTTATTGTGTTTTAATATTGGTGATGTCTCAGATTTTGTGCACATTTTTGTTTGTTCTTGCAGTTCTTTCATCTGACTATGTGATTGACATTGATGTGAGATTCTTTGACTTGGTCCTGGTGAACTACTTACGAAATATTGTCAGAAATATCAGCCTGCCTTTGACTCTGAGCAGCAGCACAAATATCACAGATATCGACATGAATACTGGTGAGAACAGAACTGTTCATCATGTCACATACTAAGATGAGTTTAGTTTGAGCAGAAATCCACAGATTGAACACAAATAAATAAATCTCCTTGTTTTACAGTGTGTGGGTTGAATGGAACAGAATATGAGTGCAAGTGTGAGGTGGATCATGTTTGGCCCAGTAACACCTGCATGGCCTATCAGGTGTGTGATAGCATTGTGGGAGGCACTTGTGGATGCATTCAAACTCTCCCTTCAGAGGGGTCACTTTGCCAGAGAGGTGAGAAATCACTTTAGATTTGATATGTACTGAATGTAGTTTTAGTAACATGACCAGTATGAGTTTATTCAGTAACTCCTGATAGTTCAGAAACACTGTTTTTATGCAGTATCATCTTCCTGTTTTTCAGACATCAATGAATGTGAAGATGCAGCGTCAGTGTGTGGTCAATACTCAGACTGTACTAACAGCATTGGGGGTTACATGTGTTCATGCTGGAATGGATTTAATGTCTCTAATAAAGACAGTCCTGTGAGCGTCAACAACTCTTGTCGTGGTAAATATTATCAGCTGGTTTTGATTTCCATTCAGATTTGTTTATATTTTTTTCAGAGGTCTTTTATGTCTAAACTAAAATAAGTAATTTAAACTAATTAAAAATATGACTTTACAAATAAAATATGATTTAAATAATTAATAAACCTTTTTGTAACCTTTTTTCCTCAATAGATATAGATGAATGTCTGTTCAGTCCACCTGTCTGTGGCCCATATTCCAACTGCACAAATGAAATAGGAAGTTACAATTGCTCATGTTTGGATGGTTTCACTGCAGAAAACTCAAGCCTCTCCATCAGCATCAATAACACATGTGAAGGTAAATTCTGGAAATGTATTATTATATAATCTAGGAAGTTAGCAAGCATATTTATTAGCTATTTCTTCTTTTTTGTAACAATATTTTCTAAATAACTGTTAAAGATTTAATGGTAACACTTTACTACATTGTTCTATTAATAATGTTTAGTTAATGCATTTACAAACACAAACAAAGAATGAACAACACATTTATTACATTGTTGAAAATAAAGTTGTTTATTGTTAGATTGTGTTAACTCACAGTGCATTAGCAAATATTAACAAGCACAACTTTGTATTTAAATAATGTGTAAATGTTAAACTATGATTAATAAATGTTGTACAAGTATTGTTCAATCTTAGTTCATGTTAGTGCTGTAAATACATGAACTAATGGTACCTTATTGTAAAGTGTGACCAAATTAATTTTTAAATGTGTTTTTTTTTACATTGATTATAGATAATGTTAACACAGAATGTGACATTGTTTTTCATTCTCTAATTTATAGTTTTGCACTCATACATTCAGTAAAGTTATTTAATTTACTCTGATCATCAAATCATAACAATCAATCCTAATAGCAAC
Source organism: Danio kyathit (assembly GCA_903798195.1). Taxonomy (NCBI): domain Eukaryota; kingdom Metazoa; phylum Chordata; class Actinopteri; order Cypriniformes; family Danionidae; genus Danio; species Danio kyathit. The sequence goes on along the minus strand of LR812538.1, from coordinate 40,533,444 downwards.
AATACTTTTGCATCTCTTCCGTTAATAAAGATGTGAATGAATGTCTAAAGTCATCAGAGGTCTGTGGTCCAAACTCTCGTTGCAACAACTCAATTGGGAGTTTCAACTGTTCCTGCTTGAGTGCGTTTACTGTAACAGACAGAAATCAACCAGTCAGCAACAGTAACCCATGCAATGGTAAGTGCTGTTTGTGGAAATTCTAGAAGCCTGTATATGGAGCATTGACTGCTTGTGAAATAAATAAAGAAAGATAGAAAGAAAGAAAGAAAGAAAGAAAGAAATCTATTATATGGTTTTGTGTGTTTTTACATCTTCAGCTATGATAAAAGTTGTTTAAATAAATGAATCACTTTTTAAGAAAGTAGTTCTTGAATCCTGTCGGTCCAAACTTTGTTTGTTCATAATTGTGTGTTATTTGCCTTGATTATTATGCATGTAGAGGAATATTGATCATTTGTGTATTTTCTTCTCCTTTTCTACAGTGTCTCTGCCTCTGACTGATTATCTGATTGAAATTGAGATCAACAGCATTGATAGTAGGATCACTGAACAGCTGAGGACTCTTCTGATGAATTTGAGTTTGCCCTACACAATCAGTGACAGCACTAACATTACAGAAATCAACATCACTACTGGTATGATCTCTGTTTCTACTTTGTGATGCTGTTTATCAAAAATAATACATCATGAATACTTCCATAAATGAAGATATCTGATGTTTGGACTCTTCTTCTGCTCTCCAGTGTGTTCTTTGAATGAAACGCGGTATCAGTGTAAATGTGAGGGTCTGTTTGTTTGGCCAAATGACACGTGTCACGCATACGAGGCCTGTGATGTCATTACTAATGGTTCATGTACTTGTATCAATGGCCTTCCAGCTGATGGACAGTTCTGCCAAGGTAAGACAATGACAACATTCTCCAAAATCATCAGTTTCTCCCTCTAATTATTACTTTGTGTTTTTCCTACTTGGATGTTATTGTGTTTTAATATTGGTGATGTCTCAGATTTTGTGCTTGTTTTTGTTTGTTCCTGCAGTTCTTTCATCTGACTATGTGATTGACATTGATGTGAGATTCTTTGACTTGGTCCTGGTGGACTACTTACGAAATATTATCAGAAATATCAGCCTGCCTTTGACTCTGAGCAGCAGCACAAATATCACAGATATAGACATGAATACTGGTGAGAACAGAACTGTTCATCATGTCACATACTAAGATGAGTTTAGTTTGAGCAGAAATCCACAGATTGAACACAAATAAATAAATCTCCTTGTTTTACAGTGTGTGGGTTGAATGGAACAGAATATGAGTGCAAGTGTGAGGTGGATCATGTTTGGCCCAGTAACACCTGCATGGCCTATCAGGTGTGTGATAGCATTGTGGGAGGCACTTGTGGATGCATTCAAACTCTCCCTTCAGAGGGGTCACTTTGCCAGAGAGGTGAGAAATCCCATTAGATTTGATATGTACTGAATGTAGTTTTAGTAACATGACCAGTATGAGTTTATTCAGTAACTCCTGATAGTTCAGAAACACTGTTTTTATGCAGTATCATCTTCCTGTTTTTCAGACAACAATGAATGTGAAGATGCAGCGTCAGTGTGTGGTCAATACTCAGACTGTACTAACAGAATTGGGGGTTACAAGTGTTCATGCTGGAATGGATTTAATGTCTCTAATAAAGACAGTCCTGTGAGCGTCAACAACTCTTGTCATGGTAAATATTATCAGCTGGTTTTGATTTCTCTCTGATTTTTCCTCTTTAAATTTTTAGAGGTATTTTATGTGTGAATTAAACCTTGTAAATTAAACTAATTAAGAATGTAGCATACAATTATGACATTACAATTGAAAAGTGGTTAAAATAATTAATAAAACTTTTTTTCTCAATAGATATAGATGAATGTCTGTTCAGTCCACCTGTCTGTGGTCCATATTCCAACTGCACAAATGAATTAGGAAGTTACAATTGCTCATGTTTGGATGGTTTCACTGAAACAAACTCAAGTCTCTCCATCAGCATCAATAACACATGTGAAGGTAAATTCCTGCATGTGATTTTTGTGTAGTTTTGTAAACTAGCTTTGCATGTATATATTTTTTATTGTTTTTATTTTTTAAAGAATCTATTTAACAGTATGTTCATTATTTTTTTAAGAAAACAATTAGGATCCTTGTTTATTCTCTATACATGTCAAAATGTACAATGAGATTCTAATATGTGTGATGTTTTGTAATTTTTTGAAGATCATATAAATAAAGTTGGTGGTAAAAGATAACTTTAATAATCAATTCATTACATTTATCATTACATACAATGATAGTCGATTTGCAGCACAGTTACTCTCTGCACACACACGGTTCACTAGGCTACATGGCATAGAGGTTTTTCCTGACCCCCTCAGTCAAACGCAGATTCGACCAGTCTTGAAACGCTTCTGAAATTACCGATGCTTTGAATCGCTTTAGTCACGTGACCTGGGTGTTTTCGATCATGCATCGTTGTAGTGTTTCGAAACACGCTTCGGGATCTCGACACCTTACAGACAACACTGCTGGTGATCATAACACAAATATTATTTCTTACAACTGCGTTTGTGCTTTGCTCATTCTCTGCTTTTCCATTTATTTTCTCACAGCCAAACTATAAATAATGTACATGATCCGAATCGTAGTATTTGTATAATTGTTACTGAAAGTGACACTGTTTTTTCGTCTCTTCCCTAAATATAGATGTGAATGAATGTCTACAGTCATCAGAGGTCTGTGGTTCAAACTCTCGTTGCAACAACTCAATTGGGAGTTTCAACTGTTCCTGCTTGAGTGCGTTTACTGTAACAGACAGAAATCAACCAGTCAGCAACAGTAACCCATGCAATGGTATGTCAAAATGTATTTTTACTAGTATTCTTTTTTTTTTTTTTGCGAGTAAACCATGCAAAAATATTGATCCAAAATGCTGTTATTATTCCTAAATATATGTTGACATTATTAAATGTTATTAATTAATTATTATTAAAAATGTTTCATTGTGGTTTTTTTTCTTTCTCTCTTTTTCTACAGTGTCTCTGCCTTTGACAGAATATCTGATTGAAATTGAGATCAACAGCATTGATAGTAGGATCACTGATCAGCTGAGGACTCTTCTGATGAATTTGAGTTTGCCCTACACAATCAGTGACAGCACTAACATTACAGAAATCAACATCACTACTGGTATGATCTCTGTTTCTGCTTTGTGATGTTGTTTATCTAAAATTATACATCATGAATACTTCCATAAATGAACATATGTGATGTTTGGACTCTTCTTCTGCTCTCCAGTGTGTTCTTTGAATGAAACACAGTATCAGTGTAAATGTGAGGGTCTGTTTGTTTGGCCAAATGACACGTGTTATGCATACGATGCCTGTGATGTCATCACTAATGGTTCATGCACATGTATCAATGGCCTTCCAGCTGATGGACAGTTCTGCCAAGGTGAATCTTTTCCTTGATTTGTTTCTGTTTTCCTAATTTGTCAGTTTAGTAGCTAATTCGTACGAGTTCAATAATACAAAAATGTATGATTTTAAAAAGGTGGCATCACACACAACCTCACCCCTAAGCCCAACCATCATTGGGGGATAAGCAAAACGTACTAAATTGTAGGAAATAGCCAGTAAATCAATAACTTAAGAATTGCCCTGAGATTGTGTTGCATTAACATATAATCAACACAATAACAAACTTTTGTATTAATATCAGGCTTTGGGGTACATGTTATTAGACACCTTTTTGTTGGAAATAAAAATCATTGGAAATAAAATACATCTTATATACATAAAATTTTATCAAAACAGGAGTATAATTGTGTAGATTTTTTTTTTGTTCAACCTTTTTTTTTTCCTGCAGTTCTTTCTTCTGACTATGTGATTGACATTGATGTGAGATTCTTTGACTTGTTCCTGGTGGACTACTTACGAAATATTGTCAGAAATATCAGCCTGCCTTTGACTCTGAGCAGCAGCACAAATATCACAGATATCGACATGAATACTGGTGAGAACAGAACTGTTCATCATGTCACATACTAAGATGAGTTTAGTTTGAGCAGAAATCCACAGATTGAACACAAATAAATAAATCTCCTTGTTTTACAGTGTGTGGGTTGAATGGAACAGAATATGAGTGCAAGTGTGAGGTGGATCATGTTTGGCCCAGTAACACCTGCATGGCCTATCAGATGTGTGATAGCATTGTGGGAGGCACTTGTGGATGCATTCAAACTCTCCCTTCAGAGGGGTCACTTTGCCAGAGAGGTGAGAAATCACATTAGATTTGATATGTACTGAATGTAGTTTTAGTAACATGACCAGTATGAGTTTATTCAGTAACTCCTGATAGTTCAGAAACACTGTTTTTATGCAGTATCATCTTCCTGTTTTTCAGACATCAATGAATGTGAAGATGCAGCGTCAGTGTGTGGTCAATACTCAGACTGTACTAACAGCATTGGGGGTTACAAGTGTTCATGCTGGAATGGATTTAATGTCTCTAATAAAGACAGTCCTGTGAGCGTCAACAACTCTTGTCATGGTAAATATCATCAGCTGGTTATGATGTGTTTTTTGTTATTTTTCTTTAGATTCCAGAGGTCTTTTGGCTCTAAATTAAAATAAGTAATTAAAACTAATTAAAGTAACAGTACAATATTGGTATTACAATTCAAATTTTATTTAAATCAATGAAAACTTTTTTTCTCAATAGATATAGATGAATGTCTGTTCAGTCCACCTGTCTGTGGCCCATATTCCAACTGCACAAATGAAATAGGAAGTTACAATTGCTCATGTTTGGATGGTTTCACTGAAACAAACTCAAGTCTCTCCATCAGCACCAATAACACATGTGAAGGTAAATTCTGAATTAATTTTTTGTCTGTAAGTTAGTTGTGTTTTGTTTTTGATTTTAAGCTCTTTGTGATTTGGTCTTGTAACGTAATATGCTTGATATCTAAAAGGGATAGTTCATCCAAATGTAAAAATGTACTAACTATTTACTCTCCCTTAAGCGGTTCCAAAGCATTGAGTTTCTTTTTTCTGTTGAACAGAAAGATGTTTTGAAGAAAGCTGAAAACCTGTAACCATTGACTTACATATAGGGCAAACAAATACTATGGAAGTAAATAGTTACAGGTTTCCAACCTTCTTCACAATAGCTTTTTGTGTTTAACAGAAGAATGAAAGTCAAACAGGTTTGGAACAAGTAAAAGGTCAGTAAATGAAGACCAAATTTTCAGTATTGTGTGAACTATCCCTCCTATGTTTTTATTTTTAAAATCAGTTTGTTAAAATTATTACAATTAGTATTTCTTACAGCTCCGTGTGGAAGTTCATTCTTATCTTAATTTATAGATTTACACTCGTTCATTAAAAGGTAATTTAATATCAGCAATTCTTATTTTTCAATTTCTTATAAAGATGTGAATGAATGTCTAAAGTCATCAGAGGTCTGTGGCCCAAACTCTCGTTGCAACAACTCAATTGGGAGTTTCAACTGTTCCTGCTTGAGTGCGTTTACTGTAACAGACAGAAATCAACCAGTCAGCAGCAGTAACTTATGCGATGGTATGTCAATATATTTTGTATCATCTTTTTATTCATTTTTCAAGTAAACTTGGCAGAAATATTGATTTAGACTATTATTTAACTTGATGTTTGATACTTGATTATCAGCTTTGATAAAATCTACATTAATGCATGTTGAGATGAATAAAAATAAAGTTGTATTTAATCCTTTTGGCCTAAAAATAATGATCTATTAATACTTTTATGTTTAAAAAAATATATGCAGTTGAAGTCAGAATTATAACCCAACCCCCCCCCCCCCCCCCCCCCCTCCTGTTTATTTTTTCCCAAATTTCTGTTTAACGGAGAGAAGATTTTTTTAACACCTTTCTAAACATAATAGTTTTAATAACTCATTTCCAATAACTGATTTATTTTATCTTTGCCATGATGACAGTAAATAATATTTTACTAGATATTTTTCAAGACACTTCTATACAGCTTAAAGTGACATTTAAAGGCGTAACTAGGTTAATTAGGTCAACTAGGCATGTTAAGGTAATTAGGCAAGTTATTGTATAACGATGGTTTGTTCTGTAGATAGTCGAAAAATAAATGAGCTTGAAGGGGCTAATAATTTTGACCTTAAAATGGCTTTTAAAAAATTAAAAACTGCTTTTATTCTAGGCAAAATAAAACAAATAAGACTTTCCCCAGAAGAAAAAATATTATCAGACATACTGTGAAAATTTCTTTGCTCTGTTAAATATCATTTGGGAAATATTTAAAAAAGAAAGAAAAATCCACAGGGGGGCTAATAATTCTGACTTCAACTGTATATTTAACAATTTTTGAATAATATGCTGTAATTTATCTATATTTTTTACTCTTTTTCTACAGTGTCTCTGCCTCTGACTGATTATCTGATTGAAATTGAGATCAACAGCATTGATAGTAGAATCACTGATCAGCTGAGGACTCTTCTGATGAATTTGAGTTTGCCCTACACAATCAGTGACAGCACTAACATTACAGAAATCAACATCACTACTGGTATGATCTCTGTTTCTGCTTTGTGATGTTGTTTATCTAAAATGATACATCATGATTACTTCCATAAATGAAGATATCTGATGTTTGGACTCTTCTTTTGCTCTCCAGTGTGTTCTTTGAATGAAACGCGGTATCAGTGTAAATGTGAGGGTCTGTTTGTTTGGCCAAATGACACGTGTCACGCATACGAGGCCTGTGATGTCATCACTAATGGTTCATGCACATGTATCAATGGCCTTCCAGCTGATGGACAGTTCTGCCAAGGTAAGACAATGACAACATTCTGCAAAATCATCAGTTTCTCCCTCTAATTATTACTTTGTGTTTTTCCTACTTGGATGTTATTGTGTTTTAATATTGGTGATATCTCGGATTTTGTGCTTGTTTTTGTTTGTTCATGTAGTTCTTTCTTCTGACTACATGATTGACATTGATGTGAGATTCTTTGACTTGGTCCTGGTGGACTACTTACGAAATATTATCAGAAATATCAGCCTGCCTTTGACTCTGAGCAGCAGCACAAATATCACAGATATCGACATGAATACTGGTGAGAACAGAACTGTTCATCATGTCACATACTAAGATGAGTTTAGTTTTAGCAGAAATCCACAGATTGAACACAAATAAATAAATATCCTTGTTTTACAGTGTGTGGGTTGAATGGAACAGAATATGAGTGCAAGTGTGAGGTGGATCATGTTTGGCCCAGTAACACCTGCATGGCCTATCAGGTGTGTGATAGCATTGTGGGAAGCACTTGTGGATGCATTCAAACTCTCCCTTCAGAGGGGTCACTTTGCCAGAGAGGTGAGAAATCACATAAGATTTGATATGTACTGAATGTAGTTTTAGTAACATGACCAGTATGAGTTTATGCAGTAACTCCTGATAGTTCAGAAACACTGTTTTTATGCAGTATCATCTTCCTGTTTTTCAGACATCAATGAATGTGAAGATGCAGCGTCAGTGTGTGGTCAATACTCAGACTGTACTAACAGCATTGGGGGTTACAAGTGTTCATGCTGGAATGGATTTAATGTCTCTAATAAAGACAGTCCTGTGAGCGTCAACAACTCTTGTCATGGTAAATATTATCAGCTGGTTTTGATTTCTCTTCTGATTTTTCCTCTTTAAATTTTTAGAGGTATTTTATGCGTGAATTAAACCTTGTCATTTAAACTAATTAAAAATATAGCATTACAATAATGACATTACAATTGAAAAGTGATTAAATTAATTAATAAAACTTTTTTTCTCAATAGATATAGATGAATGTCTGTTCAGTCCACCTGTCTGTGGTCCATATTCCAACTGCACAAATGAATTAGGAAGTTACAATTGCTCATGTTTGGATGGTTTCACTGAAACAAACTCAAGTCTCTCCATCAGCATCAATAACACATGTGAAGGTAAATTCCTGCATGTGATTTTTGTGTAGTTTTGTAAACTAGCTTTGCATGTATATATTTTTTATTGTTTTTATTTTTTAAAGAATCTATTTAACAGTATGTTCATTATCTTTTTAAGAAAACAATTAGGATCCTTGTTTATTCTCTATACATGTCAAAATGTACAATGAGATTCTAATATGTGTGATGTTTTGTAATTTTTTGAAGATCATATAAATAAAGTTGGTGGTAAAAGATAACTTTAATAATCAATTCATTACATTTATCATTACATACAATGATAGTCGATTTGCAGCACAGTTACTCTCTGCACACACACGGTTCACTAGGCTACATGGCATACAGGTTTTTCCTGACCCCCTCAGTCAAACGCAGATTCGACCAGTCTTGAAACGCTTCTGAAATTATCAATGCTTTGAATCGCTTTAGTCACGTGACCTGGGTGTTTCGGATCATGCTTTGTTGTAGTGTTTCGAAACACTTACGCTTCGGGATCTCGACACCTTACAGACAACACTGCTGGTGATCATAACACAAATATTATTTCTTACAACTGCGTTTGTGCTTTACTCATTCTCTGCTTTTCCATTTAGTTTCTCACAGCCAAACTATAAATAATGTACATGATCCAAATCGTAGTATTTGTATGATTGTTACTAAAAGTGACACTGTTTTTTTATCTCTTCCCTAAATATAGATGTGAATGAATGTCTAAAGTCATCAGAGGTCTGTGGTCCAAACTCTCGTTGCAACAACTCAATTGGGAGTTTCAACTGTTCCTGCTTGAGTGCGTTTACTGTAACAGACAGAAATCAACCAGTCAGCAACAGTAACCCATGCAATGGTATGTCAAAATGTATTTTTACTAGTATTCTTTTTTTTTTTTTGCGAGTAAACCATGCAAAAATATTGATCCAAAATGCTGTTATTATTCCTAAATATATGTTGAAATTGTAAGAAATCAATCTACGTTAAAAGATCAATTTAGGAATTATCAGCTCAGATCAATGACTCGGATCCTGAAGATTTGAATCATTGATTCGACTCAATTGAGTCGGATTGAATCAGATCAAAGATTCAAACTGTGTATGTCCCGCAAATAGAGACATCCCATTTATTAATTCTCGTTTATATTATTTCCGTGGCCACCGGTCATAACATAACAGAATAGGGTTACTTTTCAGCAAGGTAACACGATCTACAGCGTGAGGCAGAGACTTACAAAGCACATAAACGAGAACTCAGTTCTTTCAAATGAAAACAAAGGTTTATTGAGCTACACTATTCGATACACGAGGCTAACTACGTAATAATCAAAATAACAAACAAACAAATAAACAAACAAACAAATGCACACACACGTTCACACACACACGGACAGTTTGGAGGATGCAAAATGAATTGAACCAACAGTCCAGCCGATCTAGTATTTGTACTAGATCTTAGAATCACCTGAGAAACCACGAAAGCAGAGATTTGACTCGTCTTTAGCTGCTTAAAAGCATATGCACCAGATCAGAAAGAGACACAATTGTCGTGTACTTGCGAGTTTGTTGAAGTCTTCGGGTTGGTTTGAAGAAACACGTGGCGCTGCTGATAGGTTGGTTTCTCTGTGACGTCTCCGGGATTCACTCCGTCGACGGGAGTGACGCTGGTTGCCGTGGGTGACCGGGAAAACGGACCCTGTTGAGAGTCAGTTTCAGCGGAAGTTTCAGCGGTTTCCAAACTTAGGTTTGGATGGAGGTTTGTGGTGATGATGACCCAACCGCGTGGTGGCGATTAGGGGCGGAGAAGCATCAGCGGGGTGATGCTTAAGGGCTGCGCGCATGGTTGACGCTGCAAGGAGGTTTTATAGGCTGGCTCTGAGCCATCCCTCATGACACTGTCGTCCAATGAACGGCAAGATGAAGGGCGGGGCCACGCCCCGTCCCAGCGTAGGCAGGTTTAATAATTAGCCCACTGCAAGAGACTTAACGTGATAAAATCTCTGGTAAGATTGTAACTATCTGACATCACACGTTACAAGACGAATATGGTTCGTATCACAAAATTCTCATTTACAGCAAAGTATTGCAAATAAAGAGGGGTTCAGTTTAACACTAAGCACGAAGCATATCAAACACATACAGATCATTTTAGCCTATTTTAGGGGTAAAACCACACATTATGAACCTGGTTGGTTGGAATAAACACAACACATCAATACTTATAAATGTCATTCAAAATATCAAATTTTGCCTTGGTTATAACATCTATAAGAGAATTGTCTTTAAGTCTCCTTCATTTCTTTTGTCTCTGAATTCTGTCCATCTCGCTGAAATTAGAATGTCTCGTGGTCTAACGCATGGCCAAGGGATCACATGATGGTCAAAAGTCTCATGATGGCCGTAATGAAAGGCGTTTTGTCTAGTTGGTTACCGATTAACCAAAATTAGCTGCAGCATCTGTCCAAGTTAGGGGGATGACAATCGGATCAATTGGCGCCCTGTCACCCTGCCGGTACAAGCCCTGGAGCGAGTAAAGCCAGATGCGCTCAACATTCCAAAGCCGGATTCGAACTGGTTTTGACCAGCGAGTCTCTACAAAATTATTAAATGTTATTATTTAATTATGATTAAAATGTTTCATTGTGTTTTTTTTCTCTCTCTCTTTTTCTACAGTGTCTCTGCCTCTGACTGAATATCTGATTGAAATTGAGATCAACAGCATTGATAGTAGGATCACTGATCAGCTGAGGACTCTTCTGATGAATTTGAGTTTGCCCTACACAATCAGTGACAGCACTAACATTACAGAAATCAACATCACTACTGGTATGATCTCTGTTTCTGCTTTTTGATACTGTTTATCTAAAATTATACATCATGAATACTTCCATAAATGAAGATATCTGATGTTTGGACTCTTCTTCTGCTCTCCAGTGTGTTCTTTGAATGAAACGCGGTATCAGTGTAAATGTGAGGGTCTGTTTGTTTGGCCAAATGACACGTGTTATGCATACGATGCCTGTGATGTCATCACTAATGGTTCATGCACATGTATCAATGGCCTTCCAGCTGATGGACAGTTCTGCCAAGGTAAATCTTTTCCTTAATTTTTTTCTGTTTTCCTGCAGTTTTTTTTTTTGCATTATATTTCTACTGTTGGAGCAGACTGTTGGAGATTATGTGCTTGCTTTTTTGTTTGTTTTTTGCAAAGAACTTTGTATAAAACACATGGTCTAATGAAGTTGTGTCATTAATCAGCATGATCTCATGAGAAAAAGTAACTATTTTATGTTTTGTCAGTTTAGTTGCTAATTCGTATGAATTCGTACGAGTTCAATAATACAAAAATGTATGATTTTAAAAAGGAGGCATCACACACAACCTCACCCCTAAGCCCAACCATCATTGCTTATCCCCCAAATCGTACTAAATTGTAGGAAATAGCCAGTAAATCAATAACTTAAGAATTGCCCTGAGATTGTGTTGCATTAAGATATATTCAACACAATAACAAACTTTTGTATTAATATCAGGCTTTGGGGTACATGTTATTAGACACCTTTTTGTTGGAAATCAAAATCATTGGAAATAAAATACATCTTATATACATAAAATTTATCAAAACAGTATAACAGTATAACTGTATAGATTTTTTTTTTGTTCAACCAGTTTTTTTTTCCCTGCAGTTCTTTCATCTGACTATGTGATTGACATTGATGTGAGATTCTTTGACTTGTTCCTGGTGGACTACTTACGAAATATTGTCAGAAATATCAGCCTGCCTTTGACTCTGAGCAGCAGCACAAATATCACAGATATCGACATGAATACTGGTGAGAACAGAACTGTTCATCATGTCACATACTAAGATGAGTTTAGTTTTAGCAGAAATCCACAGATTGAACACAAATAAAAAAATCTCCTTGTTTTACAGTGTGTGGGTTGAATGGAACAGAATATGAGTGCAAGTGTGAGGTGGATCATGTTTGGCCCAGTAACACCTGCATGGCCTATCAGGTGTGTGATAACATTGTGGGAGGCACTTGTGGATGCATTCAAACTCTCCCTTCAGAGGGGTCACTTTGCCAAAAAGGTGAGAAATCACATTAGATTTCATATGTACTGAATGTAGTTTTAGTAACATGACCAGTATGAGTTTATTCAGTAACTCCTGATAGTTCAGAAACACTGTTTTTATGCAGTATCATCTTCCTGTTTTTCAGACATCAATGAATGTGAAGATGCAGCGTCAGTGTGTGGTCAATACTCAGACTGTACTAACAAGATTGGGGGTTACATGTGTTCATGCTGGAATGGATTTAATGTCTCTAATAAAGACAGTCCTGTGAGCGTCAACAACTCTTGTCATGGTAAATATTGTCAGCTGGTTTTGATTCCTGTTTTTGTGTTTTGTATATGGCAGATGTGTCTTTGCAGTTTGACTAAATACCTCTATGAGTTTTAAGTATATTATTTTTAATTTTTTCTGTCATAGATGTAGATGAATGTCTGTTCAGTCCACTGGTTTGTGGTCCATATTCCAACTGCACAAATGAAATAGGAAGTTACAATTGCTCATGTTTGGATGGTTTCACTGCAGCAAACTCAAGTCTCTCCATCAGCATCAATAACACATGTGAAGGTAAATTCACCAATTGAATTGTCATATAATCTGGAAAAATAGTGTAGCATGTTTTTTAGGCTATTTCTGTTTTTGTAATTTTTTTTTAAACAAAAGTTGCTTTTATACGTAATTTTGTTGCATTCATTACAGTTTGTATTTTTCGATGAATGTGTAATTTGTAGTTCATAGTTCTGCATTTGTACTTTCAATGGAGTTATTTACATTTTCTCATCATCATATTTGCACAGTAATTTCTATTATAATACTTTTTTCATCTCTTCCCTAAATAAAGATGTGAATGAATGTCTAAAGACATCAGAGGTCTGTGGTCCAAACTCTCATTGCAACAACTCAATTGGGAGTTTCAACTGTTCCTGCTTGAGTGCGTTTACTGTAACAGACAGAAATCAACCAGTCAGCAACAGTAACCCATGCAATGGTATGTCAAAATATCTTGTATCATCTTTTTATAAATTTTTCTAAGTAAACCTGGCAGAAATATTGATTTAGACTAGTATTTGACTTGATGTTTGCTTTTTAGGGAAGCCTGTTTCTGCCACTGTATGATAAAAAAATATATATCAATAAAAAAAATGTAAAAAAAAGTATGATAAAAAAAATTAAATAAAAAAATAATTATAACGTCAGAATTCCGAGTTATAAAGTCAGAATTGAGGTATTAAGTCAGAATTCTGAGTTTCCGCCACTGAATGATAAAAAAAAATCAGTTAAAAAAAAAAATGATGATAAAAAATAGTTAAATTCAAAAAAAAATTATAAAGTCAGAATTCCGAGTTATAAAGTCAGAATTCTGAGTTATAAAGTCAGAATTCCGAGTTATAAAGTCAGAATTCTGAGTTATAAAGTCAGAATTCCGAGTTATAAAGTCGCAAATCTGAGTTATAAAGTCAGAATTCTGAGTTTCCGCCACTAAATGATAAAAAAAATCAGTTAAAAAAAATATTTAATTAAAAAAAAAATTATAAAGTCAGAATTCCGAGTTATTAAGTCAGAATTCTGAGTTCTAAAGTCAGAATTCCGAGTTATAAAGTCAGAATTCTGAGTTATAAAGTCGCAATTCTGAGTTATTAAGTCAGAATTCTGAGTTTCCGCCACTGAAAAAAAAAATAATCAGTAAAAAAAAAAAAAATGATAAAAAAAAATTAAATAATAAAAAAAAAAATTATAAAGTCAGAATTCTGAGTTATAAAGTCAGAATTCCGAGTTATAAAGTCGCAAATCTGAGTTATTAAGTCAGAATTCTGAGTTTCCGCCACTGAATGATAAAAAAAAATCAGTTAAAAAAAAAAAATGATAAAAAATAATTAAATAATAAAAAAAAAATTATAAAGTCAGAATTCCGAGTTATTAAGTCAGAATTCTGAGTTCTAAAGTCAGAATTCCGAGTTATTAAGTCAGAATTCTGAGTTCTAAAGTCAGAATTCCGAGTTATAAAGTCAGAATTCTGAGTTATAAAGTCAGAATTCTGAGGTATAAAGTCGCAATTCTGAGTTATTAAGTCAGAATTCTGAGTTTCCGCCACTGAAAAAAAAAATAATCAGTAAAAAAAAAAAAATGATAAAAAAAAATTAAATAATAATAAAAAAAATTATAAAGTCAGAATTCTGAGTTATAAAGTCAGAATTCCGAGTTATAAAGTCGCAAATCTGAGTTATTAAGTCAGAATTCTGAGTTTCCGCCACTGAATGATAAAAAAAAAATCAGTTAAAAAAAAAAAATGATAAAAAATAATTAAATAATAAAAAAAAAATTATAAAGTCAGAATTCCGAGTTATAAAGTCAGAATTCTGAGTTTCCGCCACTGAATGATAAAAAAATGATAAAAAAAAATTTTATCAAAAAAAAAAATTATAAAGTCAGAATTCCAGGTTATAAAGTCAGAATTCTGAGTTATAAAGTCAGAATTCCGAGATATAAAGTCAGAATTCCGAGTTATAAAATCGCAATTCTGAGTCATAAAGTCAGAATTCTGAGTTATAAAGTCAGAATTCTAAATTATAAAGTCAGAATTCCGAGTTATAAAGTCAGAATTCCGAGTTATAAAGTCAGAATTGCGAGTTAAGTCAGAATTCTGAGTTATAAAGTCACAATTCTGAGTTATTAACTCAGAATTCTGACTTTATAATTACTATTTTTTTATTTAATAATTTTTTTTATCATACTTTTTTTTATTATTGATATATATATTTTTATCATTCAGTGGCGGAAACGGGCTTCCATAGCTTCTTGATTTTTCAGCTTTGATAACATCTACTTTAACCCCCAGGGGTCGAAGACCGCGTATGCACGTTTTGAGGCATCTTCCCCTGATAGCGCAGAAATGAACTCAAATTACACTTTCAGTTTTGATCGTACAGATAAGCGCAATATATCAATCGAATCTGTTAGGTGTCTACATTTTTTTGTGTACACTTACAAAAACAACAAAAGTGTGTGCTTTTGCTAAATAAGGAAAACAAGCAGTGTAGGCATTATATCTTTTCTCTCTCCGCGGAACTGTTTTTAGAAACGCGTCAGTAATATGCACTGAAACTCAGTGAAAACAAAACACACAGACATGAGACATATACCTATAGAAAGCTTGAAGTGTCTACTTTTAAATGCAGCGAGTGCATGTTGAAAACAAACATTGTTTGATAAAGTAATCAGTATGAAACCAACACTATGTCTAGTTTCTCAGTCTGAGTTCATTAATTTTAATGCGACCACGTCTACGCGCTCCTTGAATACAATAATACATGAGAGAGAGAGAGACATACCAGCATAAAGCTTGGAAGGTGAACTTTCCAACTCATTTTGAAAACAAATTTTGTCTCACTAGGTAATCCATAGATTTCTCCCGGCAGAGCGCACATCACGCCGGCTTTTCCCGTGTCCGCCGTTATTATAAACAATAACGAAAGCTGCCCACAAACAAAGACAGTGTGCTGGCTAAAAAGTACACGCCCACAAGCAAACGCAGTGCGCTAGAAAGTTGGTTTCATTTTTATTCCCAGGTATAAATGGAAGTTATGACCCATTTAACCTCACGGGATCATCATTGAGTATTTGGGCAAATATAAATATACTTGAAGTCAGAATTATTAGCCCCCTTGATTTATTAGCCCCCCTGTTTATTTTTTCCCCCCAATTTCTGTTTAATGAAGAGAAGATTTTTTTCAACACATTTCTAAACAATAGTTTTAATAACTCATTTCTAATAACTGATTTGTTTTATCTTTGCCATGATGACAGTAATAATATTTGACTAGATATTTTTCAAGACACTTCTATACAGCTTAAAGTGACATTTAAAGGCTTAACTGGTTAATTAGGTTTACTAGGCAGGTTAGGGTAATTAGGCAAGTTATTGTATAATGATGGTTTGTTCTGTATACTATCGAAAAAAAAAAAATAACTTAAAGGGGCTAATAATTTTGACCTTAAATGGGTTTTAAAAAATTAAAAACTGCTTTTATTCTAGCCAAAATAAAACAAATAAGATTTTTTTTTCCAGAAGAAAAAAAATATTATCAGACATACTGTGAACATTTCCATGCTCTGTTGAACATCATTTGGGAAATATTTAAAAAAGAAAAAAAAATCAAAGGGGGGCTAATAATTCTGACTTCAACTGTTATTATTTTGAATTAAAGTGATTGTTTTTCATGTTTAAAATATTATTCATTCTTATGTTTAAAGCTTTTGTCATTACGCTACTTCAGTGTATCAGAGTCATTCAGAAATGATTATTAAATGCTGGATTAATGCACAAGAATTTTTATTACAACAGTTTTGCAAACATATACCATTTTAAATATATTTATTTTTGTGCATGCTGTATAGGTGCACATACAGTGCTCAGCATAATTGAGTACAGCCCATTTGGAAAATGAATATTTTTATCCATTTCTCAGTGAAGATAGGCAATGTATTTTGGTGCATTTAAACAAAACAGATTTCCTAAACAGATATATTTAGGAAAATAATATTTTAGTCACTGAGCATCTTTAGAAATTTAAGGATAATACATTTAAATTCAAGCAAAATACTGCAAAAAAATATGACAACCTACAAAATTTCAACTAAATTTTTCAATGTGCTTCTCTTGACTTTTCCTCTTTTTTAAATTTGTATTTAACATTTTTCTATAACATATATATTTGGGTGTGCTAGT
Source organism: Danio kyathit (assembly GCA_903798195.1). Classification (NCBI taxonomy): domain Eukaryota; kingdom Metazoa; phylum Chordata; class Actinopteri; order Cypriniformes; family Danionidae; genus Danio; species Danio kyathit. Next base: position 40,516,637 of record LR812538.1, on the reverse strand, counting down.
TTTTGGACTGTTATCGTAATTTTTTTTTATTAGAAAAGCTCCAGATTTGGCTTCAGTACTGACTAATCTAATCTATATGCACACATATAATAGTGTATAGCTTCCTATTAAAAATTAATTTAAAAGATAGATTCGTGAGGCATATACTTATATATGCTGAGCACTGTATATTGTTTACCCATAGTGTTTACATGGTCATACAGCAAGTAATACAACAAGCATTTAGTTTGGGCTAGTTTTTGCAGATGGCCATTGCTTTACAATGCCCTTGATAAGTGAGTAGAGGAGTGTCTTTTGTCTCTCAAGGTGTGAATTATTCATGACCATTGTCACTCACGCATAGAGCTGAGATCCCCCAAAACAAACTTAACAAATTGTTAGTCATTGTTGTTTTCATTGAATGAGAGAACAGAATAATTTTCACATAATTAGGAAGTAAATATTTTAGCCTACAAGATGGTTACTCAAAAGTCTTGTTCAGGCAAAGTCAGAGTGTTTTTTTTTGTTGTTTTTTTTTTTTACCTTATTTCAGCTACACTTTTTTCTCCAAAATTTACCAACCACACATAATATTTTTTTCTAAACAAAATGCAAGCATGTACATCAATATTTCTCACATACTATTGTAGCACAATTTGTGCTGAATACAAAAAAATACATGTTGGCCAGTACTATGTAATAAGTAGCTGAAATAAGCACAAATGTCAGGGCATGTCAAAACATCTCAGGGGCCCCAAAATCACCTCAGACCCCTGAGGGTTATTACATGTTGAGATGAATAAAAAAAGTTGTATTTAATCCTTTTAAGTTAAAAATAATAATATATTAATACTTTTCTATTTAAAAAAAAAAAAAAAAAAAAAAAATATATATATATATAACATTTTTTTAATAACATGCTGTATTTATCTATATTACTCTCTTTTTCGACAGTGTCTCTGCCTCTGACTGAATATCTGATTGAAATTGAGATCAACAGCATTGATAGTAGGATCACTGATCAGCTGAGGACTCTTCTGATGAATTTGAGTTTGCCCTACACAATCAGTGACAGCACTAACATTACAGAAATCAACATCACTACTGGTATGATCTCTGTTTCTGCTTATTGATGCTGTTTATCTAAAATTATACATCATGAATACTTCCATAAATGAAGATATCTGATGTTTGGACTCTTCTTCTGCTCTCCAGTGTGTTCTTTGAATGAAACGCGGTATCAGTGTAAATGTGAGGGTCTGTTTGTTTGGCCAAATGACACGTGTCACGCATATGATGCCTGTGATGTCATCACTAATGGTTCATGTACATGTATCAATGGCCTTCCAGCTGATGGACAGTTCTGCCAAGGTGAGACAATGACAACATTCTGCAACATCATCAGTTTCTCCTTCTAATTATTACTTTGAGTTACTACTTTTTCCTAATTGGATGTTCTTGTGTTTTAATATTAGTGATATTTTAGATTGGTTTGGTGCTTGATTTTGTTTGCAATAATCTCTGTTTACCTACTTTTGTTCGTTCCTACAGTACTTTCTTCTGACTACGTGATTGACATTGATGTGAGATTCTTTGACTTGTTCCTGGTGGACTACTTACGAAATATTGTCAAAAATATCAGCCTGCCTTTGACTCTGAGCAGCAGCACAAATATCACAGATATCGACATGAATACTGGTGAGAACAGAACTGTTCATCATGTCACATACTAAGATGAGTTTAGTTTTAGCAGAAATCCACAGATTGAACACAAATAAATAAATCTCCTTGTTTTACAGTGTGTGGGTTGAATGGAACAGAATATGAGTGCAAATGTGAGGTGGATCATGTTTGGCCCAGTAACACCTGCATGGCCTATCAGGTGTGTGATAGCATTGTGGGAAGTACTTGTGGATGCATTCAAACTCTTCCTTCAGAGGGGTCACTTTGCCAGAGAGGTGAGAAATCCCATTAGATTTGATATGTACTGAATGTAGTTTTAGTAACATGACCAGTATGAGTTTATTCAGTAACTCCTGATACTTCAGAAACACTGTTTTTATGCAGTATCATCTTCCTGTTTTCCAGACATCAATGAATGTGAAGATGCAGCGTCAGTGTGTGGTCAATACTCAGACTGTACTAACAGGATTGGAGGTTACAAGTGTTCATGCTGGAATGGATTTAATGTCTCTAATAAAGACAGTCCTGTGAGCGTCAACAACTCTTGTCATGGTAAATATCATCAGCTGATAAAATAAGTAATTTAAATGAATAAAAAATGTGACATTACAATTAAAATAGGATTTTAATAATTAATAAGCCTTTTTTCCTCAATAGATATAGATGAATGTCTGTTCAGTCCACCTGTCTGTGGTCCATATTCTAACTGCACAAATGAATTAGGACGTTACAATTGCTCATGTTTGGATGGTTTCACTGCAATAAACTCAAGTCTCTCCATAAGCATCAATAACACATGTGAAGGTAAATTCTGAATTAATTATTAAATAATCTAGGAAACTAGTAAAGTATACTTTATGCCATTTTTTTGTAAAATAATTTTCTAAATACACTGTATATGGTTCCATTAGGTAATGTATTTACAAACACAAACAAAGAATAAACAATACATTTATTAATTTTCTAAATATAAGGTTGTTAGATTGTATTAACTGGCAATGCATTAGCTAATGTTAACAAGCACAACTGTGTATTTTAATAATGCAGTAGTAAATGTTTGACTATGATAAATGCTGTAAATGTTGTACAGTATTGTTCAAACAATTGTAAAAGGTTACCAAATTAGCTTTTATATGTGATTTTTTTTGCATTGATTACAGTTAATATTAACACATAATTTGACCCTTAATAAACTTTTCCAACTCTTTTCATAAAAAAGATGTGAATGAATGTCTAAAGTCATCAGAGGTCTGTGGTCCAAACTCTCATTGCAACAACTCAATTGGGAGTTTCAACTGTTCCTGCTTGAGTGCGTTTACTGTAACAGACAGAAATCAAGCAGTCAGCAACAGTAACCCATGCAATGGTAAGTGCTGTATGTAAAAAATACATTTAAATTTTGTGTTGTCCTCCTTGACTATCATGCATGTAAAGAAATATTGGTCATTTGTGTATTTTCTTCTCTTTTTCTACAGTGTCTCTGCCTCTGACTGAATATCTGATTGAAATTGAGATCAACAGCATTGATAGTAGGATCACTGATCAGCTGAGGACTCTTCTGATGAATTTGAGTTTGCCCTACAAAATCAGTGACAGCACTAACATTACAGAAATCAACATCACTACTGGTATGATCTCTGTTTCTGCTCTGTGATTCTATTTATCTAAAATTATACATCATGATTACTTCCATAAATGAAGATATCTGATGTTTAGACTCTTCTTCTGCTCTCCAGTGTGTTCTTTGAATGAAACGTGGTATCAGTGTAAATGTGAGGGTCTGTTTGTTTGGCCAAATGACACGTGTCACACATATGAGGCCTGTGATGTCATCACTAATGGTTCATGTACATGTATCAATGGCCTTCCAGCTGATGGACAGTTCTGCCAAGGTGAGACGATGACATCATTCTGCAACATCATCAGTTTCTCCCTCTAATTATTACTTTGTGTTTTTCCTACATACAGTAGATGTTATTGTGTTTTAATATTAGTGTTGTCTCAGATTTTTTTTACTTGTTCTTCTTTGCAATAATCTCTGTTTATCTGCTGATTTTTGTTCCTGCAGTTCTTTCATCTAAATACGTGATTGACATTGATGTGAGATTCTTCGACTTGGTCCTGGTGGACTACTTACAAAATGTTGTCAAAAATATCAGCCTGCCTTTGACTCTCAGCAGCAGCACAAATATCACAGATATCGACATGAATACTGGTGAGAACAGAACTATTCATCATGTCACATACTAAGGTGTAGGGTTGTCCTTGCGAAAGATTGTCTTAGTCGACCAGTAGTTGTTCATTGAAGCCATTAGTCACCCAATCGCCCATTTATAAAATGTATTTATTAGGCATACTTAAGCAAATATGAGGGGAATGGTTTGAGTTTACCTGCTGAAAAAGAATGTCATTTGTAACATTGTACTAAAATATTAAAATAATAAGTGTTAATGTACGTCAGTTAAAACTTGCATGTACATAAAAAGTAACTGACAAGTTATATAATTAAGGATGTGTCTTGGGAGACAAAAATATCCATAATTTATTAATAAAATAAAATGATAACACTCACACAAGTTACAACTTATAAACTTGCTTAAAAGAAAACTCACTGTTTGGTAAAGAAACTAAAACAAATAAATTTATCACAAAGTTCAGCTTTGATAGCCTAGTAGCCCTACAGGAAAAGTCACATGAAAACACTACAAACTAAATTGTCAAAAACAGTTTTTTCTTCAGTAATAAATATTTGTGTAAGTCAAATATATAAGTAAACTAATTTAAACACAAATGAGTATAGAGCAAACAGAAAAGGCTTAAGAGAAATAATGTTGAAAATTGCAAACACAGTCCGTCTGAAGGACGAGCCTTAAATTACACATTCATTCATTTTCTTTTCGGCTTAGTCCCTTTATTAATCTGTAGTCGCCACAGCGAAATGAACCGCCAACTTATGCAGCACATGTTTTACGCAGCGGATGCTTTTCCAGCCGCAACCCATGACCGGGAAAAAAATTAAACATTGAATAAAAAATAAAAAGCATTTCATTCAGAATCTTATAAATTAACTATACTCTAGCCTATATATAAAACATATATAAACAACATAGGCAAACTGAAAGACTGTTTATAGACAATAATAACTGCGTGGTGCGTCGCCGAGCGGCGCATCTGGTGTGCGACCCCCTTATAAAAGCTCAGCTCTGAAAGCTAAAACGCTACTGTAATTTACGAGTGCTTCTCCAGCTGGCAGAGCTTTTAAAACACACGCAGCTCTCAGCGCAAAAACACTTCGGTGGACACGCACCCTGACTGCACCACTTGTCTATTTGTTTTTTCTGTAAACAACTGACCCACAAAACCTTAGTCGACCAAGCCTGTTCTAGTCGCTTATTAATTAGTGGACTATTAGGGGGCAACTCTACTAAGATGAGTTTAGTTTTAGTAGAAATCTACAGATTGAACACAAATAAATAAATCTCCTTGTTTTACAGTGTGTGGGTTGAATGGAACAGAATATGAGTGCAAGTGTGAGGTGGATCATGTTTGGCCCAGTAACACCTGCATGGCCTATCAGGTGTGTGATAGCATTGTGGGAGGCACTTGTGGATGCATTCAAACTCTCCCTTTAGAGGGGTCACTTTGCCAGAGAGGTGAGAAATCATATTAGATTTGATATGTACTGAATGTAGTTTTAGTAACATGACCAGTATGAGTTTATTCAGTAACTCCTGATAGTTCAGAAACACTGTTTTTATGCAGTATCATCTTCCTGTTTTTCAGACATCAATGAATGTGAAGATGCAGCGTCAGTGTGTGGTCAATACTCAGACTGTACTAACAGGATTGGGGGTTACATGTGTTCATGCTGGAATGGATTTAATGTCTCTAATAAAGACAGTCCTGTGAGCGTCAACAACTCTTGTCATGGTAAATATTATCAGCTGGTTTTGATTTCTGGGCAGATTTTTTTATTTTTTTATTTTTTTAAAGATTTTAGAGGTCTTTTATTTCTAAATTAAAATAGGTAATTCAAACCAATTAAAAGTATGATATTACAAATAAAATATGATGTAAAAATATGAGTATGATAATTAATAAACCTTTTTTTCTCAATAGATATAGATGAATGTCTGTTCAGTCCACCTGTCTGCGGTCCATATTCTAACTGCACAAATGAAATAGGAAGTTACAATTGCTCATGTTTGGATGGTTTCACTGCAGCAAACTCAAGTCTCTCCATCAGCATCAATAACACATGTGAAGGTAAATTCTGGAAATTAATTCTTATATAATCTGAACCATTTTATTAACTATTTTCTAAATAACTGTTAAAGAATTTAGTTATTTAAATTACTCTGATCATCATATCATAGCAATCATTCCTAATAACAACAATATTTTTCCATCTCTTCTTTTAATAAAGATGTGAATGAATGTCTACAGTCATCAGAGGTCTGTGGTCCAAACTCTCGTTGCAACAACTCAATTGGGAGTTTCAACTGTTCCTGCTTGAGTGCGTTTACTGTAACAGACAGAAATCAACCAGTCAGCAACAGTAACCCATGCAATGGTAAGTGCTGTATATAGACAATTCTAGAAGCCTATTTATAGAGTATAATCTGCTAGTGACAATAATAAATGAATAAACAAACAAACAAACAAATAAATAAATAAATCTATTATATGGTTTTGTGTGTGTATTTACATCTTCAGCTATGATAAAAGTTGTTTAAATACATAGAGCACTATTTTAAAAAGTAGTTGTTGAATCCTTGTGCATTTTCTTCTCTTCTTCTACAGTGTCTCTGCCTCTGACTGAATATCTGATTGAAATTGAGATCAACAGCATTGATAGTAGGATCACTGATCAGCTGAGGACTCTTCTGATGAATTTGAGTTTGCCCTACACAATCAGTGACAGCACTAACATTACAGAAATCAACATCACTACTGGTATGATCTCTGTTTCTGCTTTGTGATGCTGTTTATCTAAAATTATACATCATGATTACTTCCATAAATGAATATATCTGATGTTTGGACTCTTCTTCTGCTCTCCAGTGTGTTCTTTGAATGAAACGTGGTATCAGTGTAAATGTGAGGGTCTGTTTGTTTGGCCAAATGACACGTGTCACGCATACGATGCCTGTGATGTCATCACTAATGGTTCATGTACATGTATCAATGGCCTTCCAGCTGATGGACAGTTCTGCCAAGGTGAGACAATGACATCATTCTGCAACATCATCAGTTTCTCCCTCTAATTATTACTTTGTGTTTTTCCTACATACAGTAGATGTTATTGTGTTTTAATATTAGTGTCGTCTCAGATTTTTTCACTTGTTCCTCTTTGCAATAATCTCTGTTTATCTGCTACCTTTTTCCTGCAGTTCTTTTATCTAAATACGTGATTGACATTGATGTGAGATTCTTCGACTTGTTCCTGGTGGACTATTTACGAAATGTTGTCAAAAATATTAGCCTGCCTTTGACTCTGAGCAGCAGCACAAATATCACAGATATCGACATGAATACTGGTGAGAACAGAACTATTCATCATGTCATATATTGAGGTGTAGGGCTGTCCCCGACAAAAGATTTTCTTAGTCAACCAGTAGTCCTTTATTGAGGCCATTCACCAGATCGCCCATTTATTCAATTAATTTTTTTAGGCATATTTAAACTATTTTGGGGGGAACAGTTTGAGTTCACCAGCTGAGAAAGAATGTAATTTGTAACATTGTTTTACATTGTACTGAAATAATATAATAAGTGTAATTGTTTAACGTTAAGAAATTGCCCATTTATTAAACAGCACCAACAAACTCTGTAATTATGAATGTGTCTGAGAAAAAACAACATGAATCTTTAAGGATATTCAGACTTTTTTAATTAAATAAAATAATAACATTCACACAAATGACAACTTATGAACTTGCTAAAAATAAAGCACACCGTTTGATATAGATACGTATTAATATGTTTATAATGGTCTTTAAGTTTTACGGTCATGCTTTGAAAAAAAAAAAAAGCTAAATTTTGCTATATATAATCCATAACAATAACTTTTGCATAGTAATTCTACAACATACTTTCACATCTGTCACTCGATGACACTCGAATACCCTGTCAAAAAAGTCTAGTGGCTGGGAATGACCTTTTTACAGTGTCTGGTATAACGTTAATGCTATTTTCTTGTGTTTAAACATATAAATATGGCCATGGTGTAAACACACAGAACAGTTTTGAGATTATTTCTACATTATATCATTATGATAACATGCTATTGTTGCCTTCAGTAATTTTCTTAAGATAAATATCAAAAAATAATGAAACTTGAATTACTACAGCAGTTACTGTCGTCAATCTAATATGAAGAAAGAGCATGCGACGACATATGATGACGTGTGCGGCTGTTGTAGTGGTATCCCATTTCATGAAGTAAATTTGAAGCTCTTCCTCTTCACACTCTGTTTTAAGGGCCAAGGGGAATGGGTAGGGGTTAAAAGAAATAGAATTGTGATTGGGCCTAAATATAAATATATCACAAAGTGCAACTTTGGTAGTCTATAGTAGCCATTCGAGCAAAGTCACATGAAAACAATACAAACTAAATAGTCAAGAACAATCTTTCCTTTACTATGAAATATTCGTAAGTCAAATATATATATACATAAACTAATTTAAACACAACAAATATAAAGCAAATCGAAAAGGCTTATGAGAAATAACGTTGAAAACTGCAAACACAGTCAGTCCAAAGGATGAGCCTTAATATTAAACATTGAATGAAAAAAGTGTTTCATTCAGACGCTTTCAAATAAAATATGGCTTAGCCTATATGAAAAACAAATAAAGTAAACAATATAGGCGAACTAAAACACTGTTTATAGACAATAATAACTGCTACTAAGCATGAGCCTTCAAATACAAAAAAATTATGTAAAATTTATTATTCAAAGCTTTTAAAACACACACAGCTCTCACTGCAAAAACGCTTTTGGTGGACACGCACCCTGACTGCACCACTTGTCTATTTTTTTTCTTGCTAACAACAAACCAACAAAAACTTAGTCAATCAAGCCTTTTCTGGTTACTTATTAATTAGTGGACTATTAGGGGGCAACTCTACTAAGATGAGTTTAGTTTTAGCAGAAATCCACAGATTGAACACAAATAAATAAATCCCCTTGTTTTACAGTGTGTGGGTTGAATGGAACAGAATATGAGTGCAAGTGTGAGGTGGATCATGTTTGGCCCAGTAACACCTGCATGGCCTATCAGGTTTGTGATCGCATTGTGGGAAGCACTTGTGGATGCATTCAAACTCTCCCTTCAGAGGGGTCACTTTGCCAGAGAGGTGAGAAATCACATTAGATTTCATATGTACTGAATGTAGTTTTAGTAACATGACCAGTATGAGTTTATGCAGTAACTCCTGATATTTCAGAAACACTGTTTTTATGCAGTATCATCTTCCTGTTTTTCAGACATCAATGAATGTGAAGATGCAGCGTCAGTGTGTGGTCAATACTCAGACTGTACTAACAGCATTGGGGGTTACATGTGTTCATGCTGGAATGGATTTAATGTCTCTAATAAAGACAGTCCTGTGGGCGTCAACAACTCTTGTCATGGTAAATATTGTCAGCTGGTTTTTATTTCCGTTCATATATATTTGTTTTTCAGATTTTAGAGGTCTTTTATGTCTAAATTAAAATAGGTAATTCAAACCAATTAAAAGTATGACATTACAAATAAAATATAATATAAAAATAAGAGTATGATAATTAATAAACCTTTTTTCCTCAATAGATATTGATGAATGTCTGTTTAGTCCACCTGTCTGTGGTCCATATTCCAACTGCACAAATGAAATAGGAAGTTACAATTGTTCATGTTTGGATGGTTTCACTGCAGCAAACTCGAGTCTCTCCATCAGCATCAATAACACATGTGAAGGTAAATTGTGGAAATTAATTATTATATAATCTAGCAAGTTAGCAAAGAATATTTTTACCATTTTTTGTAACAATGTTTTCTAAATAACTGTTTAAGAATTAATGATAACACTTTACTACATTGTTCCATTATTAATGTTTTTAATAATTTGGCATTGTTTTTCATTCTCTAATTTATAGTTTTGCACTCATACATTCAGTAAAGTTATTTAATTTACTCTGACCATCATATCATAACAATCAATCCTAATCGCAAAAATACTTTTTCCTCTCTTCTTTTAATAAAGATGTGAATGAATGTCTAAAGTCATCAGAGGTCTGTGGTCCAAACTCTCGTTGCAACAACTCAATTGGGAGTTTCAACTGTTCCTGCTTGAGTGCGTTTACTGTAACAGACAGAAATCAACCAGTCAGCAACAGTAACCCATGCAATGGTAAGTGCTGTATGTAGAAATTCTAGAAGCCTATATATGAAGTATAATCTGCTTGTGACAATAGTACATAAACAAACAAACAAATAAATAAATAAATATATAATTAAATAAATCTATAATATGGTTTTGCGTGTGTTTTTACATCTCAGCTATGATAAAAGTTGTTTAAAATACATAGAGCACTATTTTAAAAAGTAGTTGTTAAATCCTGTTGATCCAAACATTATTGTTTGTTTATAATTGTGTGTTATTTGCCTTGATTATCATGCATGTAGAGGAATATTGATTATTTGTGTTCATCTCTTTTTCTACAGTGTCTCTGCCTCTGACTGAATATCTGATTGAAATTGAGATCAACAGCATTGATAGTAGAATCACTGATCAGCTGAGGACTCTTCTGATGAATTTGAGTTTGCCCTACACAATCAGTGACAGCACTAACATTACAGAAATCAACATCACTACTGGTATGATCTCTGTTTCTGCTTTGTGATGTTGTTTATCTAAAATTATACATCATGAATACTTCCATAAATGAAGATATTTGATGTTTGGACTCTTCTTCTGCTCTCCAGTGTGTTCTTTGAATGAAACGCGGTATCAGTGTAAATGTGAGGGTCTGTTTGTTTGGCCAAATGACACGTGTCACACATATGAGGCCTGTGATGTCATCACTAATGGTTCATGTACATGTATCAATGGCCTTCCAGCTGATGGACAGTTCTGCCAAGGTGAGACAATGACATCATTCTGCAACATCATCAGTTTCTCCCTCTAATAATTAGTTTGTGTTTTTCCTACATACAGTAGATGTTATTGTGTTTTAATATTAGTGTTGTCTCAGATTTTTTTTTACTTGTTCCTCTTTGCAATAATATCTGTTTACCTGCTACTTTTTTCCTGCAGTTCTTTTATCTAAATACGTGATTGACATTGATGTGAGATTCTTTGACTTGTTCCTGGTGGACTACTTACGAAATGTTGTCAAAAATATCAGCCTGCCTTTGACTCTGAGCAGCAGCACAAATATCACAGATATCGACATGAATACTGGTGAGAACAGAACTATTCATCATGTCATATATTGAGGTGTAGGGCTGTCCCCGACAAAAGATTTTCTTAGTCAACCAGTAGTCCTTTATTGAGGCCAATAGTCATTGGATCGCCCATTTATTCAATGAATTTTTTAGGCATGTTTGACCAAATATGGGGGAAACATTTTGAGTTTACGGGCTGAGAAAGAATATAATGTGCATCATTAATTTAAATTGTACAGAAATACTATAATAATAAGTGTTTATATTCGACATTAAGAACTTACACGTACTTAAAACAGCCCCAGCAAATTCTGTAATTATGAATGTGTCTGGGAAAAAACAAAATGAATCTTAAAGGATTTTTAGAATTTATTAATAAAATAAAATAACATTCACACAAATTAAAACTTATGAACTTGTTAAAAATAAAACACGCCGTTTGATACAGAACAAGCCCCAATCCCAATTCTACCTCTTAGCCATTCCTCTTACCCCTACCCCTCATTTTGCGCATTTATGTGAAGGAGTAGGGGTGTCCTTATTATCTTTAGCTTGAAGGCGTATGACTAAGGGCAAGGGCTAGATAGCACTTTAAACTGAGATTTTCCACACTAGAAACCAAGTGGTATAAAAGTTTCACAGAATACAGCTGCTACAACGGCAACATGGCTGCAAACACGAACCAGAAGATGCGCAAATAACAAGAAAACAAAACAAACTAAGTAGTCAAAAACAGTATTTCCTTTACTATGAAGTATTGGTGAGTCAAATATAAATAAACTAATTTAAACAAAAAAATATAAAGCAAGCCGAAAAGGCTTATGAGAAATAACGTTGAAAACTGCAAACACAGTCAGTCCAAAGGATGAGCCTTAATTTTAAACATCAAATGAAAGAAAGTGTTTCATTCAGAAGCTCTCAAGCAAAATATGGCTTAGCCTATATGAAAAACAAATAAAGTAAACAATATAGGCGAACTAAAACACTGTTTATAGACAATAATAACTGCTACTAAGCATGAGCCTTCAAATACAAATTTTTTATTAAAAATAAGTTTATACAATTATTCAAAGCTTTTAAAACACACAAAACTCTCAGTGCAAAAATGCTTTTGGTGGACATGCACCCTGACTGCACTACTTGTCTATTTTTTTCTTGCTAACAACAAACCAACAAAAATGCAATCAACCAAAAAATATCTGGTTGACTATTAATTAGTGGACTATTAGGGGGCAACTCTACTAAGATGAGTTTAGTTTTAGCAGAAATCCACAGATTGAACACAAATAAATAAATCCCCTTGTTTTACAGTGTGTGGGTTGAATGGAACAGAATATGAGTGCAAGTGTGAGGTGGATCATGTTTGGCCCAGTAACACCTGCATGGCCTATCAGGTGTGTGATAGCATTGTGGGAAGCACTTGTGGATGCATTCAAACTCTCCCTTCAGAGGGGTCACTTTGCCAGAGAGGTGAGAAATCACATTAGATTTGATATGTACTGAATGTAGTTTTAGTAACATGACCAGTATGAGTTTATTCAGTAACTCCTGATAGTTCAGAAACACTGTTTTTATGCAGTATCATCTTCCTGTTTTTCAGACATCAATGAATGTGAAGATGCAGCATCAGTGTGTGGTCAATACTCAGACTGTACTAACAGCATTGGAAGTTACATGTGTTCATGCTGGAATGGATTTAATGTCTCTAATAAAGACAGTCCTGTGGGCGTCAACAACTCTTGTCATGGTAAATATTATCAGTTGGTTTTAATTTCCGTTCATATATATTTGTTTTTCAGATTTTAGAGGTCTTTTATGTGTAAATTAAAATAGGTAATTTAAACCAATTAAAAGTATGACATTACAAATAAAATATGATATAAAAATAAGAGTACGATAATTAATAAACCTTTTTTCCTCAATAGATATTGATGAATGTCTGTTCAGTCCACCGGTTTGTGGTCCATTTTCCAACTGCACAAATGAATTAGGAAGTTACAATTGCTCATGTTTGGATGGTTTCACTGCAGCAAACTCAAGTCTCTCCATCAGCATCAATAACACATGTGAAGGTAAATTGTGGAAATTAATTATTATATAATCTAGGAAGTTAGCAAAGCAAATTTTTTTTGCAACAATATTTTCTTAATAACTGTTAAAGAATTAATGATAACGCCTTACTACATTGTTTCATTGTTAATGTTTTAATAATTTGAAATTGTTTTTCATTCTCTAATTTATAGTTTTGCACTCATACATTCAGTAAAGTTATTTAATTTACTCTGATCATCATATCATATTAATCATTTCTAATTGCAACAATACTTTTCCATTTCTTCCTTTAATAAAGATGTGAATGAATGTCTAAAGTCTTCAGAGGTCTGTGGTCCAAACTCTCATTGCAACAACTCAATTGGGAGTTTCAACTGTTCCTGCTTGAGTGCGTTTACTGTACCAGACAGAAATCAACCAGTCAGCAACAGTAACCCATGCAATGGTAAGGGCTGTATGTGGAAATTCTAGAAACCTATATATGGAGCATTGACTGCTTGTGAAAGAAAGAAAGAAAGAAAGAAAGAGTCACAAATACACAGGAGACCCAAATGCAAGTGAATGCAAGATGATTTATTAACAGAGATAACAGGAATAACAACTGGTAAAGATCTCACCAGATATTGAAGGATAGGGTAGAGCAATGGTGCATCTCTCAAGGAAATCGACACGCTAAACAGCGGTAATAGTTCATCAGAGCAACAGATCCAGAGTGAAGTCTCTCACTGATATCTTACCAGATATCGAGGGAAGGGGGTAGAGCAATGGTGCATCTCTCAAGGAAATCGATACGCTAAACAGCGGTAAAATTCTTCAGAACAACAGACAACGTGAATCTCTTATGGTTGTCATCAGTGCAGGCAGTTGAAACAACATCAAAGAAACAATCCGTGCTAGAATAGCCCAAAGGCAACAGGTTCTATGTTGACTCACAACCAGCAAATTCAGCGAGAGCTGCCTAACAGGAAACAGAGACAGACATGAACACAACGAACTGACAAACACAGTATACACAATAAAGGCGCGCGGTAACGCGCTGCACCTGTGGTTTATTGATAACAGCTGAGTGAGGCGGAGTAGCAACAAGACACAGGATCGCTCAGCTGACGAATGTAAACACACACAGCCATGCGGTGAAGGAACACCCAAACAAACACACCCACATTCACATCCACACACACACACACACACACGCACGCACGCACGCACGCACACACACACACATACAAGAGAAACAGACAGATCCACAACCGTGACAGAAAGAAAGAGAAAGAAAGGAAGAAATCTATTATATGTTTCTTTGTGTTTTTACATTTTCAGCTATGATAAAAGTTGTTTAAATACATAGAGCACTATTTTAAAAAGTAGTTGTTAAATCCTGTTGGTCCAAACATCATTATCTGTTCATAATTGTGTGTTATTTGCCTTGATTATCATGCATGTAGAGGAATATTGATTATTTGTGTTCATCTCTTCTTCTACAGTGTCTCTGCCTCTGACTGAATATCTGATTGAAATTGAGATCAACAGCATTGATAGTAGGATCACTGAACAGCTGAGGACTCTTCTGATGAATTTGAGTTTGCCCTACACAATCAGTGACAGCACTAACATTACAGAAATCAACATCACTACTGGTATGATCTCTGTTTCTGCTTTGTGATGCTGTTTATCTAAAATTATACATCTTGAATACTTCCATAAATGAACATATGTGATGTTTGGACTCTTCTTCTGCTCTCCAGTGTGTTCTTTGAATGAAACGCGGTATCAGTGTAAATGTGAGGGTCTGTTTGTTTGGCCAAATGACACGTGTCACGCATACGATGCCTGTGATGTCATCACTAATGGTTCATGTACATGTATCAATGGCCTTCCAGCTGATGGACAGTTCTGCCAAGGTGAGACAATGACATCATTCTGCAACATCATCAGTTTCTCCCTTTAATTATTACTTTGTGTTTTTCCTACATACAGTAGATGTTATTGTGTTTTAATATTAGTGTCGTCTCAGATTTTTTCACTTGTTCCTCTTTGCAATAATCTCTGTTTATCTGCTACTTTTTGTTCCTGCAGTTCTTTCATCTAAATACGTGATTGACATTGATGTGAGATTCTTTGACTTGTTCCTGGTGGACTACTTACGAAATGTTGTCAAAAATATCAGCCTGCCTTTGACTCTGAGCAGCAGCACAAATATCACAGATATCGACATGAATACTGGTGAGAACAGAACTATTCATCATGTTATATATTAAGGTGTAGGGCTGTCCCCGACAAAAGATTTTCTTAGTCAACCAGTAGTCCTTAATTGAGGCCATTAGTCACCGGATCGCCCGTTTATTCAATTAATTTATTAGGCATGTTTGACCAAATATGGGGGAAACATTTTGAGTTTACGGGCTGAGAAAGAATGTAATGTGCATCATTGTTTTAAATTGTACAGAAATACTATAATAATAAGTGTTTATATTCGACATTAAGAACTTGCACGTACATTAAATGTTACAGACAAAATAAATAATTATGGATATGTCTGGGGACAAACGTCATGGATCTTTAAGGATATCCATAATTTATTAGTAAAATAAAATGATAACATTACCACAAATGACAACTTATGAACTTGCTAAAAAAAAAAAAAAACACTGTTTGGTAAAAAAAATTATAACATATTAGTATATCACAAAATGCAACTTTAATCGTCTTGTAGCCCTACAGGGAAAATCACATAAAAACAATGCAAACAAAATAGTCAAAAACTGTTTTTTCTTTACTAATAAATATTTGTGTAAGTCAAATATATAAATAAACTAATTTAAACACAAATGAGTATAGAGAAAACAGAAAAGGCTTAAGAGAAATAATGATTAAAACTGCAAACACAGTCAGTCCAAAGGCCGAGCCTTAAAATTAAACATTGCATGAAAAATAAACAACGTTTCATTTAGAATCTCTTAATTTAAATATGCTATAGCCTAATGAGTTTAGTTTTAGCAGAAATCCACCGATTGAACACAAATAAATAAATCCCCTTGTTTACAGTGTGTGGGTTGAATGGAACAGAATATGAGTGCAAGTGTGAGGTGGATCATGTTTGGCCCAGTAACACCTGCATGGCCTATCAGGTGTGTGATCGCATTGTGGGAAGCACTTGTGGATGCATTCAAACTCTTCCTTCAGAGAGGTCACTTTGCCAGAGAGGTGAGAAATCCCATTAGATTTGATATGTACTGAATGTAGTTTTAGTAACATGACCAGTATGAGTTTATGCAGTAACTCCTGATACTTCAGAAACACTGTTTTTATGCAGTATCATCTTCCTGTTTTCCAGACATCAATGAATGTGAAGATGCAGCGTCAGTGTGTGGTCAATACTCAGACTGTACTAACAAGATTGGGGGTTACATGTGTTCATGCTGGAATGGATTTAATGTCTCTAATAAATACAGTCCTGTGAGCGTCAACAACTCTTGTCATGGTAAATATCATCAGCTGATAAAATAAGTAATTTAAATGAATAAAAAATATGACATTACAATTAAAATAGGATTGAAATAATTAATAAACCTTTTTTCCTCAATAGATATAGATGAATGTCTGTTCAGTCCACCTGTCTGTGGTCCATATTCTAACTGCACAAATGAATTAGGAAGTTACAATTGCTCATGTTTGGATGGTTTCACTGCAATAAACTCAAGTCTCTACATCAGCATCAATAACACATGTGAAGGTAAATTCTGGAAATTAATTCTTATATAATCTGGGAAGCTAGCAAAGCATATTTCTTGCCATTTCTTTTTGTAATTGTTTAGTTTACAGAATTTTCTAGCGATCTTTTAAATTTATAATTGTAACACTTTACTATATGGTTCCATTAGTTAATGTTAAGTAATGTTTTTACAAACAAGAACAACGATTTAACAATACATTTATAGCATTTCTGAAAGTAAAGTTGTTAATTGTTATATTGTGCTGACTCAATGAAATAGCTAATGTTATCAAGTACAACTTTGTATTTTAATAAAACATTTGTAATGTTTAATTATGATTAATAAATGTTGTACAAGTATTGTTGCATATTATTTCATGTTGGTACTGTAAATACTTTGAATAACATTAACTGATGGAGTCTTATTGTAAAGTGTGTTTAAATTAACTTTTATATGTGGTTTGTTGCATTGATTACAGTTAATATTAGCACAGAATGTGTATTTTTTCATTCTGTCCTTTATTGTTTTAAACACATACATTTAGTTATTTAAATTACTCTGATCATCATATCATAGCAATCATTCCTAATAACAACAATATTTTTCCATCTCTTCTTTTAATAAAGATGTGAATGAATGTCTACAGTCATCAGAGGTCTGTGGTCCAAACTCTCGTTGCAACAACTCAATTGGGAGTTTCAACTGTTCCTGCTTGAGTGCGTTTACTGTAACAGACAGAAATCAACCAGTCAGCAACAGTAACCCATGCAATGGTAAGTGCTGTATGTAGTAAATACATTTCAATGTGACCAAGGCTGTAATTTAGCCTTTAGCAAGAAGCCTGTCTGTGGAGCATTGTCTGCTTGAACTTGTTGCAATGTTATACTACGTTGTCCTGGTTAAATAAACTATTATAAATTGTATTTTTATTTTAGGATAATGTGAAACAAAATAACAATTAGTTTCTGTTTCTTTACATTTTAGTTATGGTAAATGTTACTTAAATATGTGTAAAAGTTTTTAAAATGCAGTTGTGTTAAATCCTGTTGATACAAACATCATTATCTGTTCATAATTGTGTTATTTGCCTTGATTATCATGCATGTAAAGGAATATTGATAATTTGTGGATTTTCTTCTCTTTTCTACAGTGGTCTCTGCCTCTGACTGAATATCTGATTGAAATTGAGATCAACAGCATTGATAGTAGGATCACTGAACAGCTGAGGACTCTTCTGATGAATTTGAGTTTGCCCTACACAATCAGTGACAGCACTAACATTACAGAAATCAACATCACTACTGGTATGATCTCTGTTTCTGCTCTGTGATTCTATTTATCTAAAATGATACATCATGAATACTTCCATAAATGAAGATATTTGATGTTTGGACTCTTCTTCTGCTCTCCAGTATGTTCTTTGAATGAAACGCGGTATCAGTGTAAATGTGAGGGTCTGTTTGTTTGGCCAAATGACACGTGTCACACATATGATGCCTGTGATGTCATCACTAATGGTTCATGTACATGTATCAATGGCCTTCCAGCTGATGGACAGTTCTGCCAAGGTGAGACAATGACATCATTCTGCAACATCATCAGTTTCTCCCTCTAATTATTACTTTGTGTTTTTCCTACATACAGTAGATGTTATTGTGTTTTATTATTAGTGTCGTCTCAGATTTTTTCACTTGTTTCTCTTTGCAATAATATCTGTTTACCTACTACTTTTTTCCTGCAGTTCTTTTATCTAAATACGTGATTGACATTGATGTGAGATTCTTCGACTTGTTCCTGGTGGACTACTTACAAAATGTTGTCAAAAATATCAGCCTGCCTTTGACTCTGAGCAGCAGCACAAATATCACAGATATCGACATGAATACTGGTGAGAACAGAACTATTCATCATGTCATATATTGAGGTGTAGGGCTGTCCCCGACAAAAGATTTTCGTAGTCAACCAGTAGTCCTTTATTGAGGCCAATAGTCATTGGATCGTCTATTTATTCAATTAAGTTTTTACGCGTATTTAGGCATTTTTGAATTTCACGGGCTGAGAAAGAATGTAAATTGTGACATTGTTTACATTGTACCGAAATAAAATAATAATAAGTGTTTATATTCGACATTAAGAAATTGCACATACATAAAACAGCACCGACAAATTCTGTAATTATGAATGTGTCTGGGAAAAAACAAAATGAATCTTAAAGCATATTCAGAATTTGTTAATAAAATAAAATAACATTCACACAAATTACAACTTATGACCTTGTTAAAAATAAAACACATCGTTTGATATAGAACAAGCCCCAATCCCAATTCTACCTCTTAAACTTTCCCCTTACCCCTCCCCCTTGATTTTGCGCATTTATGTGAAGGAGTAGGGGTGTCCTAATTCTCTTTAGCTTGAAGGTGTAGGGCTAAGGGCAAGGGCTAGATATCACTTGAAACTGAAATTTCCCACACTAGAAACCAAGTGGAATGAAAGTTTCACAGAATACAGCTGCTACATCGGCAACATGGCTGCAAACACGAACCATAAGATGCGCAAATAACAAGAAAACAAAACAAACTAAGTAGTCAAAAACAGTATTTCCTTTACTATGAAGTATTGGTGAGTCAAATATAAATAAACTAATTTAAACACAACAAATATAAAGCAAGCCGAAAAGGCTTATGAGAAAAAACGTTGAAAACTGCAAACACAGTCAGTCCAAAGGATGAGCCTTAATATTAAACATTAAATGAAAGAAAGTGTTTCATTCAGAAGCTCTCAAGCAAAATATGGCTTAGCCTATATGAAAAACAAATAAAGTAAACAATATAGGCGAACTAAAACACTGTTTATAGACAATAATAACTGCTACTAAGCATGAGCCTTCAAATACAAAAAATTTAATTAAAAATTTATTTATTTATTATTCAAAGCTTTTAAAACACACAAAACTCTCAGCACAAAAATGCTTTTGGTGGACACACACCCTGACTGCACCACTTGTCTATTTTTTTCTTGCGAACAACAAACCAACAAAAATGCAATCAACCAAAAAATATCTGGTTGACTATTAATTAGTGGACTATTAGGGGGCAACTCTACTAAGATGAGTTTAGTTTTAGCAGAAATCCACCGATTGAACACAAATAAATAAATCCCCTTGTTTTACAGTGTGTGGGTTGAATGGAACAGAATATGAGTGCAAGTGTGAGATGGATCATGTTTGGCCCAGTAACACCTGCATGGCCTATCAGGTGTGTGATAGCATTGTGGGAAGCACTTGTGGATGCATTCAAACTCTTCCTTCAGAGGGGTCACTTTGCCAGAGAGGTGAGAAATCACTTTAGATTTCATATGTACTGAATGTAGTTTTAGTAACATGACCAGTATGAGTTTATGCAGTAACTCCTGATACTTCAGAAACACTGTTTTTATGCAGTATCATCTTCCTGTTTTCCAGACATCAATGAATGTGAAGATGCAGCGTCAGTGTGTGGTCAATACTCAGACTGTACTAACAAGATTGGGGGTTACATGTGTTCATGCTGGAATGGATTTAATGTCTCTAATAAAGACAGTCCTGTGAGCGTCAACAACTCTTGTCATGGTAAATATCATCAGCTGGTAAAATAAGCAATTTAAATGAATAAAAAATATGACATTACAATTAAAATAGGATTGAAATAATTAATAAACCTTTTTTCCTCAATAGATATAGATGAATGTCTGTTCAGTCCACCTGTCTGTGGTCCATATTCTAACTGCACAAATGAATTAGGAAAATACAATTGCTCATGTTTGGATGGTTTCACTGCAATAAACTCAAGTCTCTACATCAGCATCAATAACACATGTGAAGGTAAATTCTGGAAATTAATTCTTATATAATCTGGGAAGCTAGCAAAGCATATTTCTTGCCATTTCTTTTTTGTAATTGTTTAGTTTACAGAATTTTCTAGCGATCTTTTAAATTTATAATTGTAACACTTTACTATATGGTTCCATTAGTTAATGTTAAGTAATGTTTTACAAACAAGAACAACGATTTAACAATACATTTATAGCATTTCTGAAAGTAAAGTTGTTAATTGTTATATTGTGCTGACTCAATGAAATAGCTAATGTTATCAAGTACAACTTTGTATTTTAATAAAACATTAGTAAATGTTTAATTATGATTAATAAATGTTGTACAAGTATTGTTGCATATTATTTCATGTTGGTACTGTAAATACTTTGAATAACATTAACTGATGGAGTCTTATTGTAAAGTGTGTTTAAATTAACTTTTATATGTGGTTTGTTGCATTGATTACAGTTAATATTAGCACAGAATGTGTATTTTTTCATTCTGTCCTTTATTGTTTTAAACACATACATTTAGTTATTTAAATTACTCTGATCATCACATCATAGCAATCATTCCTAATAACAACAATGTTTTTCCATCTCTTCTTTTAATAAAGATGTGAATGAATGTCTACAGTCATCAGAGGTCTGTGGTCCAAACTCTCGTTGCAACAACTCAATTGGGAGTTTCAACTGTTCCTGCTTGAGTGCGTTTACTGTAACAGACAGAAATCAACCAGTCAGCAACAGTAACCCATGCAATGGTAAGTGCTGTATGTAGTAAATACATTTCAATGTGACCAAGGCTGTAATTTAGCCTTTAGCAAGAAGCCTGTCTGTGGAGCATTGTCTGCTTGAACTTGTTGCAATGTTATACTACGTTGTCCTGGTTAAATAAACTATTATAAATTGTATTTTATTTAGGATAATGTGAAACAAAATAACAATTAGTTTCTGTTCTTTACATTTTTAGTTATGGTAAATGTTACTTAAATATGTGTAAAAGTTTTTAAAATGCAGTTGTGTTAAATCCTGTTGATACAAACATCATTATCTGTTCATAATTGTGTTGTTTGCCTTGATTATCATGCATGTAAAGGAATATTGATAATTTGTGGATTTTCTTCTCTTTTTCTACAGTGTCTCTGCCTCTGACTGAATATCTGATTGAAATTGAGATCAACAGCATTGATAGTAGGATCACTGAACAGCTGAGGACTCTTCTGATGAATTTGAGTTTGCCCTACACAATCAGTGACAGCACTAACATTACAGAAATCAACATCACTACTGGTATGATCTCTGTTTCTGCTCTGTGATTCTATTTATCTAAAATGATAGATCATGAATACTTCCATAAATGAAGATATTTGATGTTTGGACTCTTCTTCTGCTCTCCAGTGTGTTCTTTGAATGAAACGTGGTATCAGTGTAAATGTGAGGGTCTGTTTGTTTGGGCCAAATGACACGTGTCACGCATACGATGCCTGTGATGTCATCACTAATGGTTTCATGTACATGTATCAATGGCCTTCCAGCTGATGACAGTTTCTGCCAAGGTGAGACAATGACATCATTCTGCACATCATCAGTTTCTCTCCCTCTAATTATTACTTTGTGTTTTTCCTACATACAGTAGATGTTATTGTGTTTTAATATTAGTGTCGTCTCAGATTTGTTCACTTGTTCCTCTTTGCAATAATATCTGTTTACCTGCTACTTTTTTCCTGCAGTTCTTTTAATCTAAATACGTGATTGACATTGATGTGAGATTCTTTGACTTGTTCCTGGTGGACTACTTACGAAATGTTGTCAAAAATATCAGCCTGCCTTTGACTCTGAGCAGCAGCACAAATATCACAGATATCGACATGAATACTGGTGAGAACAGAACTATTCATCATTTCATATATTGAGGGTAGGGCTGTCCCCGACAAAAGATTTTCTTAGTCAACCAGTAGTCCTTTATTGAGGCCAATAGTCATTGGATCGCCCTTTTATTCAATGAATTTTTTAGGTGTATTTAAGCAATTTTGGGGGAAACAGTTTGAGTTCACGGGCTGAGAAAGAATGTAAATTGTGACAGTTGTTTTACATTGTACCGAAATACATAATAATAGGTGTTAATATTCGACATTAAGAAATTGCACATACATAAAACAGCACCGACAAATTCTGTAATTATGAATGTGTCTGGGAAAAAACAAAATGAATCTTTAAGGATTTTCAGAATTTATTAATAAAATAAAATAACATTCACACAAATTACAACTTATGAACTTGTTAAAAATAAAACACACCGTTTGATATAGATCAAGCCCCAATCCCAATTCTACCTCTTAAACTTTCCCCTTACCCCTCCCCCCTGATTTTGCGCATTTATGTGAAGGAGTAGGGGTGTCCTAATTCTCTTTAGCTTAAAGGTGTAGGGCTAAGGGCAAGGGCTAGATATCACTTGAAACTGAAATTTCCCACACTAGAAACCAAGTGGAATGAAAGTTTCACAGAATACAGCTGCTACAACGGCAACATGGCTGCAAACACGAACCAGAAGATGCGCAAATAACAAGAAAACAAAACAAACTAAGTAGTCAAAAACAGTATTTCCTTTACTATGAAGTATTGGTGAGTCAAATATAAATAAACTATTTTAAACACAACAAATATAAAGCAAGCCGAAAAGGCTTATGAGAAATAACGTTGAAAACTGCAAACACAGTCAGTCCAAAGGATGAGCCTTAATATTAAACATTAAATGAAAGAAAGTGTTTCATTCAGAAGCTCTCAAGCAAAATATGGCTTAGCCTATATGAAAAACAAATAAAGTAAACAATATAGGCGAACTAAAACACTGTTTATAGACAATAATAACTGCTACTAAACATGAGCCTTCAAATACAAAAAATTTAATTAAAAATGAATTAATTTAATTATTCAAAGCTTTTAAAACACACAAAACTCTCAGCACAAAATGCTTTTGGTGGACATGCACCCTGACTGCACCACTTGTCTATTTTTTTCTTGTGAACAACAAACCAACAAAAATGCAATCAACCAAAAAATATCTGGTTGACTATTAATTAGTGGACTATTAGGGGGCAACTCTACTAAGATGAGTTTAGTTTTAGCAGAAATCCACCGATTGAACACAAATAAATAAATCCCCTTGTTTTACAGTTTGTGGGTTGAATGGAACAGAATATGAGTGCAAGTGTGAGGTGGATCATGTTTGGCCCAGTAACACCTGCATGGCCTATCAGGTGTGTGATCGCATTGTGGGAGGCACTTGTGGATGCATTCAAACTCTCCCTTCAGAGGGGTCACTTTGCCAGAGAGGTGAGAAATCCCATTAGATTTGATATGTACTGAATGTAGTTTTAGTAACATGACCAGTATGAGTTTATGCAGTAACTCCTGATACTTCAGAAACACTGTTTTTATGCAGTATCATCTTCCTGTTTTCCAGACATCAATGAATGTGAAGATGCAGCAGTCAGTGTGTGGTCAATACTCAGACTGTACTAACAAGATTGGGGGTTACAATGTGTTCATGCTGGAATGGATTTAATGTCTCTAATAAAGACAGTCCTGTGAGCGTCAACAACTTGTCATGGTAAATATCATCAGCTGATAAAATAAGTTAATTTAAATGAATAAAAATATGACATTACAATTAAGATAGGATTTAAATAATTAATAAACCTTTTTCCTCATAGATATAGATGAATGTCTGTTCAGTCCACCTGTCTGTGGTCCATATTCTAACTGCACAAATGAATTAGGAAGTTACAATTGCTCATGTTGGATGTTTCACTGCAATAAACTCAAGTCTCTACATCAGCATCAATAAACATGTGAAGGTAAATTCTGGAAATTAATTCTTATATAATCTGGGAAGCTAGCAAAGCATATTTCTTGCCATTTCTTTTTTGTAATTGTTTAGTTTACAGAATTTTCTAGCGATCTTTTAAATTTATAATTGTAACATACTATATGGTTCCATTAGTTATGTTAAGTAATGTTTTTACAAACAAGAACAACGAATTAACAATACATTTATAGAGCATTTCTGAAAGTAAAGTTGT
Source organism: Danio kyathit (assembly GCA_903798195.1). NCBI lineage: Eukaryota > Metazoa > Chordata > Actinopteri > Cypriniformes > Danionidae > Danio > Danio kyathit. The sequence continues at coordinate 40,491,841 of LR812538.1, read as the reverse complement.
TAATTGTTAATTGTGCTGACTCAATGAAATAGCTAATGTTATCAAGTACAACTTTGTATTTTAATAAAACATTAGTAAATGTTTAATTATGATTAATTAATTGTACAAGTATTGTTGCATATTATTTTCATGTTGGTATGTAAATACTTTGAATAACATTAACTGATGAGTCTTATTGTAAAGTGTGTTTAAATTAACTTTTATATGTGGTTTGTTGCATTGATTACAGTTAATATTAGCACAGAATGTGTATTTTTCATTCTGTCCTTTATTGTTTTAAACACATACATTTAGTTATTTAAATTACTCTGATCATCATATCATAGCAATCATTCCTAATAGCAACAATATTTTTCCATCTCTTCTTTAATAAAGATGTGAATGAATGTCTACAGTCATCAGAGGTCTGTGGTCCAAACTCTCGTTGCAACAACTCAATTGGGAGTTTCAACTGTTCCTGCTTGAGTGCGTTTACTGTAACAGACAGAAATCAACCAGTCAGCAACAGTACCCATGCAATGGTAAGTGCTGTATGTGGAAATTCTAGAAACCTATATATGGAGCATTGACTGCTTGTGAAAGAAAGAAAGAAGAAGAAAAGAAAAGAAGAAAGAAAGAAAGAAGTGTCACAAATACACAGGAGACCCAAATGCAAGTGAAATGCAAGATGAATTTATTAACAGAGATAACAGGAATAACAACTGGTAAAGATCTCACCAGATATTGAAGGATAGGGTAGAGCAATGGTGCATCTCTCAAGGAAATCGACACGCTAAAACAGCGGTAATAGTTCATCAGAGCAACAGATCCAGAGTGAAGTCTCTCACTGATATCTTAACCAGATATCGAGGGAAGGGGGTAGAGCAATGGTGCATCTCTCAAAGGAAATCGTACGCTAAACAGCGTTAAATTCTTCAGAACAACAGACAAACGTGAATCTCTATGGTGTCATCAGTGCAGGCAGTTGAAACAACATCAAGAAACAATCCGTGCTAGAATAGCCCAAAGGCAACAGGTTCTATGTTGACTCACAACCAGCAAATTCAGCGAGAGCTGCCTAACAGGAGAACAGAGACAGACATGAACACAACGAACTGACAAACACAATATACACAATAAAGGCGCGCGGATAACGCTGCTGCACCTGTGGTTTATTGATAACAGCTGAGTGAGGGCGGAGTAGCAACAAGACACAGGATCGCTCAGCTGACGAATGTAAACACACACAGCCATGCGGTGAAGGAACACCCAAACAAACACACCCACATTCACATCCACACACCACACACACACAACACGCACGCACGCACGCACGCACGCACGCACGCATGCACGCACGCACACACACACACACACATACAAGAGAAAACAGACAGATCCACAACCGTGACAGAAAGAAAAGAGAAAGAAAGGAAGAAATCTATTATATGTTTCTTTGTGTTTTTACATTTTCAGCTATGATAAAAGTTGTTTAAATACATAGAGCACTATTTTAAAAAGTAGTTGTTAAATCCTGTTGGTCCAAACATCATTATCTGTTCATAATTGTGTGTTATTTGCCTTGATTATCATGCATGTAGAGGAATATTGATTATTTGTGTTCATCTCTTCTTCTACAGTGTCTCTGCCTCTGACTGAATATCTGATTGAAATTGAGATCAACAGCATTGATAGTAGGATCACTGAACAGCTGAGGACTCTTCTGATGAATTTGAGTTTGCCCTACACAATCAGTGACAGCACTAACATTACAGAAATCAACATCACTACTGGTATGATCTCTGTTTCTGCTTTGTGATGTTGTTTATCTAAAATTATACATCTTGAATACTTCCATAAATGAAGATATCTGATGTTTGGACTCTTCTTCTGCTCTCCAGTGTGTTCTTTGAATGAAACGCGGTATCAGTGTAAATGTGAGGGTCTGTTTGTTTGGCCAAATGACACGTGTCACGCATACGATGCCTGTGATGTCATCACTAATGGTTCATGTACATGTATCAATGGCCTTCCAGCTGATGGACAGTTTCTGCCAAGGTGAGACAATGACATCATTCTGCAACATCATCAGTTTCTCCCTCTAATTATTACTTTGTGTTTTTCCTACATACAGTAGATGTTATTGTGTTTTAATATTAGTGTCGTCTCAGATTTTTTCACTTGTTCCTCTTTGCAATAATCTCTGTTTATCTGCTACTTTTTGTTCCTGCAGTTCTTTCATCTAAATACGTGATTGACATTGATGTGAGATTCTTCGACTTGTTCCTGGTGGACTACTTACGAAATGTTGTAAAAAATATCAGCCTGCCTTTGACTCTGAGCAGCAGCACAAATATCACAGATATCGACATGAATACTGGTGAGAACAGAACTATTCATCATGTTATATATTAAGGTGTAGGGCTATCCCCGACAAAAGATTTTCTTAGTCAACCAGTAGTCCTCAATTGAGGCCAATAGTCACCGGATCGCCCGTTTATTCAATTAATTTATTAGGCATGTTTGACCAAATATGGGGGAAACATTTTGAGTTTACGGGCTGAGAAAGAATGTAATGTGCATCATTGTTTTAAATTGTACAGAAATACTATAATAATAAGTGTTTATATTCGACATTAAGAACTTGCACGTACATTAAATGTTACAGACAAAATAAATAATTATGGATATGTCTGGGGACAAACGTCATGGATCTTTAAGGATATCCATAATTTATTAGTAAAATAAAATGATAACATTACCACAAATGACAACTTATGAACTTGCTAAAAAAAAAAAAAACACTGTTTGGTAAAAAAAATTATAACATATTAGTATATCACAAAATGCAACTTTGATCGTCTTGTAGCCCTACAGGGAAAATCACATAAAAACAATGCAAACAAAATAGTCAAAAACTGTTTTTTCTTCACTAATAAATATTTGTGTAAGTCAAATATATAAATAAACTAATTTAAACACAAATGAGTATAGAGAAAACAGAAAAGGCTTAAGAGAAATAATGATGAAAACTGCAAACACAGTCAGTCCAAAGGCCGAGCCTTAAAATTAAACATTGCATGAAAAATAAACAACGTTTCATTTAGAATCTCTTAATTTAAATATGCTATAGCCTAATGAGTTTAGTTTTAGCAGATATCCACAGATTGAACACAAATAAATAAATCCCCTTGTTTTACAGTTTGTGGGTTGAATGGAACAGAATATGAGTGCAAGTGTGAGGTGGATCATGTTTGGCCCAGTAACACCTGCATGGCCTATCAGGTGTGTGATCGCATTGTGGGAAGCACTTGTGGATGCATTCAAACTCTCCCTTCAGAGGGGTCACTTTGCCAGAGAGGTGAGAAATCCCATTAGATTTCATATGTACTGAATGTAGTTTTAGTAACATGACCAGTATGAGTTTATTCAGTAACTCCTGATAGTTCAGAAACACTGTTTTTATGCAGTATCATCTTCCTGTTTTTCAGACATCAATGAATGTGAAGATGCAGCGTCAGTGTGTGGTCAATACTCAGACTGTACTAACAGCATTGGGGGTTACATGTGTTCATGCTGGAATGGATTTAATGTCTCTAATAAAGACAGTCCTGTGAGCGTCAACAACTCTTGTCATGGTAAATATCATCAGCTGATAAAATAAGTAATTTAAATGAATAAAAAATATGACATTACAATTAAGATAGGATTTAAATAATTAATAAACCTTTTTTCCTCAATAGATATAGATGAATGTCTGTTCAGTCCACCTGTCTGTGGTCCATATTCTAACTGCACAAATGAATTAGGAAGTTACAATTGCTCATGTTTGGATGGTTTCACTGCAATAAACTCAAGTCTCTACATCAGCATCAATAACACATGTGAAGGTAAATTCTGGAAATTAATTCTTATATAATCTGGGAAGCTAGCAAAGCATATTTCTTGCCATTTCTTATTTGTAATTGTTTAGTTTACAGAATTTTCTAGCGATCTTTTAAATTTATAATTGTAACACTTTACTATATGGTTCCATTAGTTAATGTTAAGTAATGTTTTTACAAACAAGAACAACGAATTAACAATACATTTATAGCATTTCTGAAAGTAAAGTTGTTAATTGTTATATTGTGCTGACTCAATGAAATAGCTAATGTTATCAAGTACAACTTTGTATTTTAATAAAACATTAGTAAATGTTTAATTATGATTAATAAATGTTGTACAAGTATTGTTGCATATTATTTCATGTTGGTACTGTAAATACTTTGAATAACATTAACTGATGGAGTCTTATTGTAAAGTGTGTTTAAATTAACTTTTATATGTGGTTTGTTGCATTGATTACAGTTAATATTAGCACAGAATGTGTATTTTTTCATTCTGTCCTTTATTGTTTTAAACACATACATTTAGTTATTTAAATTACTCTGATCATCATATCATAGCAATCATTCCTAATAACAACAATATTTTTCCATCTCTTCTTTTAATAAAGATGTGAATGAATGTCTACAGTCATCAGAGGTCTGTGGTCCAAACTCTCGTTGCAACAACTCAATTGGGAGTTTCACTTGTTCCTGCTTGAGTGCGTTTACTGTAACAGACAGAAATCAACCAGTCAGCAACAGTAACCCATGCAATGGTAAGTGCTGTATGTAGTAAATACATTTCAATGTGACCAAGGCTGTAATTTAGCCTTTAGCAAGAAGCCTGTCTGTGGAGCATTGTCTGCTTGAACTTGTTACAATGTTATACTACGTTGTCCTGGTTAAATAAACTATTATAAATTGGATTTTTATTTTAGGATAATGTGAAACAAAATAACAATTAGTTTCAGTTCTTTACATTTTTAGTTATGGTAACTGTTACTTAAATATGTGTAAAAGTTTTTAAAAATGCAGTTGTGTTAAATCCTGTTGATACAAACATCATTATCTGTTCATAATTGTGTTATTTGCCTTGATTATCATGCATGTAAAGGAATATTGATCATTTGTGGATTTTCTTCTCTTTTTCTACAGTGTCTCTGCCTCTGACTGAATATCTGATTGAAATTGAGATCAACAGCATTGATAGTAGGATCACTGGTCAGCTGAGGACTCTTCTGATGAATTTGAGTTTGCCCTACACAATCAGTGACAGCACTAACATTACAGAAATCAACATCACTACTGGTATGATCTCTGTTTCTGCTCTGTGATTCTATTTATCTAAAATGATACATCATGATTACTTCCATAAATGAAGATATTTGATGTTTGGACTCTTCTTCTGCTCTCCAGTATGTTCTTTGAATGAAACGCGGTATCAGTGTAAATGTGAGGGTCTGTTTGTTTGGCCAAATGACACGTGTCACGCATACGATGCCTGTGATGTCATCACTAATGGTTCATGTACATGTATCAATGGCCTTCCAGCTGATGGACAGTTCTGCCAAGGTGAGACAATGACATCATTCTGCAACATCATCAGTTTCTCCCTTTAATTATTACTTTGTGTTTTTCCTACATACAGTAGATGTTATTGTGTTTTAATATTAGTGTCGTCTCAGATTTTTTCACTTGTTCCTCTTTGCAATAATATCTGTTTACCTGCTACTTTTTTCCTGCAGTTCTTTTATCTAAATACGTGATTGACATTGATGTGAGATTCTTCGACTTGTTCCTGGTGGACTACTTACGAAATGTTGTCAAAAATATCAGCCTGCCTTTGACTCTGAGCAGCAGCACAAATATCACAGATATCGACATGAATACTGGTGAGAACAGAACTATTCATCATGTCATATATTGAGGTGTAGGGCTGTCCCCGACAAAAGATTTTCGTAGTCAACCAGTAGTCCTTTATTGAGGCCAATAGTCATTGGATCGTCTATTTATTCAATTAAGTTTTTAGGCGTATTTAGGCATTTTTGAATTTCACGGGCTGAGAAAGAATGTAAATTGTGACATTGTTTTACATTGTACCGAAATAACATAATAATAGGTGTTAATATTCGACATTAAGAAATTGCACATACATAAAACAGCACCGACAAATTCTGTAATTATGAATGTGTCTGGGAAAAAAACAAAATGAATCTTAAAGGACATTCAGAATTTATTAATAAAATAAAATAACATTCACACAAATGACAACTTATGACCTTGTTAAAAAATAAAACACATCGTTTGATATAGAACAAGCCCCAATCCCAATTCTACCTCTTAAACTTTCCCCTTACCCCTCCCCCCTCATTGTGCGCATTTATGTGAAGGAGTAGGGGTGTCCTAATTCTCTTTAGCTTAAAGGTGTAGGGCTAAGGGCAAGGGCTAGATATCACTTGAAAATGAAATTTTTCACACTAGAAACCAAGTGGAATGAAAGTTTCACAGAATACAGCTTCTACAACGGCAACATGGCTGCAAACACGAACCAGAAGATGCGCAAATAACAAGAAAACAAAACAAACTAAGTAGTCAAAAACAGTATTTCCTTTACTATGAAGTATTGGTAAGTCAAATATAAATAAACTAATTTAAACACAACAAATATAAAGCAAGCCGAAAAGGCTTATGAGAAAAAACGTTGAAAACTGCAAACACAGTCAGTCCAAAGGATGAGCCTTAATATTAAACATTAAATGAAAGAAAGTGTTTCATTCAGAAGCTCTCAAGCAAAATATGGCTTAGCCTATATGAAAAACAAATAAAGTAAACAATATAGGCGAACTAAAACACTGTTTATAGACAATAATAACTGCTACTAAGCATGAGCCTTCAAATACAAAAAAAATTGAATTAAAAATTAATTAATTTATTATTCAAAGCTTTTAAAACACACAAAACTCTCAGCACAAAAATGCTTTTGGTGGACATGCACCCTGACTGCACCACTTGTCTATTTTTTTCTTGCGAACAACAAACCAACAAAAATGCAATCAACCAAAAAATATCTGGTTGACTATTAATTAGTGGACTATTAGGGGGCAATCTACTAAGATGAGTTTAGTTTTAGCAGAAATCCACCGATTGAACACAAATAAATAAATCCCCTTGTTTTACAGTTTGTGGGTTGAATGGAACAGAATATGAGTGCAAGTGTGAGGTGGATCATGTTTGGCCCAGTAACACCTGCATGGCCTATCAGGTGTGTGATCGCATTGTGGGAAGCACTTGTGGATGCATTCAAACTCTTCCTTCAGAGGGGTCACTTTGCCAGAGAGGTGAGAAATCCCATTAGATTTCATATGTACTGAATGTAGTTTTAGTAACATGACCAGTATGAGTTTATGCAGTAACTCCTGATACTTCAGAAACACTGTTTTTATGCAGTATCATCTTCCTGTTTTCAGACATCAATGAATGTGAAGATGCAGCATCAGTGTGTGGTCAATACTCAGACTGTACTAACAAGATTGGGGGTTACATGTGTTCATGCTGGAATGGATTTAATGTCTCTAATAAAGACAGTCCTGTGAGCGTCAACAACTCTTGTCATGGTAAATATCATCAGCTGATAAAATAAGTAATTTAAATGAATGAAAAATATGACATTACAATTAAAATAGCATTTAAATAATTAATAAACCTTTTTTCCTCAATAGATATAGATGAATGTCTGTTCAGTCCACCTGTCTGTGGTCCATATTCTAACTGCACAAATGAATTAGGAAGTTACAATTGCTCATGTTTGGATGGTTTCACTGCAATAAACTCAAGTCTCTACATCAGCATCAATAACACATGTGAAGGTAAATTCTGGAAATTAATTCTTATATAATCTGGGAAGCTAGCAAAGCATATTTCTTGCCATTTCTTTTTTGTAATTGTTTAGTTTACAGAATTTTCTAGCGATCTTTTAAATTTATAATTGTAACACTTTACTATATGGTTCCATTAGTTAATGTTAAGTAATGTTTTTACAAACAAGAACAACGAATTAACAATACATTTATAGCATTTCTGAAAGTAAAGTTGTTAATTGTTATATTGTGCTGACTCAATGAAATAGCTAATGTTATCAAGTACAACTTTGTATTTTAATAAAACATTAGTAAATGTTTAATTATGATTAATTAATGTTGTACAAGTATTGTTGCATATTATTTCATGTTGGTACTGTAAATACTTTGAATAACATTAACTGATGGAGTCTTATTGTAAAGTGTGTTTAAATTAACTTTTATATGTGGTTTGTTGCATTTATTACATTTAATATTAGCACAGAATGTGTATTTTTTCATTCTGTCCTTTATTGTTTTAAACACATACATTTAGTTATTTAAATTACTCTGATCATCATATCATAGCAATCATTCCTAATAACAACAATATTTTTCCATCTCTTCTTTTAATAAAGATGTGAATGAATGTCTACAGTCATCAGAGGTCTGTGGTCCAAACTCTCGTTGCAACAACTCAATTGGGAGTTTCAACTGTTCCTGCTTGAGTGCGTTTACTGTAACAGACAGAAATCAACCAGTCAGCAACAGTAACCCATGCAATGGTAAGTGCTGTATGTAGTAAATACATTTCAATGTGACCAAGGCTGTAATTTAGCCTTAGCAAGAAGCCTGTCTGTGGAGCATTGTCTGCTTGAACTTGTTGCAATGTTATACTACGTTGTCCTGGTTAAATAAACTATTATAAATTGTATTTTTATTTTAGGATAATGTGAAACAAAATAACAATTAGTTTCTGTTCTTTACATTTTTAGTTATGGTAAATGTTACTTAAATATGTGTAAAAGTTTTTAAAAATGCAGTTGTGTTAAATCCTGTTGATACAAACATCATTATCTGTTCATAATTGTGTTATTTGCCTTGATTATCATGCATGTAAAGGAATATTGATCATTTGTGGATTTTCTTCTCTTTTTCTACAGTGTCTCTGCCTCTGACTGAATATCTGATTGAAATTGAGATCAACAGCATTGATAGTAGGATCACTGATCAGCTGAGGACTCTTCTGATGAATTTGAGTTTGCCCTACACAATCAGTGACAGCACTAACATTACAGAAATCAACATCACTACTGGTATGATCTCTGTTTCTGCTCTGTGATTCTATTTATCTAAAATGATACATCATGATTACTTCCATAAATGAAGATATTTGATGTTTGGACTCTTCTTCTGCTCTCCAGTGTGTTCTTTGAATGAAACGCGGTATCAGTGTAAATGTGAGGGTCTGTTTGTTTGGCCAAATGACACGTGTCACACATATGATGCCTGTGATGTCATCACTAATGGTTCATGTACATGTATCAATGGCCTTCCAGCTGATGGACAGTTCTGCCAAGGTGAGACAATGACATCATTCTGCAACATCATCAGTTTCTCCCTCTATTTATTACTTTGTGTTTTTCCTACATACAGTAGATGTTATTGTGTTTTAATATTAGTGTCGTCTCAGATTTTTTCACTTGTTCTTCTTTGCAATAATATCTGTTTACCTGCTACTTTTTTTCCTGCAGTTCTTTTATCTAAATACGTGATTGACATTGATCTGAGATTCTTCGACTTGTTCCTGGTGGACTACTTACGAAATGTTGTCAAAAATATCAGCCTGCCTTTGACTCTGAGCAGCAGCACAAATATCACAGATATCGACATGAATACTGGTGAGAACAGAACTATTCATCATGTCATATATTGAGGTGTAGGGCTGTCCCCGACAAAAGATTTTCGTAGTCAACCAGTAGTCCTTTATTGAGGCCAATAGTCATTGGATCGTCTATTTATTCAATTAAGTTTTTAGGCGTATTTAGGCATTTTTGAATTTCACGGGCTGAGAAAGAATGTAATTTGTGACATTGTTTTACATTGTACCGAAATAAAATAATAATAAGTGTTTATATTCAACATTAAGAAATTGCACATACATAAAACAGCACCGACAAATTCTGTAATTATGAATGTGTCTGGGAAAAAAACAACATGAATCTTTAAGGACATTCAGAATTTATTAATAAAATAAAATAACATTCACACAAATGACAACTTATGACCTTGTTAAAAAATAAAACACATCGTTTGATATAGAACAAGCCCCAATCCCAATTCTACCTCTTAAACTTTCCCCTTACCCCTCCCCCTTGATTTTGCGCATTTATGTGAAGGAGTAGGGGTGTCCTAATTCTCTTTAGCTTGAAGGTGTAGGGCTAAGGGCAAGGGCTAGATATCACTTGAAACTGAAATTTTTCACACTAGAAACCAAGTGGAATGAAAGTTTCACAGAATACAGCTTCTACAACGGCAACATGGCTGCAAACACGAACCAGAAGATGCGCAAATAACAAGAAAACAAAACAAACTAAGTAGTCAAAAACAGTATTTCCTTTACTATGAAGTATTGGTGAGTCAAATATAAATAAACTAATTTAAACACAGCAAATATAAAGCAAGCCGAAAAGGCTTATGAGAAATAACGTTGAAAACTGCAAACACAGTCAGTCCAAAGGATGAGCCTTAATATTAAACATTAAATGAAAGAAAGTGTTTCATTCAGAAGCTCTCAAGCAAAATATGGCTTAGCCTATATGAAAGACAAATAAAGTAAACAATATAGGCGAACTAAAACACTGTTTATAGACAATAATAACTGCTACTAAGCATAAACCTTCAAAAAAAAAATTGAATTAAAAATGAATTAATTTATTATTCAAAGCTTTTAAAACACACAAAACTCTCAGCGCAAAAATGCTTTTGGTGGACACGCACCCTGACTGCACCACTTGTCTATTTTTTTCTTGCGAACAACAAACCAACAAAAATGCAATCAACCAAAAAATATCTGGTTGACTATTAATTAGTGGACTATTAGGGGGCAACTCTACTAAGATGAGTTTAGTTTTAGCAGAAATCCACCGATTGAACACAAATAAATAAATCTCCTTGTTTTACAGTGTGTGGGTTGAATGGAACAGAATATGAGTGCAAGTGTGAGGTGGATCATGTTTGGCCCAGTAACACCTGCATGGCCTATCAGGTGTGTGATCGCATTGTGGGAAGCACTTGTGGATGCATTCAAACTCTTCCTTCAGAGGGGTCACTTTGCCAGAGAGGTGAGAAATCCCATTAGATTTCATATGTACTGAATGTAGTTTTAGTAACATGACCAGTATGAGTTTATGCAGTAACTCCTGATACTTCAGAAACACTGTTTTTATGCAGTATCATCTTCCTGTTTTTCAGACATCAATGAATGTGAAGATGCAGCATCAGTGTGTGGTCAATACTCAGACTGTACTAACAAGATTGGGGGTTACATGTGTTCATGCTGGAATGGATTTAATGTCTCTAATAAAGACAGTCCTGTGAGCGTCAACAACTCTTGTCATGGTAAATATCATCAGCTGATAAAATAAGTAATTTAAATGAATAAAAAATATGACATTACAATTAAGATAGGATTTAAATAATTAATAAACCTTTTTTCCTCAATAGATATAGATGAATGTCTGTTCAGTCCACCTGTCTGTGGTCCATATTCTAACTGCACAAATGAATTAGGAAGTTACAATTGCTCATGTTTGGATGGTTTCACTGCAATAAACTCAAGTCTCTACATCAGCATCAATAACACATGTGAAGGTAAATTCTGGAAATTAATTCTTATATAATCTGGGAAGCTAGCAAAGCATATTTCTTGCCATTTCTTTTTTGTAATTGTTTAGTTTACAGAATTTTCTAGCGATCTTTTAAATTTATAATTGTAACACTACTATATGGTTCCATTAGTTAATGTTAAGTAATGTTTTTACAAACAAGAACAACGAATTAACAATACATTTATAGCATTTCTGAAAGTAAAGTTGTTAATTGTTATATTGTGCTGACTCAATGAAATAGCTAATGTTATCAAGTACAACTTTGTATTTTAATAAAACATTAGTAAATGTTTAATTATGATTAATTAATGTTGTACAAGTATTGTTGCATATTATTTCATGTTGGTACTGTAAATACTTTGAATAACATTAACTGATGGAGTCTTATTGTAAAGTGTGTTTAAATTAACTTTTATATGTGGTTTGTTGCATTGATTACAGTTAATATTAGCACAGAATGTGTATTTTTTCATTCTGTCCTTTATTGTTTTAAACACATACATTTAGTTATTTAAATTACTCTGATCATCATATCATAGCAATCATTCCTAATAGCAACAATATTTTTCCATCTCTTCTTTTAATAAAGATGTGAATGAATGTCTACAGTCATCAGAGGTCTGTGGTCCAAACTCTCGTTGCAACAACTCAATTGGGAGTTTCAACTGTTCCTGCTTGAGTGCGTTTACTGTAACAGACAGAAATCAACCAGTCAGCAACAGTAACCCATGCAATGGTAAGTGCTGTATGTAGTAAATACATTTCAATGTGACCAAGGCTGTAATTTAGCCTTTAGCAAGAAGCCTGTCTGTGGAGCATTGTCTGCTTGAACTTGTTACAATGTTATACTACGTTGTCCTGGTTAAATAAACTATTATAAATTGTATTTTTATTTTAGGATAATGTGAAACAAAATAACAATTAGTTTCTGTTCTTTACATTTTTAGTTATGGTAAATGTTACTTAAATATGTGTAAAAGTTTTTAAAAATGCAGTTGTGTTAAATCCTGTTGATACAAACATCATTATCTGTTCATAATTGTGTTATTTGCCTTGATTATCATGCATGTAAAGGAATATTGATCATTTGTGGATTTTCTTTTTTTCTACAGTGTCTCTGCCTCGGACTGAATATCTGATTGAAATTGAGATCAACAGCATTGATAGTAGGATCACTGATCAGCTGAGGACTCTTCTGATGAATTTGAGTTTGCCCTACACAATCAGTGACAGCACTAACATTACAGAAATCAACATCACTACTGGTATGATCTCTGTTTCTGCTCTGTGATTCTATTTATCTAAAATGATACATCATGATTACTTCCATAAATGAAGATATTTGATGTTTGGACTCTTCTTTTGCTCTCCAGTGTGTTCTTTGAATGAAACGCGGTATCAGTGTAAATGTGAGGGTCTGTTTGTTTGGCCAAATGACACGTGTCACGCATACGATGCCTGTGATGTCATCACTAATGGTTCATGTACATGTATCAATGGCCTTCCAGCTGATGGACAGTTCTGCCAAGGTGAGACAATGACATCATTCTGCAACATCATCAGTTTCTCCCTCTAATTATTACTTTGTGTTTTTCCTACATACAGTAGATGTTATTGTGTTTTAATATTAGTGTCGTCTCAGATTTTTTCACTTGTTCCTCTTTGCAATAATATCTGTTTACCTGCTACTTTTTTCCTGCAGTTCTTTTATCTAAATACGTGATTGACATTGATGTGAGATTCTTCGACTTGTTCCTGGTGGACTACTTACGAAATGTTGTAAAAAATATCAGCCTGCCTTTGACTCTGAGCAGCAGCACAAATATCACAGATATCGACATGAATACTGGTGAGAACAGAACTATTCATCATGTCATATATTGAGGTGTAGGGCTGTCCCCGACAAAAGATTTTCTTAGTCAACTAGTAGTCCTTTATTGAGGCCAATAGTCATTGGATCGCCCATTTATTCAATGAATTTTTTAGGTGTATTTAAGCAATTTTGGGGGAAACAGTTTGAGTTCACGGGCTGAGAAAGAATGTAATTTGTGACATTGTTTTACATTGTACCGAAATAACATAATAATAGGTGTTAATATTCGACATTAGGAAATTGCACATACATAAAACAGCACCGACAAATTCTGTAATTATGAATGTGTCTGGGAAAAAACAAAATGAATCTTTAAGGACATTCAGAATTTATTAATAAAATAAAATAACATTCACACAAATGACAACTTATGAACTTGTTAAAAATAAAACACACCGTTTGATATAGAACAAGCCCCAATCCCAATTCTACCTCTTAGCCTTTTCCCTTACCCCTCCCCCCTGATTTTGCGCATTTATGTGAAGGAGTAGGGGTGTCCTAATTCTCTTTAGCTTAAAGGTGTAGGGCTAAGGGCAAGGGCTAGATATCACTTGAAACTGAAATTTCCCACACTAGAAACCAAGTGGTATGAAAGTTTCACAGAATACAGCTGCTACAACGGCAACATGGCTGCAAACACGAACCAGAAGATGCGCAAATAACATAAAAACAAAACAGACTAAGTAGTCAAAAACAGTATTTCCTTAACTATGAAGTTTTGGTAAGTCAAATATAAATAAACTAATTTAAACACAACAAATATAAAGCAAGCCGAAAAGGCTTATGAGAAATAACGTTGAAAACTGCAAACACAGTCAGTCCAAAGGATGAGCCTTAATATTAAACATTAAATGAAAGAAAGTGTTTCATTCAGAAGCTCTCAAGCAAAATATGGCTTAGCCTATATGAAAGACAAATAAAGTAAACAATATAGGCGAACTAAAATAATAACTGCTACTATGCATGAGCCTTCAAATACAAAAAATTTAATTAAAAATTAATTAATTTAATTATTCAAAGCTTTTAAAACACACAAAACTCTCAGCGCAAAAATGCTTTTGGTGGACATGCACCCTGACTGCACCACTTGTCTATTTTTTTCTTGTGAACAACAAACCAACAAAAATGCAATCAACCAAAAAATATCTGGTTGACTATTAATTAGTGGACTATTAGGGGGCAATCTACTAAGATGAGTTTAGTTTTAGCAGAAATCCACAGATTAAACACAAATAAATAAATCCCCTTGTTTTACAGTGTGTGGGTTGAATGGAACAGAATATGAGTGCAAGTGTGAGGTGGATCATGTTTGGCCCAGTAACACCTGCATGGCCTATCAGGTGTGTGATCGCATTGTGGGAAGCACTTGTGGATGCATTCAAACTCTCCCTTCAGAGGGGTCACTTTGCCAGAGAGGTGAGAAATCACATTAGATTTGATATGTACTGAATGTAGTTTTAGTAACATGACCAGTATGAGTTTATTCAGTAACTCCTGATACTTCAGAAACACTGTATTTATGCAGTATCATCTTCCTGTTTTTCAGACATCAATGAATGTGAAGATGCAGCATCAGTGTGTGGTCAATACTCAGACTGTACTAACAAGATTGGGGGTTACATGTGTTCATGCTGGAATGGATTTAATGTCTCTAATAAAGACAGTCCTGTGAGCGTCAACAACTCTTGTCATGGTAAATATCATCAGCTGATAAAATAAGTAATTTAAATGAATAAAAAATATGACATTACAATTAAAATAGGATTTAAATAATTAATAAACCTTTTTTCCTCAATAGATATAGATGAATGTCTGTTCAGTCCACCTGTCTGTGGTCCATATTCTAACTGCACAAATGAATTAGGAAGTTACAATTGCTCATGTTTGGATGGTTTCACTGCAATAAACTCAAGTCTCTACATCAGCATCAATAACACATGTGAAGGTAAATTCTGGAAATTAATTCTTATATAATCTGGGAAGCTAGCAAAGCATATTTCTTGCCATTTCTTTTTTGTAATTGTTTAGTTTACAGAATTTTCTAGCGATCTTTTAAATTTATAATTGTAACACTTTACTATATGGTTCCATTAGTTAATGTTAAGTAATGTTTTTACAAACAAGAACAACGAATTAACAATACATTTATAGCATTTCTGAAAGTAAAGTTGTTAATTGTTATATTGTGCTGACTCAATGAAATAGCTAATGTTATCAAGTACAACTTTGTATTTTAATAAAACATTAGTAAATGTTTAATTATGATTAATTAATGTTGTACAAGTATTGTTGCATATTATTTCATGTTGGTACTGTAAATACTTTGAATAACATTAACTGATGGAGTCTTATTGTAAAGTGTGTTTAAATTAACTTTTATATGTGGTTTGTTGCATTGATTACAGTTAATATTAGCACAGAATGTGTATTTTTTCATTCTGTCCTTTATTGTTTTAAACACATACATTTAGTTATTTAAATTACTCTGATCATCATATCATAGCAATCATTCCTAATAGCAACAATATTTTTCCATCTCTTCTTTTAATAAAGATGTGAATGAATGTCTACAGTCATCAGAGGTCTGTGGTCCAAACTCTCGTTGCAACAACTCAATTGGGAGTTTCAACTGTTCCTGCTTGAGTGCGTTTACTGTAACAGACAGAAATCAACCAGTCAGCAACAGTAACCCATGCAATGGTAAGTGCTGTATGTAGTAAATACATTTCAATGTGACCAAGGCTGTAATTTAGCCTTTAGCAAGAAGCCTGTCTGTGGAGCATTGTCTGCTTGAACTTGTTACAATGTTATACTACGTTGTCCTGGTTAAATAAACTATTATAAATTGTATTTTTATTTTAGGATAATGTGAAACAAAATAACAATTAGTTTCTGTTCTTTACATTTTTAGTTATGGTAAATGTTACTTAAATATGTGTAAAAGTTTTTAAAAATGCAGTTGTGTTAAATCCTGTTGATACAAACATCATTATCTGTTCATAATTGTGTTATTTGCCTTGATTATCATGCATGTAAAGGAATATTGATCATTTGTGGATTTTCTTCTCTTTTTCTACAGTGTCTCTGCCTCTGACTGAATATCTGATTGAAATTGAGATCAACAGCATTGATAGTAGGATCACTGATCAGCTGAGGACTCTTCTGATGAATTTGAGTTTGCCCTACACAATCAGTGACAGCACTAACATTACAGAAATCAACATCACTACTGGTATGATCTCTGTTTCTACTTTGTGATGCTGTTTATCAAAAATAATACATCATGAATACTTCCATAAATGAAGATATCTGATGTTTGGACTCTTCTTCTGCTCTCCAGTGTGTTCTTTGAATGAAACGCGGTATCAGTGTAAATGTGAGGGTCTGTTTGTTTGGCCAAATGACACGTGTCACGCATACGAGGCCTGTGATGTCATCACTAATGGTTCATGTACATGTATCAATGGCCTTCCAGCTGATGGACAGTTCTGCCAAGGTGAGACAATGACATCATTCTGCAACATCATCAGTTTCTCCCTCTAATTATTACTTTGTGTTTTTCCTACATACAGTAGATGTTATTGTGTTTTAATATTAGTGTCGTCTCAGATTTTTTCACTTGTTCCTCTTTGCAATAATATCTGTTTACCTGCTACTTTTTTCCTGCAGTTCTTTTATCTAAATACGTGATTGACATTGATGTGAGATTCTTCGACTTGTTCCTGGTGGACTACTTACGAAATGTTGTCAAAAATATCAGCCTGCCTTTGACTCTGAGCAGCAGCACAAATATCACAGATATCGACATGAATACTGGTGAGAACAGAACTATTCATCATGTCATATATTGAGGTGTAGGGCTGTCCCCGACAAAAAGATTTTCTTAGTCAACTAGTAGTCCTTTATTGAGGCCAATAGTCATTGGATCGCCCATTTATTCAATGAATTTTTTAGGCGTATTTAGGCATTTTTGGGGGAAACAGTTTGAGTTCACGGGCTGAGAAAGAATGTAATTTGTGACATTGTTTTACATTGTACCGAAATAACATAATAATAGGTGTTAATATTCGACATTAAGAAATTGCACATACATAAAACAGCACCGACAAATTCTGTAATTATGAATGTGTCTGGGAAAAAACAAAATGAATCTTTAAGGACATTCAGAATTTATTAATAAAATAAAATAACATTCACACAAATTACAACTTATGAACTTGTTAAAAATAAAACACACCGTTTGATATAGAACAAGCCCCAATCCCAATTCTACCTCTTAAACTTTCCCCTTACCCCTCCCCCCTCATTGTGCGCATTTATGTGAAGGAGTAGGGGTGTCCTAATTCTCTTTAGCTTAAAGGTGTAGGGTTAAGGGCAAGGGCTAGATATCACTTGAAAATGAAATTTTTCACACTAGAAACCAAGTGGTAAAAAAGTTTCACAGAATACAGCTGCTACAACGGCAACATGGCTGCAAACACGAACCAGAAGATGTGCAAATAACAAGAAAACAAAACAAACTAAGTAGTCAAAAACAGTATTTCCTTTACTATGAAGTATTGGTAAGTCAACTATAAATAAACTAATTTAAACACAGCAAATATAAAGCAAGCCGAAAAGGCTTATGAGAAATAACGTTGAAAACTGCAAACACAGTCAGTCCAAAGGATGAGCCTTAATATTAAACATTAAATGAAAGAAAGTGTTTCATTCAGAAGCTCTCAAGCAAAATATGGCTTAGCCTATATGAAAAACAAATAAAGTAAACAATATAGGCGAACTAAAATAATAACTGCTACTATGCATGAGCCTTCAAATACAAAAAATTTAATTAAAAATTAATTAATTTAATTATTCAAAGCTTTTAAAACACACAAAACTCTCAGCGCAAAAATGCTTTTGGTGGACATGCACCCTGACTGCACCACTTGTCTATTTTTTTCTTGTGAACAACAAACCAACAAAAATGCAATCAACCAAAAAATATCTGGTTGACTATTAATTAGTGGACTATTAGGGGGCAATCTACTAAGATGAGTTTAGTTTTAGCAGAAATCCACCGATTAAACACAAATAAATAAATCCCCTTGTTTTACAGTGTGTGGGTTGAATGGAACAGAATATGAGTGCAAGTGTGAGGTGGATCATGTTTGGCCCAGTAACACCTGCATGGCCTATCAGGTGTGTGATCGCATTGTGGGAAGCACTTGTGGATGCATTCAAACTCTCCCTTCAGAGGGGTCACTTTGCCAGAGAGGTGAGAAATCACATTAGATTTGATATGTACTGAATGTAGTTTTAGTAACATGACCAGTATGAGTTTATTCAGTAACTCCTGATACTTCAGAAACACTGTTTTTATGCAGTATCATCTTCCTGTTTTTCAGACATCAATGAATGTGAAGATGCAGCATCAGTGTGTGGTCAATACTCAGACTGTACTAACAAGATTGGGGGTTACATGTGTTCATGCTGGAATGGATTTAATGTCTCTAATAAAGACAGTCCTGTGAGCGTCAACAACTCTTGTCATGGTAAATATCATCAGCTGATAAAATAAGTAATTTAAATGAATAAAAAATATGACATTACAATTAAAATAGGATTGAAATAATTAATAAACCTTTTTTCCTCAATAGATATAGATGAATGTCTGTTCAGTCCACCTGTCTGTGGTCCATATTCTAACTGCACAAATGAATTAGGAAGTTACAATTGCTCATGTTTGGATGGTTTCACTGCAATAAACTCAAGTCTCTACATCAGCATCAATAACACATGTGAAGGTAAATTCTGGAAATTAATTCTTATATAATCTGGGAAGCTAGCAAAGCATATTTCTTGCCATTTCTTTTTTGTAATTGTTTAGTTTACAGAATTTTCTAGCGATCTTTTAAATTTATAATTGTAACACTTTACTATATGGTTCCATTAGTTAATGTTAAGTAATGTTTTTACAAACAAGAACAACGAATTAACAATACATTTATAGCATTTCTGAAAGTAAAGTTGTTAATTGTTATATTGTGCTGACTCAATGAAATAGCTAATGTTATCAAGTACAACTTTGTATTTTAATAAAACATTAGTAAATGTTTAATTATGATTAATAAATGTTGTACAAGTATTGTTGCATATTATTTCATGTTGGTACTGTAAATACTTTGAATAACATTAACTGATGGAGTCTTATTGTAAAGTGTGTTTAAATTAACTTTTATATGTGGTTTGTTGCATTGATTACAGTTAATATTAGCACAGAATGTGTATTTTTTCATTCTGTCCTTTATTGTTTTAAACACATACATTTAGTTATTTAAATTACTCTGATCATCATATCATAGCAATCATTCCTAATAGCAACAATATTTTTCCATCTCTTCTTTTAATAAAGATGTGAATGAATGTCTACAGTCATCAGAGGTCTGTGGTCCAAACTCTCGTTGCAACAACTCAATTGGGAGTTTCAACTGTTCCTGCTTGAGTGCGTTTACTGTAACAGACAGAAATCAACCAGTCAGCAACAGTAACCCATGCAATGGTAAGTGCTGTATGTAGTAAATACATTTCAATGTGACCAAGGCTGTAATTTAGCCTTTAGCAAGAAGCCTGTCTGTGGAGCATTGTCTGCTTGAACTTGTTACAATGTTATACTACGTTGTCCTGGTTAAATAAACTATTATAAATTGTATTTTTATTTTAGGATAATGTGAAACAAAATAACAATTAGTTTCTGTTCTTTACATTTTTAGTTATGGTAAATGTTACTTAAATATGTGTAAAAGTTTTTAAAAATGCAGTTGTGTTAAATCCTGTTGATACAAACATCATTATCTGTTCATAATTGTGTTATTTGCCTTGATTATCATGCATGTAAAGGAATATTGATCATTTGTGGATTTTCTTCTCTTTTTCTACAGTGTCTCTGCCTCTGACTGAATATCTGATTGAAATTGAGATCAACAGCATTGATAGTAGGATCACTGATCAGCTGAGGACTCTTCTGATGAATTTGAGTTTGCCCTACACAATCAGTGACAGCACTAACATTACAGAAATCAACATCACTACTGGTATGATCTCTGTTTCTACTTTGTGATGCTGTTTATCAAAAATAATACATCATGAATACTTCCATAAATGAAGATATCTGATGTTTGGACTCTTCTTCTGCTCTCCAGTGTGTTCTTTGAATGAAACGCGGTATCAGTGTAAATGTGAGGGTCTGTTTGTTTGGCCAAATGACACGTGTCACGCATACGAGGCCTGTGATGTCATCACTAATGGTTCATGTACATGTATCAATGGCCTTCCAGCTGATGGACAGTTCTGCCAAGGTGAGACAATGACATCATTCTGCAACATCATCAGTTTCTCCCTTTAATTATTACTTTGTGTTTTTCCTACATACAGTAGATGTTATTGTGTTTTAATATTAGTGTCGTCTCAGATTTTTTCACTTGTTCCTCTTTGCAATAATATCTGTTTACCTGCTACTTTTTTCCTGCAGTTCTTTTATCTAAATACGTGATTGACATTGATGTGAGATTCTTCGACTTGTTCCTGGTGGACTACTTACGAAATGTTGTCAAAAATATCAGCCTGCCTTTGACTCTGAGCAGCAGCACAAATATCACAGATATCGACATGAATACTGGTGAGAACAGAACTATTCATCATGTCATATATTGAGGTGTAGGGCTGTCCCCGACAAAAGATTTTCTTAGTCAACTAGTAGTCCTTTATTGAGGCCAATAGTCATTGGATCGCCCATTTATTCAATGAATTTTTTAGGCGTATTTAGGCATTTTTGGGGGAAACAGTTTGAGTTCACGGGCTGAGAAAGAATGTAATTTGTGACATTGTTTTACATTGTACCGAAATAACATAATAATAGGTGTTTATATTCGACATTAAGAAATTGCACATACATAAAACAGCACCGACAAATTCTGTAATTATGAATGTGTCTGGGAAAAAACAAAATGAATCTTTAAGGACATTCAGAATTTATTAATAAAATAAAATAACATTCACACAAATTACAACTTATGAACTTGTTAAAAATAAAACACACCGTTTGATATAGAACAAGCCCCAATCCCAATTCTACCTCTTAAACTTTCCCCTTACCCCTCCCCCCTCATTGTGCGCATTTATGTGAAGGAGTAGGGGTGTCCTAATTCTCTTTAGCTTAAAGGTGTAGGGTTAAGGGCAAGGGCTAGATATCACTTGAAAATGAAATTTTTCACACTAGAAACCAAGTGGTAAAAAAGTTTCACAGAATACAGCTGCTACAACGGCAACATGGCTGCAAACACGAACCAGAAGATGTGCAAATAACAAGAAAACAAAACAAACTAAGTAGTCAAAAACAGTATTTCCTTTACTATGAAGTATTGGTAAGTCAACTATAAATAAACTAATTTAAACACAGCAAATATAAAGCAAGCCGAAAAGGCTTATGAGAAATAACGTTGAAAACTGCAAACACAGTCAGTCCAAAGGATGAGCCTTAATATTAAACATTAAATGAAAGAAAGTGTTTCATTCAGAAGCTCTCAAGCAAAATATGGCTTAGCCTATATGAAAAACAAATAAAGTAAACAATATAGGCGAACTAAAACACTGTTTATAGACAATAATAACTGCTACTAAGCATGAGCCTTCAAATACAAAAAATTGAATTAAAAATTAATTAATTTATTATTCAAAGCTTTTAAAACACACAAAACTCTCAGCACAAAAATGCTTTTGGTGGACATGCACCCTGACTGCACCACTTGTCTATTTTTTTCTTGCGAACAACAAACCAACAAAAATGCAATCAACCAAAAAATATCTGGTTGACTATTAATTAGTGGACTATTAGGGGGCAATCTACTAAGATGAGTTTAGTTTTAGCAGAAATCCACCGATTGAACACAAATAAATAAATCCCCTTGTTTTACAGTTTGTGGGTTGAATGGAACAGAATATGAGTGCAAGTGTGAGGTGGATCATGTTTGGCCCAGTAACACCTGCATGGCCTATCATGTGTGTGATCGCATTGTGGGAAGCACTTGTGGATGCATTCAAACTCTTCCTTCAGAGGGGTCACTTTGCCAGAGAGGTGAGAAATCCCATTAGATTTCATATGTACTGAATGTAGTTTTAGTAACATGACCAGTATGAGTTTATTCAGTAACTCCTGATACTTCAGAAACACTGTTTTTATGCAGTATCATCTTCCTGTTTTTCAGACATCAATGAATGTGAAGATGCAGCATCAGTGTGTGGTCAATACTCAGACTGTACTAACAAGATTGGGGGTTACATGTGTTCATGCTGGAATGGATTTAATGTCTCTAATAAAGACAGTCCTGTGAGCGTCAACAACTCTTGTCATGGTAAATATCATCAGCTGATAAAATAAGTAATTTAAATGAATAAAAAATATGACATTACAATTAAAATAGGATTTAAATAATTAATAAACCTTTTTTCCTCAATAGATATAGATGAATGTCTGTTCAGTCCACCTGTCTGTGGTCCATATTCTAACTGCACAAATGAATTAGGACGTTACAATTGCTCATGTTTGGATGGTTTCACTGCAAT
Organism: Danio kyathit; assembly: GCA_903798195.1. Lineage (NCBI taxonomy): Eukaryota > Metazoa > Chordata > Actinopteri > Cypriniformes > Danionidae > Danio > Danio kyathit. Next base: position 40,468,794 of record LR812538.1, on the reverse strand, counting down.
AAACTCAAGTCTCTACATCAGCATCAATAACACATGTGAAGGTAAATTCTGGAAATTAATTCTTATATAATCTGGGAAGCTAGCAAAGCATATTTCTTGCCATTTCTTTTTTGTAATTGTTTAGTTTACAGAATTTTCTAGCGATCTTTTAAATTTATAATTGTAACACTTTACTATATGGTTCCATTAGTTAATGTTAAGTAATGTTTTTACAAACAAGAACAACGAATTAACAATACATTTATAGCATTTCTGAAAGTAAAGTTGTTAATTGTTATATTGTGCTGACTCAATGAAATAGCTAATGTTATCAAGTACAACTTTGTATTTTAATAAAACATTAGTAAATGTTTAATTATGATTAATAAATGTTGTACAAGTATTGTTGCATATTATTTCATGTTGGTACTGTAAATACTTTGAATAACATTAACTGATGGAGTCTTATTGTAAAGTGTGTTTAAATTAACTTTTATATGTGGTTTGTTGCATTGATTACAGTTAATATTAGCACAGAATGTGTATTTTTTCATTCTGTCCTTTATTGTTTTAAACACATACATTTAGTTATTTAAATTACTCTGATCATCATATCATAGCAATCATTCCTAATAGCAACAATATTTTTCCATCTCTTCTTTTAATAAAGATGTGAATGAATGTCTACAGTCATCAGAGGTCTGTGGTCCAAACTCTCGTTGCAACAACTCAATTGGGAGTTTCAACTGTTCCTGCTTGAGTGCGTTTACTGTAACAGACAGAAATCAACCAGTCAGCAACAGTAACCCATGCAATGGTAAGTGCTGTATGTAGTAAATACATTTCAATGTGACCAAGGCTATAATTTAGCCTTTAGCAAGAAGCCTGTCTGTGGAGCATTGTCTGCTTGAACTTGTTACAATGTTATACTACGTTGTCCTGGTTAAATAAACTATTATAAATTGTATTTTTATTTTAGGATAATGTGAAACAAAATAACAATTAGTTTCTGTTCTTTACATTTTTAGTTATGGTAAATGTTACTTAAATATGTGTAAAAGTTTTTAAAAATGCAGTTGTGTTAAATCCTGTTGATACAAACATCATTATCTGTTCATAATTGTGTTATTTGCCTTGATTATCATGCATGTAAAGGAATATTGATTATTTGTGGATTTTCTTCTCTTTTTCTACAGTGTCTCTGCCTCTGACTGAATATCTGATTGAAATTGAGATCAACAGCATTGATAGTAGGATCACTGAACAGCTGAGGACTCTTCTGATGAATTTGAGTTTGCCCTACACAATCAGTGACAGCACTAACATTACAGAAATCAACATCACTACTGGTATGATCTCTGTTTCTGCTCTGTGATTCTATTTATCTAAAATGATACATCATGAATACTTCCATAAATGAAGATATTTGATGTTTGGACTCTTCTTTTGCTCTCCAGTGTGTTCTTTGAATGAAACGCGGTATCAGTGTAAATGTGAGGGTCTGTTTGTTTGGCCAAATGACACGTGTCACGCATACGATGCCTGTGATGTCATCACTAATGGTTCATGTACATGTATCAATGGCCTTCCAGCTGATGGACAGTTCTGCCAAGGTGAGACAATGACATCATTCTGCAACATCATCAGTTTCTCCCTCTAATTATTACTTTGTGTTTTTCCTACATACAGTAGATGTTATTGTGTTTTAATATTAGTGTCGTCTCCGATTTTTTCACTTGTTTCTCTTTGCAATAATATCTGTTTACCTACTACTTTTTTCCTGCAGTTCTTTTATCTAAATACGTGATTGACATTGATGTGAGATTCTTCGACTTGTTCCTGGTGGACTACTTACGAAATGTTGTCAAAAATATCAGCCTGCCTTTGACTCTGAGCAGCAGCACAAATATCACAGATATCGACATGAATACTGGTGAGAACAGAACTATTCATCATGTCATATATTGAGGTGTAGGGCTGTCCCCGACAAAAGATTTTCTTAGTCAACTAGTAGTCCTTTATTGAGGCCAATAGTCATTGGATCGCCCATTTATTCAATGAATTTTTTAGGCGTATTTAAGCAATTTTGGGGGAAACAGTTTGAGTTCACGGGCTGAGAAAGAATGTAATTTGTGACATTGTTTTACATTGTACCGAAATAACATAATAATAGGTGTTTATATTCGACATTAAGAAATTGCACATACATAAAACAGCACCGACAAATTCTGTAATTATGAATGTGTCTGGGAAAAAACAACATGAATCTTTAAGGACATTCAGAATTTATTAATAAAATAAAATAACATTCACACAAATGACAACTTATGACCTTGTTAAAAAATAAAACACACCGTTTGATATAGAACAAGCCCCAATCCCAATTCTACCTCTTAGCCTTTTCCCTTACCCCTCCCCCCTGATTTTGCGCATTTATGTGAAGGAGTAGGGGTGTCCTAATTCTCTTTAGCTTGAAGGTGTAGGGCTAAGGGCAAGGGCTAGATATCACTTGAAACTGAAATTTTCCACACTAGAAACCAAGTGGAATGAAAGTTTTACAGAATACAGCTGCTACAACGGCAACATGGCTGCAAACACGAACCAGAAGATGCGCAAATAACAAGAAAACAAAACAAACTAAGTAGTCAAAAACAGTATTTCCTTTACTATGAAGTATTGGTGAGTCAAATATAAATAAACTAATTTAAACACAACAAATATAAAGCAAGCCGAAAAGGCTTATGAGAAATAACGTTGAAAACTGCAAACACAGTCAGTCCAAAGGATGAGCCTTAATATTAAACATTAAATGAAAGAAAGTGTTTCATTCAGAAGCTCTCAAGGAAAATATGGCTTAGCCTATATGAAAGACAAATAAAGTAAACAATATAGGCGAACTAAAATAATAACTGCTACTATGCATGAGCCTTCAAAAACAAAAAATTGAATTAAAAATTTATTAATTTAATTATTCAAAGCTTTTAAAACACACAAAACTCTCAGCGCAAAAATGCTTTTGGTGGACATGCACCCTGACTGCACCACTTGTCTATTTTTTTCTTGCGAACAACAAAACCAACAAAAATGCAATCAACCAAAAAATATCTGGTTGACTATTAATTAGTGGACTATTAGGGGGCAATCTACTAAGATGAGTTTAGTTTTAGCAGAAATCCACAGATTGAACACAAATAAATAAATCTCCTTGTTTTACAGTGTGTGGGTTGAATGGAACAGAATATGAGTGCAAGTGTGAGGTGGATCATGTTTGGCCCAGTAACACCTGCATGGCCTATCAGGTGTGTGATCGCATTGTGGGAAGCACTTGTGGATGCATTCAAACTCTCCCTTCAGAGGGGTCACTTTGCCAGAGAGGTGAGAAATCACATTAGATTTGATATGTACTGAATGTAGTTTTAGTAACATGACCAGTATGAGTTTATGCAGTAACTCCTGATAGTTCAGAAACACTGTATTTATGCAGTATCATCTTCCTGTTTTTCAGACATCAATGAATGTGAAGATGCAGCATCAGTGTGTGGTCAATACTCAGACTGTACTAACAGCATTGGGGGTTACATGTGTTCATGCTGGAATGGATTTAATGTCTCTAATAAAGACAGTCCTGTGAGCGTCAACAACTCTTGTTGTGGTAAATATTGATTTCTGTCAAGTAGCTTAATGTAATATAAAAAATTTTACTTTCAATTTCAATTTTATTTTAATATTTACTAAACTTAACTTTTTTATCTTTATAGATATAGATGAATGTCTGTTCAGTCCATCAATTTGTGGTCCATATTCCAACTGCACAAATGAAATAGGAAGTTACAATTGCTCATGTTTGAATGGTTTCACTTTAGCAAACGTAAATCTAACCATCAGCATCAATAATACATGTGAAGGTAAATTCTAAAATTGATTTTCTATATAATCTGTGAAGTTAATATGGCATGTTACATTTTTTATCATTTTTTTGTAAATGTATTTTAAATAATTAACTTTCATAAGTGATTTGTTGCATTGATTTCTGAACGTGGAACCTCAGTATCAATAACATGCAGTGATATGGTACATACAAATTTTTGGTAACCATTCTCTTGAGTGGCGTTTTTTCCATTTGTTTATTATACATTCATTCATTAATTTTCTTGTCGGCTTAGTCCCTTTATTAATCTGACGTCGCCACAGCGGAATGAACCGCCAACTTATCCAGCACATTTTTACGCAGCGGATGCCCTTCCAGCCGCAACCCATCTCTGGGAAACATCCATACACTCATACACACTCATACACTACGGACAAATTAGTCTATCCAATTCTCCTGTACCGCATGTCTTTGGACTGTGGGGGAAAACGGAGCACCTGGAGGAAACCCACGCGAACATAGGGAGAACATGCAAACTCCACACAGAAATGCCAACTGACTCAGCAGAGGTTCGAACCTGCGACCCAGCAACCTTCTTGCTGTGAGGTGACAGCACTACCTACTGCGCCACTGTCGCCGTTTATTATACAGTCATATTTTTTAAAAATTTCAAATTTCATTTTTGTAATTTTATAGACAATTTTTCCTAAGAGTTGACATTTTTTAATTAAACCATGTTTGTAGAATACACGCTCATGAATTTTCAATCCATTTTCTCTTTCAGTTAACTTTTTTTAAAACCTCCTAAACTACTCAACTACTTGTTAGATTTTTACCAAAATTGTCTAATGTTAATTTTCTAAACACACAACCTAGAGTCAGTCATTACTTCTTCAGTCATTGTTTTCCAGAACAATTATAAAAAAGCTTAAGTTAGTTTGGCAATGGTTTTGTATAGTTTAAATGCACTTTTTGCTCAGTTCGAATTAAAATTTTGTGAACTTAGTCTTCGTTGTATTTCAGTGTTTTCTTTAAGTGAACCTTATTTTAGGCCTTCACAAATGAGTGACCCAAACTTTTTTCTAATTTTCTTTTAATACAGATGTAGATGAATGTGTTGCGGTGTCAGATGTCTGCGGTCCAAATTCAATCTGCAACAACACTATTGGGAGTTACAATTGCTCATGCATGAGTGGATATAATGTAACTGATCCAAACCTCCCTATAAACAGCAATAACACATGCACAGGTATGATTGGCAGATGAAGCTCTGAAAGCATGTTTCTTTTTGTACTTTCTGAGTTTCCTTTTAGCTAAAACCTTTCACTTTATGTCAGGTATTGATGAATGTTTTGTTTCACAATTAGTGTGTGGGTCAAACTCTATTACAGATATATTTGCATTAAAATAATCTTTTTCTGTAGTATATGATTGTTTGTTTTAATCCTTATGTATTTCACCCACAGATATAGATGAATGTCTGTTCAGTCCACCTGTCTGTGGTCCGTACTCCAATTGCACAAATGAAATAGGAAGTTATAATTGCTCGTGTTTGGATGGATTTACTACAACAAACCAAAATCTCACCATCAGCATCAACAACGCTTGTTTAGGTACATCTTATATTTACAATTGTGTTAATATTAACCTTTAGAAATAATTTTGTTGTTGTTGTCATTTTGTGTGTAAAGATTACAACAAATCAGTTAAGAGCTATTCACAACAACTGAATATATTTATTACTATATATAACTGAAGTTAAAAACATCTGTATACATTTATTAGAACAGTCCAGTTCACACACCCACCACAACAAAAATGATATAGAGCAATACTATCTTTGGGTTGACTTGCAGAATCCCCCCCAAATGAATTTACATTGAAGTTATTTTGAGCAAACAATGTAACAAAACATTGTCTTGTTTCTTTTGAAGTTGATGAGTTGTTAATCCACTGCACTGGCAATGTTTGCTTTATTCACTGGCAGATTAGATAGATTACACCGGTTAGATTAACTGTTTAAATGAGATCAGAATAGACTGCATGCTAAGGACATCTGCTGGTTAACGTTACATCCTTGTAAATGCATCAGTAAAATGGAAACTGCTGCTGGCTTGAGCACCCTTTAGTTGCTAATTGTCAGAACAGTTCATAAACCCCACCCTCACCATCATTTCCAAGATATGAGCATTTTCCCTGAAATAAAATAAAGTAAAATAAAACAAAACTAGGAGAAAAACTGAATTTTAAATATTAATTAATAACTGAATATAAACTGAATTAAGTTTCACATACATGAAGGAAATAAAATAAATATGTATTAACAAAATAATAATTTTCACCTCTCACATAGACAATATAATATTCACTGTATAGCATTGCTTGACATTGCAGCCTGTTCATTCCAAAGTAAATTGCATTGACAAACAAACACAGAACAGTTTGAAATGTTGTTTAGTCTGATTTGGTAAGTGCTAGCCCTACCACTGTTTTTAAGGCCAACCTGATTTCACCAAGTAGGACATGTTTCTGGATTAACATCTATGTTGATCCTGGAACAACATTCCAATCAGATTTAATAGATACGTTTACTAATTATGTTAAGTTTAAGCTTAGGGTTAGGTTTGTGTACTTCTACAGTACATGACTGTTATCCAACTATACATAAATGTTAATCCAGGATCGCATCGTACTAGGCAAAATCAAGATGTGCATGTTTTTACACATAAAGGGGGATGCATAATGTGGATAATAATGGCTGAAAGACTTTAAATTTTTATGTTATTACAGTCGAGTCGACTAGTCACTGGTGATGTCATAAATAAAACACAAGAAACGAATGTTTTCCAACATGCCACAATTTGCAATTTATTTGAAGGAAATATATATATATATAAATACACACATGCTGTTTGACTGCTCATAACATGTTGCAAATACAATTCAACATTACCAATGACTAATTTTACTGCAAAACAATTGCATTGTAACACTGTTCATTTTGTTAACATTGTATAGTCAGAATAGTCAATAGATGCAGCTCTTTTAAGGCCAGAATAGCCAATTAGCTGTAACCTTTATTATTTGATTTTGCATATTCGTCTTTATGAGTGTCTTGTCTCACCATCAGCCTGTGGGCTGAACTAATGTTTTTACACATTACATTACATTGTTATTTTTTTAATACTTCTCCCAACAGATATCGATGAATGTCTGTTCAGTCCATCTGTCTGTGGTCCAGATTCCAACTGCACAAATGAAATAGGAAGTTACAATTGCTCATGTTTGGATGGATTTACTACAACAAACTCAAATCTCACCATCAGCATCAACAACACATGCAGAGGTACATCTTTATGTAATCAAACGTTGCTTTTTTTCCTGTCTTTCCTGTCTCCTGTCTTGCTTTTTTCAGTCAATTAAGTTTCAGTTTAGTTTTCACCAATCCTAGGTTATCATGTGCCATGAAAATACTTTAGCTCAGCTTTAATCTTTCTATGTTTCCATGGTATCTTATGCTACTGTACCTTCTGCAGTGCAGGTTATGTTTAGGTTTAGAGATCACAAACCAACATCAACTGTGAGCAAAGAGACTAAACTAGATACAGTATTAGGTCACTATATAATAAAACACTTTTAAAAGATAAAATGGGCTGATTATATTTTATAATTACTTTTGGTGATTTATACAATTGGGTCCGTAATCCTTTGCACATGAACACTTATATTTTGGAGGCTTTAAATAAATATACCGATAGCTAAAAAATAAGTACGTTTTATTTAATCAGTAGATAACACTTTTTAAAAGACTTGTGAGCTTATATTTGAGTTTCTGTTAACTTTTACATAATTTTAACTTTACAAATTAACTTTACAACTTCACTTGCACAAATAATGCAAGCTGTTACAGTATCTCTTTGCTGTCCTGTTTCGTGGATAGCTGTGTTCATATCTCTGTATAAATGTTTGTAAATTGTTTGAATTTTTTACAATGTACTTTTGTATAACCTTTATATATTTTCCTGTGAATTGCAATAATTCTTTCACAAAAAGTTAGTCTTTATATTTCAAGGCTTGTGACTTGCTCTTTGCTATGGATGTAGTGTCTTTATGTGTAAGTGCTCTGTGAACTCAGGATCAAAGCTTGAGTTAACATAACATGTTGATGATTAGCATCATGCTACCAGCAAGCCTGAATGCACTGGTTTGCTTTTCTCAACTTAAAACTAATCCTGTAATTTTGAGTTTGTTCAGCTAATAGCATGGTACAGACCCTTGATGGTTTTCCTATTAGAATTAATCTTCTCACATAATGTACAAAGAATTTTCCAGATCTAACGTGGTTTTAAAAGTTGTGAGAGACTTGTTGATATTTTAATACATTTGTGTGTAACATAATGACAAATCAACAACAAGAATGTCATATATATTAAATGTACCCCATTGATATTTAAATATAAATAATAAGGTATTTAGAGTTCATTGCATTAAAACATTTATTATACAAGAGCAGTTTGATGACAATGGCAAAGACAACAGCTTAAAGAATGAGTAATATATAACTTTCAGATATGCAAGAGTAACTCAAATTAAACAAGTGTTTCTTTTTAATAAAGATGTGGATGAATGTGTAGAGATGTCAGGCATCTGTGGTCCAAACTCAATCTGCAACAACACTATTGGGAGTTACAATTGCACATGCATGAGTGGATATAATGTAACTGATCCAAACCTCCCTATAAACGGCAATAACACATGCACAGGTATGATTGAAGCTTTAAACAGTATATTTCTATTTCCACTTCCTAAGTTTTCAGTCAACTATAATGGCAGATATTCAGCAATGTTTTCATTCAATATCAATATGTTGGCCAAATTGTTTCAAACTTATAATTGCATATATATTTATGTATTTATTTTTTACTAATTTGTTATTTAATGTATTTCATTTCTACCCACAGATATTGATGAATGCCTGTTTAGTCCATCTGTCTGTGGTCCAGATTCCAACTGCACAAATGAAATAGGAAGTTACAATTGCTCATGTTTGTCTGGATTCACTGCAACAAACTCAAATCTCACCATCAGCATCAACAACACATGCAGAGGTACATATATATTTTCATTTTTGTTCATTCTAAAATTAGTTAGAATTTGTGTGTTTGTTCTTTTTGTAAAGCTGCTAAAGAATAACATTAAACTTACCCGAACTGCACATTTTCTCATAACTTTGTTTCAATAAAGATGTGGATGAATGTGTTGAGATGTCAGACATCTGTGGTCCAAACTCAATCTGCAACAACACTATTGGGAGTTACAATTGCACATGCATGAGTGGATATAATGTAACTGATCCAAACCTTCCTATAAACAGCAATAACACATGCACAGGTATGATTGACAGAAACTCTGTACTATATATTGATATTAGCACCTGCATTTCATGACAGATATTTATTAATTTTTTGACTTAACATCAGTGTGTTGGGCAAACTTTTACTAAATTGTTATGTTTTTTTTAAATATAGAATTTGATAAATAATGTTTTTTATTTCTGCCCACAGATATTGATGAATGTCTATTCAGTCCACCTGTTTGTGGTCCAAATTCCAACTGCACAAATGAAATGGGAAGCTACAACTGCTCATGTTTGGATGGATTTACTACAACAAACTCAAACCTCACCATCAGTAACAATAACACATGTAGAGGTACATTACATCATTATCATTTAAATTAAAGAATTTGTCAGAGTTTGGTGATTTTTATTTTAGACTTTGGAAGCATTCTACTGTAAAACTGCTAAAGTATGAGAGTAAACTGAACCAAAATGTCACTTTTCTTTTTAATTTCTTATTAATAAAGATGTGGATGAATGTGTTGAGATGTCAAACATCTGTGGTCCAAACTCAATCTGCAACAACACTATTGGGAGTTACAATTGCACATGCATGAGTGGATATAATGTAACTGATCCAAACCTCCCTATAAACAGCAATAACACATGCACAGGTATGATTGGCAGATGAAGCTTTGAACACTTACTTTTTTTGTACTTTCTGCATTCTTTTGCAACTTTAACTTGTTAAATGAAATTTTTTCAGATGTTCAAGAAACACAGTTTGGGCTGAACTAATTTCATAAAACAAATAACTTGTTTTAATATTATTGTATTTTCCCCATAGACATCAATGAATGTCTCTTCAGTCCATCTGTCTGTGGTCCATATTCCAACTGCACAAATGAAATAGGAAGCTACAATTGCTCATGTTTGTCTGGATTCACTGCAACAAACTCAAATATCACCATCAGCATCAACAACAACACATGCAGAGGTAGATTTATCCTCCATATTTTGATTTGTGTTTACTCAAAAATGGAATAATTAGACATAATTTATGAATTTTACTTTTGACTTTGGAAGTATTCTATTGTATAGATGCTAAAGAATGACTTAACTGACCCAAACTGTATTTTTCTCGTTTTTTTTATTAATACAGATGTAGATGAATGTGTTGAGATGTCAGACATCTGTGGTCCAAACTCAATCTGCAACAACACTATTGGGAGTTACAATTGTACATGCATGAGTGGATATAATGTAACTGATCCAAACCTCCCTATAAACAGCAATAACACATGCACAGGTATGATTTACTGATGAAGCTCTGAACAATTACTTTTTTAACTTTTTGCATTTTCTTGCAACTTTAAATTGTAACTTTTTAAATACATTTTTGTCAGATGTCCAAGGATCACTGTTTGGGCTGAACTCATATAATCCTAATTTCATAAAACAAATTCCTTTTCCCCCCTCAGATATAGATGAATGTCTCTTCAGTCCGTCTATCTGTGGTCCAGATTCCAACTGCACAAATGAAATAGGAAGTTACAGTTGCTCATGTTTGGATGGATTCACTGCAACAAACTCAAATCTCACCATCAGCATCAACAACACTTGCAGAGGTACATTCTCTGTCTTATCATATTCTGAAAATTTAGTTTTTGCTGTTTCTTAGTCTGATGGTTTTGTCAGATTAGTTTTTCTAATCAGATACAATTCCGTTTTGGTTAAATTCTCTGTGCTGTTCTTGGATTGTTTGAATGTATATAAAGTATTCTGACTGACCTGTGTTTGTTTAAAACTGCTGTTATTGTACAGTCTTAATTTGTATTCTTATTGTGTAGATGTAGCTAAATTATAAGAACAACCTGAAGTCTTTCATGTTTTAGATGTTTCCATTTTTATGTACACATTAAAATCACCTCTCATTGTATTAGTTATTTTATATCAGTCACGACCAATGTTTTATTTCAGCATTAATGTGTGGGTCAAACTCTGCTAAAGTATATTTGCATGAAAACATTCTATGATTGCTTCTTAAATAATTTTGTATTTCTCCTCATAGACATAGATGAATGTCTGTTCAGTCCATTAATCTGTGGTCCATATTCCAACTGCACAAATGAAATAGGAAGTTACAATTGCTCATGTTTGGGTGGATTTACTGCAACAAACTCAAATCTCACCATCAGCATCAACAACACATGCAGAGGTACATTTTTTATTTAGATTTGTGTTCTTTCTATAATTGAATATCATTTCAGATATTTACTTTGGAGAATAAGATTAAACTGACCCAAACTGTACTTTTTTTCATAACTTTTTTTTAAAATAAAGATGTGGATGAATGTATTGAGATGTCAGACATCTGTGGTCCAAACTCAATCTGCAACAACACTATTGGGAGTTACAATTGCACATGCATGAGTGGATATAATGTAACTGATCCAAACCTCCCTATAAACGGCAATAACACATGCACAGGTATGATTGGCAGATAAAGCTCTGCTCATTTATAAGGTTTTTTTACTCTCTTTCAAGTGTATTTTCTCTATCAACTGAAGTTTTTATTATTTTGTCATATATTTGTTCAATCAAAACTTCAATCTAACCCTTAGTTCTGCCCATTTAATATCATGTAATTAAACTTTTTATAAATAATGTTTTAATACTGTGGTATTTAACTGTAGATGTAGATGAATGTCTGTTCAGTCCACCTGTCTGTGGTCCAAATTCCAACTGCACAAATGACATAGGAAGTTACAATTGCTCATGTTTGGATGGATTCACTGCAACAAATGCAAATCTCACTATCAGCAACAACAACACATGTGAAGGTACATTCTTTGCATAATGAAATTGATTATTATTTTATTAATATTATAATTATTATTAGTAGTAGTAGCAGTATAAAAAAATAATTTCTCCTGTCGCCATTAATTGTCTCTTGAGTTGCATCTAGTGTTTTTCATATTTCCAACATAATAAATAAAATTCTTTACATTTATACAGTCCTGTGTTGAAAAACAATATGTCTGTTAGTGACTGGGAAAAAAATGTTAGATTACCATTCAAATCAAATGGATACCACTCTGACGTGCCATACATTTGAGTGTGTCAGCACTCGATCATCAGCTGGCTCAGAGCACTGTGTTTCTCTCCAACATGCACAGACAGAGAAATAAAAAGCGTTTTACATACCCTACCGAACATGTAAATCACATCCTTTGTTGTTCAAATGACAAATGAGTTCGTGAGATTAAGCCTTTAAGAACAAGCTGAAAACCATAGAGAGCAAGAAGAATACATTTACAAATTCCATTTGCTGTTCATTTATTATAATCTCAATAAATCTGCAAATCTGTTTGAGTGAACAAATACAATGGGATTAATATTCAATATCAGCAATTGCAGCAATAATAATAATATTTTATTAGTGTCATTAGTATCACATAGTATCAATATTGGTATCACACTTATAATTGGCTTCTATCATAAAAACGCTGTGAGATGTTTTGTTAAAAGTTTAGTTATAATTCAAATCACATCATGTAAACATATAAAACACAAAAGTGTTTTCAAATGTGTTTGCAAGTATTTTTCCTCACTCAAGTGTTATTTATTTACGAAGATGTTGCTTAATGAAAGATTATAAGAAGGTCTGTGCAAATCAAACTGTAAAATATCAAATGCTATAGTAAAGAAAATGATAAAAGTACATTGTCTTTTGGTTCATGCATTTATTAAATAATTCCAAACAATTAAGGCAATGCATTAAATAGTAAAATAATAAGATACCAGCTTGCAGTATCAAAGAGCTTTACGTGTTATTTGTAAATCTAAAAATACAGTAGGTGGAAGCAGATGTTACCGAAAGTCAGACATTACAATTGCAAATAGACACATTCACTCTTTCTTGATTTACTTGTAGAGGTCATGATTGTATACTTCAGCGGCTGCTTTTCAAAGTGTCATAAAATCAGACAAGAATTCGAATAAATGTTAAAATTAAATAAAATAATTTATTTTATTTTTCCTCCATCTAGATATTGATGAATGTCTGTTCAGTCCATCCATATGTGGTCCATTTACCAACTGCACCAATGAAATAGGAAGTTACAATTGCTCATGCTTGGATGGATTTACTACAACAAATTCCAGTCTTACCATCAGCATCGATAACACATGTAGAGGTACATTTTATTGTGCACTGTGGTAGATTTGTTCTTCATGCACCTGACTAAAGTATCTGTGTGGCATCTACTGATAATGCATCCCTTGTCAATGCTTACCTACTGTATAAATTATACTTGACATGTCTACAGACCCTTATGCTGAGTTGGATGACTCCTTATACCCTTAGAACACTATCACTTAAATAATTAAGATCCTAATGCTCCATAAACCTTACTGCAGTACAAATCAGACAAGACTCCAGGCAATACATTTGAATATGCTGGATATAGGAAAATCTGGACTTTGATTACATCCAACAAAGTCATAGGGTTATATATTTAGATTGTAATCTAAACTTGATTTCTCTTTTGTTATTACACAAACTCACTTTAAACTAATGTTACCAGACATTTAGTTTTCTGAAGCATGTGAATGTTAAACCTGCAAGGAAAATTAATGTTAGTTATGATTAACTTAAAATAATACAAATTATTTACAACATTTCACTCTTTTCACATTTTGTTACCTCACTTAAAATGTATTAAATTCATTATTTTCCTCAACATTCTACTAACAATTCTCCACAATAACATTGTGAAAATCTAAAACATTTGCAAAATGTTATTTAGGGGTTGTTGTTTGTAGAGTTTTGAGGAAAATAATTAATTTAATTCATTTTGGAGTGAGGAAGTAACATAAAAATATGAAAAAAGTGAAACACTGTGAATACATTCTGGGTGAACTGTACATTTACATTTGCATTTAAGTATATGAATAATTAGCCAGAGTTACTTTTACTTTCAACAACCACTTTATTATCTGTAAATAATAAAGCATTATATTATTAGGATACCAAAGGATGAGTTAACCTGGATGTATGTATATGTTACCCACACTGTACCTTTTAACTGAACTTTCTTTTAATATAGATGTTGATGAATGTGTTGAGATGTCAGACATCTGTGGTCCAAATTCAATCTGCAACAACACTATTGGGAGCTACAATTGCACATGCATGAGTGGATATAATGTAACCGATGCAAGCCTTCCTATCAACAGCAGTAACCCATGCAAAGGTATGATTAATAGCTGAGGCTTTCAATCATTTGTATTGTATTGCCTTAATCTACCTAATCTAGTTCACTTTTACCTTTCACTTTATCAATTGTTTTATTTCAGATATTTATGAATGTCTTGACTCAGAATCAGTATGTGGTCCAAACTCTAACTGTTACAATTACAATGGAAGCTTCTCATGCTTTTGTTGGAAAGGATACAACGTCACAGATGAAAATAAAGTTATTAGCAAAAGTAACCAATGCATTGGTAAGTTTCAACTGTGTAATATTCTTTGTCAAAGCATTGTGCTTTAAAAATTCAAGTTTCTACCCCCTTGAGTTATAATTTTAGTTTTTATAAACAGATTAAGGTTATAATAAAACAGATGTAATTTATGTTTTAAGTGACTGGGTTAATCACTTTTTTTTTCTCCCCATAGATATTGATGAATGTCTGTTCATTTCATCTGTTTGTGGTCCAAATTCCAACTGCACAAATGTGATAGGAAGCTACAATTGCTCATGTTTGACTGGATTCACTGCAACAAACCTCAGTCTCACTATCAACATCAATAACACATGCAGAGGTACATTTTATATTTGGCTTTCTGTTTACTTCAATGATTAATAATAAAGTAGATGTTTTTGGATACCATTTGTCCAAACAGTAAGGTAACGTTATGATGTTCCCTACATTATGCTGATTGTAAAGTTAGAGAATTAATTAACTGACCTTTACATACTGTACAAGTGATCTAAAGTTTTACCTTTGATTTTCTGCCAATGAAAGATGTGGATGAATGTGTTGAGATGTCAGACATCTGTGGTCCAAACTCAATCTGTAACAACACTATTGGGAGTTACAATTGCTCTTGTCTCAGCGGATATAATGCAACTGATCCTATAAGCAGCAATAACCCATGCAGAGGTATGACTGACAGATGAAACTCTGAACTGTTTTTTATTTTATTTTATTGTGTTGCCTTAATCTATAACCGTTCACTTCATCAATTGTTTTATTTCAGATATTTATGAATGTCTTGACTCAGAATCAGTTTGTGGTCAAAACTCTTACTGTTACAATTACAATGGAAGCTTCTTGTGCCTTTGTTGGGAAGGATACAACGTCACAGATGGGAACAAAGCTGTTACTAAAAACAACCCATGCATTGGTAAGTTTGTATTAATGTAAAATGTGCTAACGTTTACAACTTTACTACAACAACATGTATACTTGCCTTATGACAAAGTACAACGAGTAAAAGCTATGATGGCTCTTCTCTGATGGCACAATTGCTCTATAAAGAGGCCTTTTCTTCCTTTAAAGTTGAAGCTCCCTGCCTGTCTTCTGTTGACATTAACACACTGTTGAACACTGGGGGCTTACTGCAAACTGTAGACAATAACCCTATCTTATTGTGGATAAAATCCAAGGGTTCATTCTTCATTTAGATGTGGGTTTAGAATACGTTTTTTTTTGCTGTTAGTATGTTCTGTTTTTTAATTACTGTAAAAACAGTAAAATCTCAAAAATATCAGTGTATTCAAAAACAATCTGAAAATCTCAGACATTGCATTTGCTAAACACTTTGCTATAATTGAGGTCTGTAAAGTGAAAGTACACAATATACCTTCCCCAAAATTACCTAAAAATTATATTCATCCCAGTTCATCTTATGTTGCAGGAGCTGTGCACATTTCTTTTTGCTTTTTTTTTACTCAAGGCAGAAATATTTTTGAATTCTCTAAAAAAAATTTAAGCTTAGACATGAAAATCTTTAATGTTTATATTTCTATCGATGCTCTACTATTGTTTATATTTGTTTAGTGTGCATTACACTTGTTTTTCCTCCCAGATATAAACGAATGTCTATTCAGTCCATCAATCTGTGGTCCAAATTCCAACTGCACAAATGACATAGGAATGTACAATTGCTCATGTTTGGATGGATTCACTGCAACAATCTCAAATCTCACCATCAGCATCAACAACACTTGCAGAGGTACATTTTATGTGTAGATTTGTGTACATTTGTGTTTTGTCCAAAATTTAATTAGTCAGAATTTAAGATTTTTACATTGGAACCATCCTATTGTAAAACAGCTTAAGAATGAGGTAAGACTGAATTAAACTGTACTTTTTTTCTCCTAATAAAGATGTGGATGAATGTGTTGAGATGTCAAACATCTGTGGTCCAAACTCAATCTGCAACAACACTGATGGGAGTTACAATTGCACATGCATGAGTGGATATAATGTAACTGATCCAAACCTCCCTATAAACAGCAATAACACGTGTACAGGTATGATTGACAGATAGAGCATCAGTATTTTGGCCAATCTCCTGGTGGTTTTATTTTGCATTTTAAAAATAAAACATTATTATATAATTTTATTTTAAAATATTTTCCCCTCAGATATCAATGAATGTCTGTTCAGTCCATCTATCTGTGGTCCATATTCCAACTGCACAAATGAAATAGGGAGCTACAGTTGCTCATGTTTGTCTGGATTCGCTGCAACAATCTCAAATCTCACCATCAGCATCAACAACACTTGCAGAGGTTATTTAAAATATTTCTTTGTCTAAAACTTAATAGTGAATTGGGATTTTTTTTTAAAACTCATTTAATCTCTACTTTTTCCATATTGCATTTTAAAATTGCATTTTCCACATAATTCTCTTTTAATTAAGATGTGGATGAATGTGTTGAGATGTCAGACGTCTGTGGTTCAAACTCAATCTGCAACAACACTATTGGGAGTTACAATTGCACATGCATGAGTGGATATAATGTAACTGATCCAAACCTCCCTATAAACAGCAATAACACATGCACAGGTATGATTGACAGATGAAGCTCTGAACAGTTTCTTCCTATTTGTGTCTTCTACTTTGTTAATCATCCTATGTCTGATATCTATTTTTTTTTTACCATCAGTGTTTTGGCAGCACTCTCACCGTCTATTTTAGAATTGCAACGAAAAAATAATAATAATTTATGTTTTTAAATATTGTATTTCCCCCCTCAGATATCAATGAATGTCTGTTCAGTCCATCAATCTGTGGTCCATACTCCAACTGCACAAATGAAATAGGAAGTTACAATTGCTCATGTTTGGATGGATTCACTGTAACAAACTCAAATCTCACCATCAGCATCAACAACACTTGCAGAGGTACATTTTATATTTGGATTTGTATATTCAACTTTATTTCCAGACACTATGTGGATTATCAACAGAAGACATACAGAAACATGCAAAACCAATCAATATACGTTAAAAAAGACAATTATGCCAATACTTATTCAAAGGTGACTGATAACGCACATCAATAAGCCTAGAATTTGTCAGCAACATTAAAATGCTATTATGAGAATAATCCAGTCGACAAACAAATGTACAGTATACAGTAGATCAAATTTCTCATCAAAGGAAATAATTAAACTCTTACCTCACAGAATAAATCCCTTACACTTCACCATCTAGGTTTTTATGCAGAATTTTCATACAACCAATGTGTGTTTCTCTAAAAATGATTTACTTAAAATTTGTGATTTTAACTTTGGAATATCTTATAGTTAAACTGCTAAAAACTAATATTAAACTAACCCAGACTGCACTTTTTCTATTAACTTTCTTTTTAATAAAGATGTAGATGAATGTGTTGAGATGTCAGACGTCTGTGGTCCAAACTCAATCTGCAACAACACTATCGGGAGTTACAATTGCACATGCATGAGTGGATATAACGTAACTGATCCAAACCTCCCTATAAACAACAATAACACATGCACAGGTATGATTGACAGATGAAGCAGTTTTTGCTGTTTGTATTTCCTAAATACTGTAATCTTACTCAATTATTTAATCTCTTATATAATGTTTTGACTTGCAGTGTTTTAGTGTTTTAGCCAAACTCCTAGTGTTATAAGTAGAATTTCAAAAAAAAAAAAAAAAAATTAAGATGTTTTTAAATATATTGCATTTCCCCCTCAGATATAAATGAATGTCTGTTCAGTCCATCAATCTGTGGTCCAAATTCCAACTGCACAAATGAAATAGGAAGTTACAATTGCACATGTTTGGATGGATTTACTACAACAAACTCAAATCTCACCATAAGTATCAATAATACATGTAGAGGTACATTATATATTTTTATTTTTGTTAACTCTAAAATTAAACCAATATTTTAAATTAGTGTTTTTTTTTTTTTTTGCTTTGAAGTTTAGAGTGTAGCAAACTAGTTCTAATGGAAAAACACTAATAATTCATCATAATTATAAAAAATTAATTATAATATTTAGAAAAACTGTACAATTTGACTTAACCTTGTTGAAATACACAACTACATAAATATTTGTGGCAAACTGTCATTAAATTAATTTTAATAGTTAATAATATCAAGTTATTATTAAATTATGATTATTTAGAATTACCGTTACAGTATGAATATTACAATCAGCTGATCTGCTTTTCTATTAATCTGACTCTTTAATTGTCTTATTTGTTCAAAGCAATATAATACGTCTTGGGGAATTAAAGAAATTGTTTATAAATTTGAAAGCAGTTATAATAAAGCAAGTAGCAAAAATATCATTA
The DNA here is from genome assembly GCA_903798195.1 of Danio kyathit. Taxonomy (NCBI): domain Eukaryota; kingdom Metazoa; phylum Chordata; class Actinopteri; order Cypriniformes; family Danionidae; genus Danio; species Danio kyathit. The sequence continues at coordinate 40,449,760 of LR812538.1, read as the reverse complement.
ATAGTTAAAGGGACCGTTCTGTAAGGCAAAACAAAGGCAATTCCATGTGGGTATAAAATGATTCAATGACTAGCATATAACAAACAAAAACATGCGATACATGAAACACAGAAAAGTAAGGAAGTCAAGTAGAGAAAGACAATTTTCCACACAGTTTAACCACAACTATTAAGAATCATAAAACACCTTAAAATGGGCACAGCTTAAAACGTATGTGATAATACAGGTATACTTGCATTACTCTTTCTTGTTGTGAGAGCTTCCTGATGTGTGTGGAAACACAGAGGTTCTTAAGACAGTGTTCCCACACTTCTTGAAAGTTTTTGAAAAAGTACCTGAATTTCAGACATTCTGTATGGTTTCAAGGCCTGGAAAGAACTTAGATACAAACATAGGTCCTTGAAAGTGCTTCAATTGAATTTGAAATGAAATGTGTTTAAAGTGTTATTTTAACAATTGTACTGTGCTGCTTTCAAAAACAGAATAAAAATGAGAAATTCTTCATTTAAAAATCTTAAATTTAATCCTGTACAAGAACTATGACAAATAACAGATATTTTATTACAATTTCAGGAACCGCTTTTGAATATTACAATTTAACTAATTTCAGTAAAGTTCTTTCAAATCAAACTAATCTGAACTCTACTATTCCCCATAATTTTTTTTAACAAAGATGTGGATGAATGTGTTGAGATGTCAGACGTCTGTGGTCCAAACTCAGTCTGCAACAACACTATTGGGAGTTACAATTGCACATGCATGAGTGGATATAATGTAACTGATCCAAACCTCCCTATAAACAGCAATAACACATGCACAGGTATGATTGGCAGATGAAGCTCTGAAAGCATGTTTCTTTTTGTACTTTCTGAGTTTCCTTTTAGCTAAAACCTTTCACTTTATGTCAGGTATTGATGAATGTTTTGTTTCACAATTAGTGTGTGGGTCAAACTCTATTACAGATATATTTGCATTAAAATAATCTTTTTCTGTAGTATATGATTGTTTGTTTTAATCCTTATGTATTTCACCCACAGATATAGATGAATGTCTGTTCAGTCCACCTGTCTGTGGTCCGTACTCCAATTGCACAAATGAAATAGGAAGTTACAATTGCTCGTGTTTGGATGGATTTACTACAACAAACCAAAATCTCACCATCAGCATCAACAACACATGTTTAGGTACATCTTATATTTACAATTGTGTTAACAGTAACCTTTAAAAACATTTTGTTGTTGTTATTTTGCTTTCTGTTTTTAACTAAACATTTGTGTGTAAAGATTCCAACACATCAGTTTAGAGCCATCCACACCATTTAGAGATTTATAGACAAGTAATAATACTTTAAAATCTGTTCTGAATGTAACTGGGAACCAGTGTAAAGACCTGCGGACAGGTGTGATGTGCTCTGATTTTCTGGTTCTGGTCAGAATCCTGGCCTCAGCATTCTGGATGAGCTGCAACTGTCTTCTTTTTGGGAAGGCCAGTGAGGAGCACATTACAGTAATTCACCCTGCTGCTGATAAAAGCATGAACAAATTTTTTTAAGTCCTCACTGGAAACAAAACATCTAATTCTTGCAATGTTTTTGAGATGCTTATTTAGTTACTGCTTTGACATGACTACTGAAACTCATATCTGACTCCAGAATAACACCAAGATTCTTGACCTTATTTTTTGTTGTTTGACAATAACGCACTGTCAGCTAATCAAATTATAGTTTAAAGGCTTGCACATTTAATGCCAAGTTAATTTGCCCTGAAGTTGTTTTGAGCAAACAGTGTAACAAAACATTGTCTTGTTTCTTTTGAAGTTGATGAGTTGTTAATCCACTGCACTGGCAATGTTTGCTTTATTCACTGGCAGATTAGATAGATTACACCAGTTAGATTAACTGTTTAAATGAGATCAGAATAGACTGCATGCTAAGGACATCTGCTGGTTAACGTTACATCCTTGTAAATGCATCAGTAAAATGGAAACTGCTGCTGGCTTGAGCACCCTTTAGTTGCTAATTGTCAGAACAGTTCATAAACCCCACCCTCACCATCATTTCCAAGATATGATCATTTTCCCTGGAATAAAATAAAGTAAAATAAAACAAAACTAGGAGAAAAACTGAATTTTAAATATTAATTAATAACTGAATATAAACTAAATTAAGTTTCACATACATGAAGGAAATAAAATAAATATGTATTAACATAATAATAATTTTCACCCCTTACATAGACAATATAATATTCACTGTATAGCATTGCTTGACATTGCAGCCTGTTCATTCCAAAGTAAATTGCATTGACAAACAAACACAAAACAGTTTGAAATAGTTGTTTAGTCTGATTTGGTAAGTGCTAGCCCTACAACTATTTTACCGCCGACCTGATTTCACCAAGTTGGACATGTTTCTGGATAAACATCTATGTTGATCCTGGAACAACATTCCAATCAGATTTAATAGATACGTTTACCATTTATGTTAAGTTTAGGCTGACGGTTAGGTTTGTCCACTTCTACATGATTGTTATCCGACTATTATTCACCTTTGATTTGGGGAATAATTTACAGTTATGGTTGGCTTTAGGGGAAGGGAATAGGTATGGATTATATTTTTGAACAAGAATGATGTTCCAGGATTAACATAGATGTTTGTCTAGGATCGTATCGTACGTAGCAAAATCATGACGTGCTTGTTTTTAACACATAAAGGGAGATGCTTGATGTGGATAATAGGGGCTGAAAAACTTTAGATGTTTTAAAGTCAACTTTTATGTTAATAAAGTTGACGTCGACTAGTCACTGGTGATGTCATAAATAAAACACAAGAAATGTTTTACAACATGCCACAATTTGCTATTTATTTCAAGCAAATATATATACACACATGCTGTTTGACTGCTCATAACATGTTGCAAAAAATATTCAATCTATTCTAATTTTACTGGAAAACAATTGCATTGTAACACTGTTCATTTTGTTAACATCGCATAGTCAGAATAGTCAATAGATGCAGCTCTTACTTTTAAAGCCCAAACAGTGTGTTAGCTGTAACCTTTATAATTTGATTTTGAAAATTCATATTTATGGGTGTCTTGTCACACCATCAGTCTGTCTGCCGAATTCTTGCGGTTTTAATTATAATGAATGTTGTTCATTCTCTGCTGAGTTTTGAGAATGTTATTTTATTAATACTTCTCCCAACAGATATAGATGAATGTCTGTTCAGTCCACCTGTTTGTGGTCCGTACTCCAATTGCACAAATGAAATAGGAAGTTATAATTGCTCGTGTTTGGATGGATTTACTACAACAAACCCAAATCTCACCATCAGCATCAACAACACATGCAGAGGTACATCTTTATGTAATCAAATCTTGCTTTTTTTTCTGTCTTTCCTGTCTCCTGTCTTGCTTTCCTAGGTTATGCTGCATGAAAATACTGTAGCTCAGCTTTAATCTTTCGATATTGCCATAGTATCTTATGCTACCTGCTGCGGTGCAGGTTATGTTTGGGTTTAGAGATCACAAACCAACATCAACTGTGAGCAAAGAGACTAAACTAGATACAGTATTAGGTCACTATATAATAAAACACTTTTAAAAGATAAAATGGGCTGATTATATTTTATAATTACTTTTGGTGATTTATACAATTGTGTCCGTAATCCTTTACACATGAACACTTATATTTTGGAGGCTTTAAATAAATATACCGATAGCTAAAAAATAAGTAAGTTTTATTTAATCAGTAGATAACACTTTTTAAAAGACTTGTGAGCTTATATTTGTGAGTTTCTGTTAACTTTTACATTATTTTAACTTTACAAATTAACTTTACCACTTCAATTGCAAGCTGTTTCGTGCTGTCTTGTTTCATGGGTAGCTGTTTTCATCTTTCTGTATAAATGTTTTTAAATTATTTGTATTTTTTACCTTTATATATTTTTCTGTGAATTGCAATAATTCTTTCACAAGAAGTCAATCACAGTATCTTTATGTTTCAAGGCTTGTGACTGGCTCTTTGCTATTGATGTAGTGTATTTATGTGCAAGTGCTCTGTGAACTCAGGATTAAAGCTTGAGTTAACATATAAAGTTGATGATTAGCATCATGCTACCAAGATCCCGAATGCACTGGGTTGCTTTTGTCAACTCAGAACTAATCCTGTAATCCTGAGTTTGTACAGATGTTATCTTGGTACAGACCCCTGATGGTTTTCCTAATCTTCTCTCAAAATGTACAAAGAGTTTTCCAGATCTAATGTGGTTTTAAAAGTTGTGAGAGACTTGTTGATATTTTGATACATTTGTGTGTAACATAATGACAAATCAACAACAAGAATGTCATATACATTAAATGTACCCCATTGATATTTAAATATAAATATTAAGGTATTTAGAGTTAATTGCATTAAAACATTTATTATACAAGAGCAGTTAGATGACAATGGCAAAGACAACAGCTTAAAGTATGAGTAATATATAACTTTCAGATATGCAAGAGTAACTCAAATTAAACGAGTGTTTCTTTTTAATAAAGATGTAGATGAATGTGTTGAGATGTCAGGCATCTGTGGTCCAAACTCAATCTGCAACAACACTATTGGGAGTTACAATTGCACATGCATGAGTGGATATAATGTAACTGATCCAAACCTCCCTATAAACAGCAATAACACGTGCACAGGTATGATTGACAGATGAAGCTCTGTGCAATATATTTCTATTTGCACTCTCTAAGCTACTTTATTTCATGACAGATATTCAGCAATGTTTTCACTCAATATCAATATGTTGGCCAAACTGTTTCAAAATCAAAATTGCATATATAATTATGTCTTTATTTTTTAATTAATTTGTTATTTAATGTATTTCATTTCTACCTACAGATATTGATGAATGTCTGTTTAGTCCTTCCGTCTGTGGTCCAGATTCCAACTGCACAAATGAAATAGGAAGTTACAATTGCTCATGTTTGGATGGATTTACTGCAACAAACTCAAATCTCACCATCAGCATCAACAACACATGCAGAGGTACATATATATTTACATTTTTTTTTAAATCTAAAATTAGTTAGAATTTTTGTGGGGTTTTGTTTTTTGTAAAGCTGCTAAAGAATAACATTAAACTTACCCGAACTGCACATTTTCTCATGACTTTGATTCAATAAAGATGTGGATGAATGTGTTGAGATGTCAAACATCTGTGGTCCAAACTCAATCTGCAACAACACTATTGGGAGCTACAATTGCACATGCATGAGTGGATATAATGTAACAGATCCAAACCTCCCTATAAACAGCAATAACACATGCACAGGTATGATTGACAGATGAAGCTTTGAATAATTACTTTTTTGTACTTTCTGCATTCTCTTGCAACTTTAACTTGTAACTTTTTAAATAGATTTTTTTCAGATCAAGAAACACAGTTTGGGCTGAACTAATTTCATAAAACAAATTTCTTGTTTTAATATTATTGTATTTTTCCTCAATAGATATCGATGAATGTCTCTTCAGTCCATCTGTCTGTGGTCCATATTCCAACTGCACAAATGAAATGGGAAGTTACAATTGCTCATGTTTGTCTGGATTTACTACAACAAATTCAAATCTCACCATCAGCATCAACAACACATGCAGAGGTACATTCTTTTTTACTTTGTCCCATTCTTGTTTTATATTGAGAATTGTAAAATTTCATGATCTTTGAAATGTATAGGTAAAATAACCTTATTTCCAGGGGACCAAACTATATATATATAAACTATAATTACAACAAAGTAACCTTTCACTTTCTCTGTTATTTTATATCATTCATTATGTTTTTTATCAGCATTGAGGCTGCATTATACTTCTACGTCGAGTGAACGCTGTAACCTCAATGTGCATGCTTTTCGCATAGTCGTGCATTTATACTTCAGCATTCTGTTTGTGTTGCTCAGCATATAGCACTTCCAAAATGCTAGCTGACAGTGGGCTCTCTGCCCTGACCACACTGTTTAACGCTACCAAACCAACCAAACACAGAGTTTGCGCTACACGACGTTGCGACGTGTAGTTAAATTTTATGAGAGGTTTGTGTAGGCCAAGGCGAGGGGTATGCAACTGCACAAATGCTGTGCCAGACTATCCGTGTGCACTTGACGCAGAGGTATAAATCCGCCTTTAGTTTGTGGTTCAAACTCTGCTGTTAGTATATTTGCATTTAATGCAATTTCTTTGCAAAATAAATTAGAAGATTGCTTTAATAATAAGACATTTCCCTTTGTAGATATAGATGAATGTCTCTTTAGTCCATCTATCTGTGGTCCATATTCCAACTGCACAAATGAAATAGGAAGTTACAATTGCTCATGTTTGTCTGGATTCACTGCAACAAACTCAAATCTCACAATCAGCATCAACAACACATGCAGAGGTAGATTTATCCTCCATATTTTAATTTGTGTTTACTCAAAAATGGAATAATTATACATAATCTGTAAAGTTTACTTTTGATTTTGAAAGTATTCTGTTGTATAGATGCTGAAGAATGACTTAACTGACCCAAACTACTTTTTCTACTTATTTTGTTTTATTAATATAGATGTGGATGAATGTGTAGAGATGTCAGACGTCTGTGGTCCAAACTCATTCTGCAACAACACTATTGGGAGCTACAATTGCACATGCATGAGTGGATATAATGTAACTGATCCAAACCTCCCTATAAACAGCAGTAACACATGCACAGGTATGATTGACAGATGAAGCTCTGGACAATTACTTTTATGTGTTCTCTTGCAACTTTAAATTGTAACTTTCTTTTGTCAGATGTTTAAGAATCATTGTTTGGGCTTAACTCATATACATGTACTGTAATCCTAATTTCATAAAAACAAAAATCCCTTGTTTTAATATTATTATATTTACCCCACAGATATAGATGAATGTCTGTTCAGTCCACCTGTCTGTGGTCCAGATTCCAACTGCACAAATGAAATAGGAAGCTACAATTGCTCATGTTTGTCTGGATTCACTGCAACAAACTCAAATCTCACCATCAGCATCAACAACACTTGCAGAGGTACATTTATGATCTATATTTTATTTTGAGTTTACCCTAAAATTAAATAATTAGACAGAACCCGGACTGTATTTATTGTCTTTATTTTTTATTATTATAGATGTGGATGAATGTGTTGAGATGTCAAACATCTGTGGTCCAAACTCAATCTGCAACAACAATATTGGGAGTTACAATTGCACATGTATGAGTGGATATAATGTAACTGATCCAAACCTCCCTATAAACAGCAGTAACACATGCACAGGTATGATTGACAGATGAAGCTCTGAACAGTTTAATGGTCCTTTTTAGAATGTTTCTTTGAAGTATAACTTTTTAATGATATTGCCAGATATTCACTGAGTCAACACATGCCTAACATTTAGTTCTGTAATTCTTATATCATGAAATGGAATTGGCGAATAATTGCCTATGGTATTTCCCTGTAGATATAGATGAATGTCTCTTCAGTCCATCAATTTGTGGTCCAGATTCCAACTGCACAAATGAAATAGGAAGTTACAATTGCTCATGTTTGTCTGGATTCACTGCAACAAACTCAAATCTCACCATCAGCATCAACAACACATGCAGAGGTAGATTTTATATTTTCCATTTGTGTTTAAAATAAAATTTAAGAATTTGTCAAAATTTGGGGATTTCTATCTTAGACTTTGGAAGCATTCTGTTAAAAGCATAGAATCTGATTAAACTGACCCAAACTGTACTTTTTTCTACCTTTCTTTTAATAAAGATGTGGATGAATGTGTTGAGATGTCAAACATCTGTGGTCCAAATTCAATCTGCAACAACACTATTGGGAGTTACAATTGCACATGCATGAGTGGATATAATGTAACTGATCCAAACCTCCCTATAAACAGCAATAACACATGCACAGGTATGATTGACAGATGAAGCTTTGAATAATTACTTTTTTAACTTTTTGGATTTCCTTGCAACTTTAAATTGTAACTTTTTATATACATTTTTGTCAGATGTTCAAGGATCACTGTTTGGGCTGAACTCACATAATCCTAATTTCATAAAACAATTTCATTTTCCCCCTTCAGATATCAATGAATGTCTGTTCAGTTCCTCTATCTGTGGTCCATATTCCAACTGCACAAATGAAATAGGAAGTTACAGTTGCTCATGTTTGGATGGTTTCACTGCAACAAACTCAAATCTCACCATCAGCATCAACAACACTTGCAGAGGTACATTCTCTGTCCAATCATATTTTGAAAATTTAGTTTTTGCTGTTTCTTAGTCTCATGGTTTTGTCAGATTTGTTTTTTCTAATCAGATACAATTCTGTTTAGTTAAATTTGTTTGAATGTATATAAAGTATTCTGACTGATGTGTGTTTGTTTAAAACTGCTGTTATTGTACAGTCTTAATTTGTATTCTTATTGTGTAGATGTAGCTAAATCATAAGAACTACCCAAAGTTTTTCATGTTTTAGATGTTTCCATTTCTATGTTTAAAATGAGCTTTCATTTTATTAGTTATTTTATATCAGTCATGACCAATGTTTTATTTCAGCGTTAATGTGTGGGTCAAACTCTGCTGTAATTATAGTTGCATGAAAAAGTTATATGATTGCTTCTTTAATAATACTGTATTTCCTCTCATAGATATTGATGAATGTCTGTTCAGTCCATCAATCTGTGGTCCATATTCCAACTGCACAAATGAAATAGGGAGCTACAATTGCTCATGTTTGGACGGTTTCACCACAACAAACTCAAATCTCACCATCAGCATCAATAACACTTGCAGAGGTAGATTTATGATCTATATTTTCATTTGAGTTTACCTTAAATTTGAACAATTAGACAGAAATTTAGACAAAAAAAATTATTTTGACCTGGAATTATTCTATTGTATAAGGCTAAATAATGAGATTAAACTCACAAGGACTGTATTTAGTCTCTTTATTTTTTATTAATAAAGATGTGGATGAATGTATTGAGATGTCAGACGTCTGTGGTCCAAACTCAATCTGCAACAACACTATTGGGAGTTACAATTGCACATGCATGAGTGGATATAATGTAACTGATCCAAACCTCCCTATAAACAGCAGTAACACATGCACAGGTATGATTGGCAGATGAAGCTCTGTAACTTTTCATTGAGTTAGCATGTCTAATTGGCATGTCTAATTCTATAATTATATAATGAAACTGTTTTTAATTTTACTGTTTGTAAATATAATTGCTTGTTTTAATACTATGGTATCTCCCTGTAGATGTAGATGAATGTCTGTTCAGTCCGTCTGTTTGTGGTCCATACTCCAACTGCACAAATGTAATAGGAACCTACAATTGCTCATGTTTGTCTGGATTCACTGCAATAAACTCAAATCTCACCATCAGCATCAACAACACTTGCAGAGGTACATTTTATGTTTAGATTTGTGTTCTTTCTATAATTGAATAGAATTTCAGATATTTACAGATATTCTTTTGGAAAACTGCTAATTAATGAGATTAAACTACCCAAACTGTAATTGTTGTCATAACTTTCTTTTCCTAATAAAGATGTGGATGAATGTGTTGAGATGTCAGGCATCTGTGGTCTAAACTCAATCTGCAACAACACTATTGGGAGCTACAATTGCACATGCATGAGTGGATATAATGTAACTGATCCAAATCTCCCTATAAACAGCAATAACACATGCACAGGTATGATTGACAGATAAAGCTGTGCTCATTTATTAGTTTTTTTGTATTCTTTTTCAAGTGTATTTTCTCTTACTGTAGTTTTTAATTATATTGTCAGATATTTGTTCAATCAAAACTTAAATCTAACCCTTAGTTCTGCCATTTTAATATCATGCAATTCAACTTTTTTTATTAATAATGCCTTGTTTAATACTATTGCATTTAACCTCAGATATAGATGAATGTCTGTTCAGTCCAAATGTCTGTGGTCCAGATTCCAACTGCACAAATGACATAGGAAGCTACAATTGCACATGTTTGCATGGATTCACTGCAACAAACTCAAATCTCACCATCAGCAACAACAACACGTGTGAAGGTACATTCTTTGCGTAATGAAATCTTGAGTAATACAGGGTTTTTGTTAATTGATTATTTGTTGATTTACTATTACTATTATTATTATTTTTTCCATTCCTTCTGTCGCCATTAATTATCTCTTGAAATGCATCTAGTAGTTTCCACATTTCCAATGTAATAATAAATACAATTCTTCACATTTATGTAGTGCTGTGGTGAAAAAAAGTGTTTTGTTAGTGACTGGCAATGAACTGTTAGATTCCCATTCATATTAAAAGAATAACACTCTGACTTGCATAAATTCGAGCGCATCAGCTGGCTCAGAGCACTGTGTTTCTCTCAAACATGCACAGACAGAGAAATAAAAAGCATCTTACATACCCTATCAAACATGTAAATGAAAATGCTATAAGAGGTGTTTTGTTAAAAGTTTAGGTAACACTTTATTTTGATGGTCCATTTGAGTATTAGTAGACTGTCTGCTTAATATCTGTTGACACTGACATTTAACAGTCCTTTAACAGTCCTTCAACAGACATTTAACTGACTATAAGAAACTTTGCAATTACATGTCAACTTACACTAACCCTAACCCCAACCCCTATCCTAACCCCAATCTAACAGTCTACTTATAATCTAATGAGAATTAGTTGCAATGTAACTTAAATTCAACAAACGGACCATCAAAATAAAGTGTGACCAAAGTTTAGTTATAATTAAAATCTTATCTCGTAAACACATAAAACACATTAAAAAAAGTGTTTCCATAGGTGTTTGCAAGATTTGTTCCTCCCTCAAGTGTTATTTATTTGAGAAACTGTTGCTTGATGAAAGATTATAGGAAGGTCTGTGCAAATTACACTGTAAAATATGAAATGCTGTGTGATCTGTTGCTATGGGAAAGAAAATTATTAAAGCCAATTGTCTTCTGATTCATGCATTTATTAAATAATTCCAAATAATTATGGCAATGCATTAAAATTTAAATGTTAAGATAATAGTTTGCAATATCAAGGAGCTTTACGCGCTATTTGTAAATCTAAAAATACATTAGGTGGAAGCAGATGTTACCGAAAGTCAGACATTACAATTGCAAATAGACACTCTCACTCTTTCTTGATTTACTTGTAGAGGTCATGATTGTATACTTCAACGGCTGCTTTTCAAAGTGTCATAAAATCAGACAAGAATTCTAATAAATGTGAAAAATTAAATAAAATAATTTATTATTTATTTTTCCTCCATCTAGATATTGATGAATGTCTGTTCAGTCCATCCATATGTGGTCCATATACCAACTGCACCAATGAAATAGGAAGTTACAATTGCTCATGTTTGCATGGATTTACTACAACAAATTCCAGTCTTACCATCAGCATCGATAACACTTGTAGAGGTACATTTTACTGTGCACTGTGGTAGATTTGTTCTTCATGCACCTGACTAAAGTATCTGTGTGGCGTCTACTGATGATGCATCCCTTGTCAATCCTTACCTACTGTATAAATTATACTTGACATGTCTACAGACCACTTATGTTGAGTTGGATGACTCCTCACACCCATTGAACACTATCACTTAAATAATTACTGCAGTAAGAATCAGACAAGACTCCAGGCAATACATTTAAATATGCCTTAATCACAGCTGGGAAAAACTCTCTGGAAAAAAAAATACAATAGTTTTTATAGGATATGATTGGTGGTTCCTATTTATAAAAAAAAAATCTGGACTTTGATTACATCAACCCAAGTCATGGGGTTATATATTTAGATTGTCATTTAGACTAGATTCCTCTTTTGTTATTACACAAACTCAACTTACCAGACATTTAATTCTCTGAAGCATGTGAATGTTAAACCTGCAAGGAAAAGGAATGTTAGTTATGATTAACCTAAAATAATCAAAATTTCTTTCACGTCACCCAGAAAGTATTCACAGCATTTCACTCTTTCCACATTTTGTTACCTTATTTAAAAAATATTAAATTCATTACAGTATTTTCCTTAACATTCTACTAACAATTCTTCACAAAGACATTGTGAAAAGTTTAAAATCTTTGCAAAATGTTATTTAGGGGTTGTTGTTTCTAGAGTTTTGAGAAAAATAATTAATTTAATTCATGTTGAAGTAACAGGCCCGTAGCTAAGGGGGGGTTTGGGTTGTTGGAAAGACCCACCCCCCACTGACAAAGATCCAGAATTTGTCTTATAAATGAGCTCTTTTGTCCTAATTTGACTGCTGTGCCATCATAAATATTAAAAATAATCTATCGTTAAAGGCTTTAAGATCAAGCGGAATCCTCTGTTGGCTGTCTCTTCTATCTGACTGCAGCTAATCAGTTTTAGCTAATGCAAACAATTATTATTCATGAGTCCAACATCTAGCTGTGCAAGAAACTTATCTGATGTAAGAGACGTCAGCTTTCAATACTGTATTGTTTTTAAATAGAGAAAACATTTTACAAGTAACTTTTATTCTCTTGAACCTTATTCTTGAAACAAAAAATTACCAATAAAATATGTAAAGTACCAAAAGCGCCCCATATTAAAATCAATGAATTAGAATTTTTATCATTCAAATGGCCAAATTCTGACTGAGGAAAGTTGAATGTGCTGGCCACTTTATTTGCCTAATAAATGACAATAGGCTATAGTTTTTAATTTAAACATTTAACTGATTTTTTTTTTCTAATGCTATAATGCTTGTAATTTAAAAATAAGTATTTTTTCATATTTCTTTATTGTAAGTCTTTAGCAAATATTTTTGGTACATCAAATAGTTTGGTTACGATGACCATCCGACAAGCTAATCCAGCTTAAAGTTGTGCTTAAAATGTCACTAAAATGCCGTATTTAAATCTCATAATTAAAAAGAAAATGAAGCGTATAACTGCAAAAAGGTTCACGTTCTTTTTCAAAAAAGAACCACCCCTTCCACCAGGCTGGCTACAGGCCTGGGTAAGGATGTAACATTAAAAAAATTAAAAAACTGGAACACTGTCAATACATTTGCATTTAAGCTTGAATAATTAGCCAGAGTTTATCATATTTGACTTGTGACTTTTGAAACCCACTTTATTTTTTTGTAAATAAAGCAACATATTAGATGCCAAAGAATGAGTTACCCTGCATGTGTGCATTTGTAACCCACACTGTACCTTTTCACTGAACTTTGTTTTAATATAGATGTGGATGAATGTGTCGAGATGTCAGACGTCTGTGGTCCAAACTCAATCTGCAACAACACTATTGGGAGCTACAATTGCACATGCTTGAGTGGATATAATGTAACCGATGCAAGCCTTCCTATCAACAGCAGTAACCCATGCAAAGGTATGATTAATACCTGAAGCTTTCAATCATTTGTATTGTATTGCCCTAATCTACAGTTGACTATTACCTTTCACTTTATCAATTGTTTTATTTCAGATATTTATGAATGTCTTGACTCAGAATCAGTATGTGGTCCAAACTCTAACTGTTACAATTACAATGGAAGCTTCTCATGCATGTGTTGGAAAGGATACAACGTCACAGATGGGAATAAAGCTGTTAGCAAAAGTAACCAATGCAATGGTAAGTTTCATCTGTGTAATATTCTTTGTTGTGGATTTCAGGTATTGTTTGTTTATTGGTAACAACTTGAATATATTGTTGCATAGTGTCAAATGTCAGTATTTTTAAAAGTAAATAACTTGATTCTTCTTAATTTTAATGAAAACAACTTAAACATGTAAAAACCTTTGCAATTCCTATTGATATTGTACATTTTGTCTAATTTATTGTGCTTTAAAAATTCAAGTTTCTACCCCCTTGAGTTATAATTTTAGTTTTTAAAAACAGATTAAGGTTATAATAAAACAGATGTCATTTATGTTTAAGTGACTGGGTTAATCACTTTATTTTTCTCCCCATAGATATTGATGAATGTCTGTTCAATTCATCTGTTTGTGGTCCAAATTCCAACTGCACAAATGTGATAGGAAGCTACAATTGCTCATGTTTGACTGGATTCACTGCAACAAACCTCAGTCTCACTATCAACATCAATAACACATGCAGAGGTACATTTTATATTTGGCTTTCTGTTTACTTCAATGATTAATAATAAAGTAGATGTTTTTGGATACCATTTGTCCAAACAGTAAGGTAACGTTATGATGTTCCCTACATTATGCTGATTGTAAAGTTAGAGAATTAATTAACTGACCTTTACATACTGTACAAGTGATCTAAAGTTTTATCTTTGATTTTCTGCCAATGAAAGATGTGGATGAATGTGTTGAGATGTCAGACATCTGTGGTCCAAACTCAATCTGTAACAACACTATTGGGAGTTACAATTGCTCTTGCCTCAGCGGATATAATGCAACTGATCCTATAAGCAGCAATAACCCATGCAAAGGTATGACTGACAGATGAAACTCTGAACTGTTTTTTTTTATTTTTTGCCTTTTTGCCTGTTGCCTTAATCTATAACCGTTCACTTCATCAATTGTTTTATTTCAGATATTTATGAATGTCTTGACTCAGAATCAGTTTGTGGTCAAAACTCTTACTGTTACAATTACAATGGAAGCTTCTCGTGCCTTTGTTGGGAAGGATACAACGTCACAGATGGGAACAAAGCTGTTACTAAAAACAACCCATGCATTGGTAAGTTTGTATTAATGTAAAATGTGCTAACGTTTACAACTTTACTACAACAACATGTATACTTGCCTTATGACAAAGTACAACGAGTAAAAGCTGTGATGGCTCTTCTCTGATGGCACAATTGCTCTATAAAGAGGCCTTTTCTTCCTTTAAAGTTGAAGCTCCCTGCCTGTCTTCTGTTGACATTAACACACTGTTGAACACTGGGAGCTTACTGCAAACTGTATACAATAACCCTATCTTATTGTGGATAAAACCAAAGATTTTAGAATACAAAAGACGTGTCACTCGTATAGTTTTAAATGGGGAAAAGTATAACGTCAATATGGCGAATGAAGCCCCGTCTAGTAGTACAGGAGCCGATTATCGATTGCTGTAGATTGACGGAGAAGCTCGTACCAGACGTCTGCTTTTACGACAGTACTTGCTTCGCAGAGTACTTGCTTCACAGACATAAGAAATATTTGCAGATAGAGCTTGAAATCTATACTTTTAAATGAAACAACTATACTTGACAACAAAAGTTTTCTGGTTTTATAATCTCTGTAAAACAAACGTGAGGTACAGTCCGTCCTGTCAAACGCACATCACATGACAGCAATTACTCAAACGCCCACAAACTTGTAAACAAAGAGTCACTTTCATTTCTGGAGGAGATTTGCCATCAAGACCAAGTTGTAAATTACTTAAGAATAGCAGCGTGATCAGATGATTGTGTAGAACGGCCATAATTGAGGTTGGTGTCAAGATCTCATTCCTTTCGAGTGCGCATGCGCATTAGCTCAGGCAACCTTAAAATATGCAGATTTTGTTTGATTTGGACGTTCATAAGCGAAACGTATAAGACAGTTGTTGTTTAAGTTTATTGGTAATTCCAAATATGTCATGTAGTCTTAAGCTTGGCAAACAGTTTTGGAGAATTTGATGTTGCCCATTCAGACAAAATACCTGAGCAAACTGCCAGAGAGGCGTTTCAAAGATGGCCGCAGAGTGAAATGACTTGCCTTAAAAAGACTTTGGTTCATTCTTCGTTTAAAAGTGGGTTTAGAGTTTTTTGCTGTTAGTATGTTCTGTATTTCAATTACTGTAAGAACAGTAAAATCTTAAAAATATCAGTGTATTCAAAAACAGTCTGAAGTCTGAAAATCTCAGACATTGCGTTTGCTAAACACTTTGCTATTATGGAGGTCTGTAAAGTGAAAGTGCACAATATACCTTCCCTGCATTTACCAAAAAATTATATTCATCCTAGTTCATCTTATATTGCAGGAACTGTGCACATTTTTTTTTACTCAAGGCAGAAATATTTTTAAATTCTCTATGGAAAATAGTTTACACATGAAAATCTTTAATCTTTATATTTCTATCGATGCTCTACTATTGTTTATATTTGTTTAGTGTGCATTACATTTGTTTTTCTTCTCAGATATAAACGAATGTCTATTCAGTCCATCAATCTGTGGTCCAAATTCCAACTGCACAAATGACATAGGAATGTACAATTGCTCATGTTTGGATGGATTCACTGCAACAAACTCAAATCTCACCATCAGCATCAACAACACATGCAGAGGTAGATTTAATATTTAGATTTATGTACATTTGTGTTTTGTCTAAAATTTAATTAGTTAGAATTTCTGATTTTTACATTGTAACCATCCTATTGTAAAAAAAAAGCTTAAGAATGAGGTTAAACTGTACTTCTTCTCTTAATATAGATGTGGATGAATGTGTAGAGATGTCAGGCATCTGTGGTCCAAACACAATCTGCAACAACACTATTGGGAGTTACAATTGCACATGCATGAGTGGATATAATGTAACTGATCCAAACCTCCCTATAAACAGCAATAACACATGCACAGGTATGATTGACAGATGAAAAAGTTTTTACTGTTTGCATTTCCTGAATACTGTAATCTTACACAATTATTTAATCTCTAATATAATGTTTTTAATCCCCATCAGTGTATTTTGGCCAAACTCCTAGTGTTATAAGTAGAATTGCAACAAAATAAATCATTCTTATACAAGATGTTTTTAAATATATTGCATTTCCCCCTCAGATATAAATGAATGTCTGTTCAGTCCATCAATCTGTGGTCCAAAGTACAATTGCACAAATGAAATAGGAAGTTACAATTGCTCATGTTTGGATGGATTCACTACAACAAACTCAAATCTCACTAAAACTATCAATAACACATGCAGAAGTAGATTTTATATTTATATTTGTGTTTTCTTTAAAATTGAATTAGTTAAAATGTGTGATTTTTACTTTGGAACCGTCCTATTGTAAAGATTTTAAAAATAAGATTAAACTGACCCAAACTCTATTTTTCCTCATTACTTTCTTTTAACAAAGATGTGGATGAATGTGTAGAGATGCCAGAAATCTGTGGTCCAAACTCAATTTGCAACAACACTATTGGGAGTTACAATTGCACATGCATGAGTGGATATAATGTAACTGATCCAAACCTCCCTATAAACACTAATAACACATGCACAGGTATGATTGGCAGATGAAGCATCAGTATTTTGGCCAAACTCTTAGTGGTTTTATATAATTTTATTTTTAAATACTTTCCCCTCAGATATAAATGAATGTCTGTTCAGTCCATCAATCTGTGGTCCAGATTCCAACTGCACAAATGACATAGGAAGTTACAATTGCTCATGTTTGTCTGGATTCACTGCAACAAACTCAAATCTCACCATCAGCATCAACAACACATGCAGAGGTTATTTTAAATATTTTATGTCTAAAAGTTAATGAATTGTTTTTTGTTTATTTTAATTAAAGTAAAATCATCCAATCTCTACTTTTTTCATATTACATTTTGAAAATGCATTTTCCACATAATTCTCTTTTAATTAAGATGTGGATGAATGTGTTGAGATGTCAAATGTTTGTGGTCCAAACTCAATCTGCAACAACACTATTGGGAGTTACAATTGCACATGCATGAGTGGATATAATGTAACTGATCCAAACCTCCCTATAAACAGCAGTAACACATGCACAGGTACTGTATGATTCACAGATGAAAAAGTTTTTACTGTTTGCATTTCCTGATTACTGTAATCTTACACAATTATTTAATCTCTAATATAATGTTTTAACCCCCCATCAGTGTATTTTAGCCAAACTTCTAGTGTTATAAGTAGAATTTCAACAAAATAAATCATTCTTATACAAGATGTTTTTAAATATATTGCATTTCCCCCTCAGATATTGATGAATGTCTGTTCAGTCCATCAATCTGTGGTCCAAATTCCAACTGCACAAATGAAATAGGAAGTTACAATTGCTCATGTTTGGATGGATTTACTACAACAAACTCAAATCTCACCATAAGGATCAATAACACATGTAGAGGTACATTATATATTTTCATTTGTGTTAACTCTAAAAGTTAAAAAGTGTAGTCAAAGTGTAGCGAACTAGCTCAAAGGCAAGATACTAATAATTAATCATAATTATTAATAATTAATTATAATATTTAGATAAGCTGTACAATTTTACTTGACTTCTTTGGGTCAAGTATTTGTGTGTTCAAAGAACATTAATTTCCACGTTATATTAAATAATCTTGTGAAATACAAAACTCATAATTATCTGTAGCAAACTGTGTCATTAAATTAATTTTAATAATTAATAATATCAAGTTATTACTAAATTATGAATATTAGAATTACCGTTACAGTAAACTGTATGAATATTACAATCAGCTGATCTCACCATGCTCATCTATTAATCTGACTCTTTAATTGTCTTATTTGTTCAAAGCAATATAATACGTCTTGGGGAATTAAATTAATTGTTTATAAATTTGAAAGTAATTATGATAAAGCAAATAGCAAAAATATCTTTAATAGTTAAAGGGACCGTCCTGTGAGGCAAAACAAAGGCAATTCCATGTGGGTATAAAATGATTCAATGACTAACATATAACAAACAAAAACATGCGATACATGAAACACAGAAAAGTAAGGAAACATAGAAGTCAAGTAAAGAATGACAATTTCCCGCACAGTTCAACCACAACTAACAAGAATTATAAAACACCTTAAAAGGGGCACAGCTTAAAACACATATGATAATATACTTGCATTACTCTCTTTTGTTGTACGAGTTTCCTCATGCCTGTTGAAACACAGAGGTCCTTAGGACAGGGTTCCCACACTTCTTGAACGTACCTGAATTTCAGACATTCTGTTTGGTTTCAAGATCTGGAAAGTACTTAAAAACAAACATACTGATGCTTGAAAGTGCTTTAATTAAATTTGAAATGAAATGTGTTTAATATGTTATTTTAACAAAGACAGAATTAAAATGAGACATTTTTTATTTAAAAGTCCTAAATTTAAATCCTGTACAAGAACTATGACAAATAACAGATATTTTATTAAAGTTTCAGAAACCACATTTGAATATTACTAGTATTAATTCAACTAATTTTATTAAAGTTCTTTGAACATGACACTTTCAAAACATCATCATTACTCACCTGTTTATTTTTAAATGTAAATGTGAAGTATACGTCAAATGTTAAATACAGTAAGAACCCTACATATGGTGGGGTGAGAATTTGGATGCTTAATTTAAAGTTTAAAAAGTCATTAAAAGTCCTTGAATCAGCTGTTCATTAAAGAGTGGGAACCCTATAGGAACTGCTTGTGTCATGAACTCAGAACTCTCATTGTCTTTTTAGAATTGCATAAAATAATAATAATAATAATAATAATATGTTTTTTTTAAATATTGCATTTCCCCCCTCAGATATAAATGAATGTCTGTTCAGTCCATCAATCTGTGGTCCATATTCCAACTGCACAAATGACATAGGAAGCTACAATTGCTCATGTTTGCCTGGATTCACTGCAACAAACTCAAATCTCACCATCAGCATCAACAACACATGCAGAGGTAGATTTTATATTTATATTTGTGTTTTCTTTAAAATTGAATTAGTTGAAAAGTGTGATTTTTACTTCAAAATCGTCCTATTGTAACGCTGTTAACAATAAGATTAAACTGACCCAAACTCTACTTTTCCTCATTACTTTCTTTTAACAAAGATGTTGATGAATGTGTAGAGATGTCAGACATCTGTGGTCCAAACTCAATCTGCAACAACACTATTGGGAGTTACAATTGCACATGCATGAGTGGATATAATGTAACTGATCCAAACCTCCCTATAAACAGCAATAACACATGCACAGGTATGATTGGCAGATGAAGCATCAGTGTTTTGGCCAAACTCTTAGTGGTTTTATATAATTTTATTTTAAAATATTTTCCCCTCAGATATCAATGAATGTCTGTTCAGTCCATCTATCTGTGGTCCAGATTCCAACTGCACAAATGAAATAGGAAGTTACAATTGCTCATGTTTGGATGGATTTACTACAACAAACTCAAATCTCACCATAAGTATCAATAACACATGTAGAGGTACATTATATATTTTCATTTGTGTTAACTCTAAAAGTGTAAATGTAGTCAAAGTGTAGTGAACTAGCTCAAAGGCAAGATACTAATAATTAATCATAATTATAAATAATTGATTATAATATTTAGATAAGCTGTACAATTTTACTTGACTTCTTTGGGTCAAGTATTTGTGCGTTCAAAGAACATTAATTTCCAGGTTATATTAAATAATCTTGTGAAATACAAAACCCATATATATATATATATATATATATATATATATATATATATATATATATATATATATCTGTAGCAAACTGTGTCATTAAATTATTTTAATAATTAATAATATCAAGTTATTACTAAATTATGATTATTTAGATTTACTGTTACAGTAAACTGTATGAATATTACAATCAGCTGATCTCACCATGCTCATCTATTAATCTGACTCTTTAATTGTCTTATTTGTTCAAAGCAATATAATACGTCTTGGGGAATTAAATTAATTGTTTATAAATTTGAAAGTAATTATGATAAAGCAAATAGCAAAAATATCTTTAATAGTTAAAGGGATCGTCCTGTGAGGCAAAACAAAGGCAATTTGTGGGTATAAAAAGGTTCAATGACTAGCATGTAACAAACAAAAACATGCGATACATGAAACACTTAAAGTAAGGAAATCTAGAAGTCAAGTAAAGAATGACAATTTTTCACAAAGTTTAACCACAACTAACAAGAATCATAAAACACTGTAAAAGGGGCACAGCTTAAAACACATATGATAATATACTTGCATTACTCTCTTTTGTTGTGAGAGCTTCCTGATGTGTGTGGAAACAGGGAGTTTCTTAGGACAGGGTTCCCACACTTCTTGAACGTACCTGAATTTCAGACATTCTGTTTGGTTTCAAGATCTGGAAAGTACTTAAAAACAAACATACTGATGCTTGAAAGTGCGTCAATTAAATTTGAAATGAAATGTGTTTAATATGTTATTTCTACAAAAACAGAATTAAAATGAGACACTTTAAATTTAAAAGTCCTAAATTTAAATCCTGTACAAGAACTATGACAAATAACAGATATTTTATTAAAGTTTCAGAAACCACATTTGAATATTACTAATATTAATTCAACTAATTTTATTAAAGTTCTTTGAACATGACACTTTCAAAACATCATCATTACTCACCTGTTTATTTTTAAATGTAAATGTGAAGTATACGTCAAATGTTAAATACAGTAAGAACCCTACATATGGTGGGGTGAGAATTTGGATGCTTAATTTAAAATTTAAAAAGTCATTAAAAGTCCTTAAACCAGCTGTTCATGAAAGAGTGGGAACCCTATAGGAACTGCTTGTGTCATGAACTCAGAACTCTCATTGTCTTCTTTAGAATTACATAAAATAATAATAATAATAATAATAATAATATGTTTTTTTTTTTAAATATTGCATTTCCCCCTCAGATATAAATGAATGTCTGTTCAGTCCATCAATCTGTGGTCCATATTCCAACTGCACAAATGACATAGGAAGCTACAATTGCTCATGTTTGCCTGGATTCACTGCAACAAACTCAAATCTCACCATCAGCATCAACAACACATGCAGAGGTAGATTTTATATTTATATTTGTGTTTTCTTTAAAATTGAATTAGTTGAAATGTGTGAATTTTACTTTGGAACCGTCCTCTTTTAAAGCTGCTAAAAAATAAGATTAAACTGACCCAAACTCTACTTTTCCTCATTACTTTCTTTTAACAAAGATGTGGATGAATGCGTTGAGATGTCAGAAATCTGTGGTCCAAACTCAATCTGCAACAACACTATTGGGAGTTACAATTGCACATGCATGAGTGGATATAATGTAACTGATCCAAACCTCCCTATAAACAGCAATAACACATGTACAGGTATGATTGGCAGATGAAGCATCAGTGTTTTGGCCAAACTTTTAGTGGTTTTATATAATTTTATTTTTAAATATTTTCCCCCTCAGATATCAATGAATGTCTGTTCAGTCCATCTATCTGTGGTCCAGATTCCAACTGCACAAATGAAATAGGAAGTTACAATTGCTCATGTTTGTCTGGATTCACTGCAACAAACTCAAATCTCACCATCAGCATCAACAACACATGCAGAGGTTATTTTAAATATTTTATGTCTAAAAGTTAATGAATTGTTTTTTGTTTATTTTAATTCAATTAAAATCATCCAATCTCTACTTTTTTCATATTACATTTTGAAAATGCATTTTCCACATAATTCTCTTTTAATTAAGATGTGGATGAATGTGTTGAGATGTCAAATGTTTGTGGTTCAAACTCAATCTGCAACAACACTATTGGGAGTTACAATTGCACATGCATGAGTGGATATAATGTAACTGATCCAAACCTCCCTATGAACAGCAGTAACACATGCACAGGTATGATTGGCAGATGAAGCAGTTTTTATTGATTGTATTTCCTGAATACTGTAATCTTACTCCATTATTTAATCTCTAATATAATGTTTTAACCCCCCATCAGTGTATTTTGGCCAAACTTCTAGTGTTATAAGTAGAATTTCAACAAAATAAATCATTCTTATACAAGATGTTTTAAATATATTGCATTTCCCCCTCAGATATTGATGAATGTCTGTTCAGTCCATCAATCTGTGGTCCAAATTCCAACTGCACAAATGAAATAGGAAGTTACAATTGCTCATGTTTGGATGGATTTACTACAACAAACTCAAATCTGACCATAAGCATCAATAACACATGTAGAGGTACATTATACATTTTCATTTGTGTTAACTCTAAAAGTTAAAGTGTAGTCAAAGTGTAGCGAACTAGCTCAAATGGAAAATGCAAATAATAAATCATAATTATTAATAATTAATTATAATATTTAGATAAGCTGTACAATTTTACTTGACTTCTTTGGGTCAAGTATTTATGCGTTCAAAGAACATTAATTTCCACGTTATATTAAATAATCTTGTGAACTCTGTGACTCTGTAATTGTCTTATTTGTTCAAAGCAATATAATACGTCTTGGGGAATTAAATTAATTGTTTATAAATTTGAAAGTAATTATGATAAAGCAAATAGCAAAAATATCTTTAATAGTTAAAGGAACCATCCTGTGAGGCAAAACAAAGGCAATTCCATGTGGGTATAAAATGATTCAATGACTAACATATAACAAACAAAAACATGCGATACATGAAACACAGAAAAGTAAGGAAACATAGAAGTCAAGTAAAGAATGACAATTTCCCGCACAGTTCAACCACAACTAATAAGAATTATAAAACACCTTAAAAGGGGCACAGCTTAAACGCATATCTCTCTTGTTGTGAGAGCCTCCTGATGCGTGTGGAAACAGGGAGGTTCTTAGGACAGGGTTCCCACACTTCTTGAACGTACCTGAATTTCAGACATTCTGTTTGGTTTCAAGACCTGAAAGTACTTAAAAACAAACATACTGATGCTTGAAAGTGCTTCAATTAAATTTGAAATGAAATGTGTTTAATATGTTATTTCTACAAAGACAGAATTAAAATGAGACACTTTTAATTTAAAAGTCCTAAATTTAAATCCTGTACAAGAACTATGACAAATAACAGATATTTTATTAAAGTTTCAGAAACCACATTTGAATATTACTAGTATTAATTCAACTAATTTTATTAAAGTTCTTTGAACATGACACTTTCAAAACATCATCATTACTCACCTGTTTATTTTTAAATGTAAATGTGAAGTATACGTCAAATGTTAAATACAGTAAGAACCCTACATATGGTGGGGTGAGAATTTGGATGCTTAATTTAAAGTTTAAAAAGTCATTAAAAGTCCTTGAATCAGCTGTTCATGAAAGAGTGGGAACCCTATAGGAACTGCTTGTGTCATGAACTCAGAACTCTCATTGTCTTTTTAGAATTGCATAAAATAATAATAATAATAATAATAATAATATGTTTTTTTTAAATATTGCATTTCCCCCTCAGATATAAATGAATGTCTGTTCAGTCCATCAATCTGTGGTCCATATTCCAACTGCACAAATGACATAGGAAGCTACAATTGCTCATGTTTGCCTGGATTCACTGCAACAAACTCAAATCTCACCATCAGCATCAACAACACATGCAGAGGTAGATTTTATATTTATATTTGTGTTTTCTTTAAAATTGAATTAGTTGAAATGTGTGAATTTTACTTTGGAACCGTCCTCTTTTAAAGCTGCTAAAAAATAAGATTAAACTGACCCAAACTCTACTTTTCCTCACTGCTTTCTTTTAACAAAGATGTGGATGAATGCGTTGAGATGTCAGAAATCTGCGGTCCAAACTCAATCTGCAACAACACTATTGGGAGTTACAATTGCACATGCATGAGTGGATATAATGTAACTGATCCAAACCTCCCTATAAACAGCAATAACACATGTACAGGTATGATTGGCAGATGAAGCATCAGTGTTTTGGCCAAACTCTTAGTGGTTTTATATAATTTTATTTTTAAATATTTTCCCCCTCAGATATCAATGAATGTCTGTTCAGTCCATCTATCTGTGGTCTAAATTCCAACTGCACAAATGAAATAGGAAGTTACAATTGCTCATGTTTGTCTGGATTCACTGCAACAAACTCAAATCTCACCATCAGCATCAACAACACATGCAGAGGTTATTTTAAATATTTTATGTCTAAAAGTTAATGAATTGTTTTTTGTTTATTTTAATTCAATTAAAATCATCCAATCTCTACTTTTTTCATATTACATTTTGAAAATGCATTTTCTACATAATTCTCTTTTAATTAAGATGTGGATGAATGTGTTGAGATGTCAGACATCTGTGGTCCAAACTCAATCTGCAACAACACTATTGGGAGTTACAATTGCACATGCATGAGTGGAAATAATGTAACTGATCCAAACCTCCTATAAACAGCAATAACACATGCACAGGTATGATTGGCAGATGAAGCAGTTTTTATTGATTGTATTTCCTGAATACTGTAATCTTACACAATTATTTAATCTCTAATATAATGTTTTAACCCCCCATCAGTGTATTTTGGCCAAACTTCTAGTGTTATAAGTAGAATTTCAACAAAATAAATCATTCTTATACAAGATGTTTTAAATATATTGCATTTCCCCCTCAGATATTGATGAATGTCTGTTCAGTCCATCAATCTGTGGTCCAAATTCCAACTGCACAAATGAAATAGGAAGTTACAATTGCTCATGTTTGGATGGATTTACTACAACAAACTCAAATCTGACCATAAGGATCAATAACACATGTAGAGGTACATTATATATTTTCATTTGTGTTAACTCTAAAAGTTAAAGTGTAGTCAAAGTGTAGCAAACTAGCTCAAAGGCAAGATACTAATAATTAATCATAATTATTAATAATTAATTATAATATTTAGATAAGCTGTACAATTTTACTTGACTTCTTTGGGTCAAGTATTTGTGTGTTCAAAGAACATTAATTTCCACGTTATATTAAATAATCTTGTGAAATACAAAACTCATAATTATCTGTAGCAAACTGTGTCATTAAATTAATTTTAATAATTAATAATATCAAGTTATTACTAAATTATGAATATTAGAATTACCGTTACAGTAAACTGTATGAATATTACAATCAGCTGATCTCACCATGCTCATCTATTAATCTGACTCTGTAATTGTCTTTTTTGTTCAAAGCAATATAATACGTCTTGGGGAATTAAATTAATTGGTCATAAATTTGAAAGTAATTATAATAAAGCAAATAGCAAAAATATCTTTAATAGTTAAAGGGATCGTCCTGTGAGGCAAAACAAAGGCAATTCCATGTGGGTATAAAATGATTCAATGACTAACATATAACAAACAAAAACATGCGATACATGAAACACAGAAAAGTAAGGAAACATAGAAGTCAAGTAAAGAATGACAATTTCCCGCACAGTTCAACCACAACTAACAAGAATTATAAAACACCTTAAAAGGGGCACAGCTTAAACGCATATCTCTCTTGTTGTGAGAGCCTCCTGATGCGTGTGGAAACAGGGAGGTTCTTAGGACAGGGTTCCCACACTTCTTGAACGTACCTGAATTTCAGACATTCTGTTTGGTTTCAAGATCTGGAAAGTACTTAAAAACAAACATACTGTAAATGCTTGAAAGTGCGTCAATTAAATTTGAAATGAAATGTTTTTAATATGTTATTTCTACAAAAACAGAATTAAAATGAGACATTTTTAATTTAAAAGTCCTAAATTTAAATCCTGTACAAGAACTATGACAAATAACAAATAGTTTATTAAAGTTTCAGAAACCACATTTGAATATTACTAATATTAATTCAACTAATTTTATTAAAGTTCTTTAAATGTAAATGTGAAGTATAAGTCAAATGTTAAATAGAGTAAGAACCCTACATATGCTGGGGTGAGAATTTGGATGCTTAATTTAAAATTTAAAAAGTCATTAAAAGTCCTTAAACCAGCTGTTCCTAAAGGGTTCCCACTCTTTCATGAACTGCTTGTGTCATGAACTCAGAACTCTCTTTGTCTTCTTTAGAATTACATAAAATAATAATAATAATAATATGTTTTTTTTAAATATTGCATTTCCCCCTCAGATATAAATGAATGTCTGTTCAGTCCATCAATCTGTGGTCCATATTCCAACTGCACAAATGACATAGGAAGCTACAATTGCTCATGTTTGCCTGGATTCACTGCAACAAACTCAAATCTCACCATCAGCATCAACAACACATGCAGAGGTAGATTTTATATTTATATTTGTGTTTTCTTTAAAATTGAATTAGTTGAAATGTGTGATTTTTACTTTGGAACCGTCCTCTTTTAAAGCTGCTAAAAAATAAGATTAAACTGACCCAAACTCTACTTTTCCTCATTACTTTCTTTTAATAAAGATGTGGATGAATGTGTTGAGATGTCAGAAATCTGCGGTCAATTTGTGGTTAACTGTGGTTAATTTATTATTACTTTGGAGTTTGAAAGCATTCTATTGTAAAACTGTTAAAAATGATATTTTACTGACCCAAACTCTACTTTTTCCGTGTTACTATTAAATTTGTATTTTCCACATATTTCTCTTTTAATAAAGATGTGGATGAATGTTTTGAGATGTCAAACGTCTGTGGTCCAAACTCAATCTGCAACAACACTATTGGGAGTTACAATTGCACATGCATGAGTGGATATAATGTAACTGATCCAAACCTCCCTATAAACAGCAATAACACATGCACAGGTATGATTGGCAGATGAAGCATCAGTGTTTTGGCCAAACTCTTAGTGGTTTTATATAATTTTATTTTTAAATATTTTTCCCCTCAGATATAAATGAATGTCTGTTCAGTCCATCAATCTGTGGTCCAGATTCCAACTGCACTAATGAAATAGGAAGTTACAATTGCTCATGTTTCTCTGGATTCACTGCAACAAACTCAAATCTCACCATCAGCATCAACAACACATGCAGAGGTATTTAAAAAAAATTTTTTGTCTAAAACCTAATAATGAATTATTTTTTGTTTTAATTAAATTAAAATCATCCAATCTCTACTTTTTCGATGTTACATTTTAAAAATGCATTTTCCACATAATTCTCTTTTAATTAAGATGTGGATGAATGTGTTGAGATGTCAAATGTTTGTGGTCCAAACTCAATCTGCAACAACACTATTGGGAGTTACAATTGCACATGCATGAGTGGATATAATGTAACTGATCCAAACCTCCCTATAAACAGCAATAACACATGCACAGGTATGATTGGCAGATGAAGCAGTTTTTACTGTTTGTATTTTTTAAATACTGTAATCTTACTCACTTATGTAATCTCTAATATAATGTTTTGACTTCCTATCCGTGTATTTTGGCCAAACTTCTAGTGTTATAAGTAGAATTTCAACAAAATAAATCATTCTTATACAAGATGTTTTTAAATATATTGCATTTCCCCCTCAGATATAAATGAATGTCTGTTCAGTCCATCAATCTGTGGTCCAAATTCCAACTGCACAAATGAAATAGGAAGTTACAATTGCTCATGTTTGAATGGATTTACTGCAACACACTCAAATCTCACCATAAGTATCAATAACATATGTAGAGGTACATTATACATTTTCAGTTGTGTTAACTCTAAAAATATATATTTTTAGAATTTGTGTTTTTTGTTTTGTTTTGTTTTTTCACTTTAAAGTGTAGCGAACTAGGTCAAAGGGTAAATACTAATAAATGATCTTAATTAATAAGAATTATAATATTTAGATAAGCTGTAGTAAAATTATTTATGTGTTCAAAGAACATTAATTTCTAGGTTATATGAAATAATCTTGTGAAATATAAAACTACATAATTATCTGTAGCAAACTGTGTCATGAAATTAAGTTTAATAATTAATAATAACAAGTTATTAATAAATTGTGAATAATTAGAATTACCGTTACAGTAAACTGAATGAATATTACAATCAGTTGATCTCATCATACCCATCTATTATTCTGATTCTTTAATTGTCTTATTCATTCAAAGCAATATAATACGTCTTGAGAAAGTAATAGTTTATAAATTTGAAAGTTATTATAATAAAGCAAATAGCAAAAAAGGTACCGTTAAAGGGACCATTCTGTGAGTAAAAACAAAACATGTCTGTATAAAATGGTTTAATGACTAACATATAACAAACAAAAACATGCGATACATAAAACACTTAAAAGTAAGGAAAAATTGAGGTCAAGTATTCTTATACAAGTTGTTTGTACAAATACTGTATTTTCCCCCTCAGATATAAATGAATGTCTGTTCAGTCCATTAATCTGTGGTCCATATTCCAACTGCACAAATGTAATAGGAAGTTACAATTGCTCATGTTTGAATGGTTTTATTGCAACAAACTCAAATCCCACCATCGGTAACACATGTAGAGGTACATTTTATATTTAGATGTAGGTTTACAATTAATCTTTTTTGCTGTTATACAACCAGCGATATGAAAGTATTCAAAAACAAATCTAAGATGTCGCTTAAAGCTGCATTATATTTTACCTTAACTGCAAAATTTATTTTTTGAGCAAGTATACATGACCAGCATGTGACCAAAACTATGTTCTTACTGCAGCCCGACTCACAACAGTAAGCTTGTAATAATGTTTTATATAATTAAAGTGGTACTGGTAAGACTTCACAGGAAATATTCATTGTCACATGCACAGCAGGAGTCCTGTTATCATACAAATAGGAAAACAATAGATTCATCTACACTCAATCCACATACAGACTAAACTTCCACAAATAACTGGAGTTGCATGTTTCAAAGAGAGATGCCACAAACGGAAAATGTGTACTGCAGCTTTAAAAGTGTAAATATTTTAATATGGAGGACTGTAATGTAAATGTGGGCAAAAGACCTCAGATTTCCAAGTTTTTCTTTAAACAAAATTTATTTGCTTTTAATAATATTTTATTATGTAGAGGTAGATTATAAATTCAGTTTTTTGTTTACTATAAAACTTAATAATGAATAGTAATTTAATTTATTATTACTTTGGAGTTTGAAAGCATTCTATTGTAAAACTGCTAAAGATGATATTATACTGACCCAAACTCTACTCTTTCTGTATTACAATTAAATTTGCATTTTCCACATATTTCTCTTTTAATAAAGATGTGGATGAATGTTTTGAGATGTCAAACATCTGTGGTCCAAACTCAATCTGCAACAACACTATTGGGAGTTACAATTGCACATGCATGAGTGGATATAATGTAACTGATCCAAACCTCCCTATAAACAGCAATAACACATGCACAGGTATGATTGGCAGATGAAGCTCTGAAAAATGTGTTGCTATTTGTATTTTGTACTTTTTCTATTATTTTATGTCTGATATCCGTAAATGTTTTTAATCATCTTCAGTATTTTGGCCGAATTCTTACTGTCTTTTTTAGAAATGCAACATAATAATAATAACAATATTAACAATAATAATAAAACTAATATTTTTTAAAATCTTGTATTTCCCCTGTCAGATATTGATGAATGTCTGTTCAGTCCATCAATCTGTGGTCTAAATTCCAACTGCACAAATGACATAGGAAGTTACAATTGCTCATGTTTCTCTGGATTTACTGCAACAAACTCAAATCTCACCATCAGCATCAACAACACATGCAGAGGTAGATTTTATATTCAGTTTTGTGTTTAGTTTAAATTTTAATATTTAACATTTGTTAGTTTTTACTTTGGACTTTGAAACAACACAGTATTACAAATCCTAAAGAATGAGCCTAAACTGACCGTAACTACACCCCCCCCCCCCCTAAATTACTTTTAATAAAGATGTGGATGAATGTGTTGAGATGTCAGACGTCTGTGGTCCAAACTCAATCTGCAACAACACTATTGGGAGTTACAATTGCACATGCATGAGTGGATATAATGTAACTGATTCAAACCTCCCTATAAACAGCAGTAACACATGCACAGGTATGATTGGCAGATGATGCTCTGGACCGTCTTTTACTGTTTGTATTTCCAGAATACTGTAATCTTAAACTTTTTCTATTATTTGTCTGATATTATATTGTGACACACCATCAGTGTTTTGGCCAAACTTCTAGTGGTTTTAATTAGCAATTTAAAAATTTTTAAAAATATATTTTCCCCCTCAGATGTCAATGAATGTCTCTTCAATCCATCTATCTGTGGTCCATACTCCAACTGCACAAATGAAATAGGAAGTTACAATTGCTCATGTTTGAATGGATTCACTACAACAAATTCAAGTCTTATCATCAGCAACAACACATGCAGAGGTAGATTTTAAATTCAGATTTTTTTTAGTCTAAAATTTAGTAATGAATTGTTATTTATTGTTTTTAATTTGTACTTTAAAAGTATTCTTTTTTAAAACTGCAAAACATTTAATTAAACTGACCCAAACTCTTCGTTTTTCATATTACATTTAAATTTGCATTTTCCACATAATTCTCTTTTAATAAAGATGTGGATGAATGTGTTGAGATGTCAAACGTCTGTGGTCCAAACTCAATCTGCAAGAACACTATTGGGAGTTACAATTGCACATGCATGAGTGGATATACTGTAGCAGATCCAAACCTTCCTATAAACGGCAATAACAGATGCACAGGTATGATTGACAGATGAAGCTTTAAAATGTTTTTTGCCATTTGTGTTTCCTAAATCATATACTTATTCAAGTATTTTATATCTGATATTCATGAATGTTTTGAATTGACAATAGTGTTTTGGTCGAACTCTTTCTGTCTTCATTGAGTACGTTTACATGGACATCAACAATCCGATTTTAATATGATTTAGACAATACTCTGATTAAGAGTCTACCATGTAAACAGCGATTTTTAATTACCTTAATCCGATTAAGGTCATAAACGAACTAAACAGAAATCGAATTATCGAATTGAATTACAAACATGTAGCATTTTTGACGCATTTTGCGACAACATAGTCTGTACACACACGGATGTTGGACACTATTTTCTGCACCTACCGAGTCAGTGAAGGACCACAGACACCTGCATCGCAAAATACGGACGCAAAACACTCTTCCAGCAGTTTATACTCTCATCCAATTTCTCGTTTGCCACTAGGGGCATGCATGAAATGTTCCCGAATGAAAGTGAAAGTGCCAAACTGCAATTAAAGTCGACAAATTAAAAATGAAACACCTGAAATTGCATGAAACTTCAGAGGAAATGTGGATAGCGTGGTGACGAGATGACGTTAATCAAATTATGTGCTATAACATGTAAAATGTGATCATGAAAGGAACATTCAAAAAGCAACTCGCGTAAACACCTTAATCATATTATTGTCTTATTCTGATTAAGGCAAATAATTTGATTACTGATGTCCATGTAAACGTAGTTAATGAAATCTGCTTTGTGTGCTGTTGAATTGGAAAGGGGTTGTTGAAGTAGAAGTTAATTTTCAATCCATGACCCCTTTAAATGAAAAACAAATCATCTTTTTCAGAAATTACATTTTACTTCACAAAGTTCACTTCACAACTAACTATACACAACAACTTCACAACTAAATTTTAAAACAAAAACAACTGGAAATATATACGGTATATGTTTTGTGTAACTTTTTTCTGCTGTCTTTTGGTTTCTCTAGAATCTACAACGACTTCAACAACTACTGAAACTTCGACAATAACTTTTACATCAACAGGTACAAACTGCAAAACAAACAAAAACAATCATACACTATACCATAAAAGTCATCTTTGTAAGCAAGAAATGTAATTTTACAATGACACATATTACATTTTAAAAGGCTTACTATTGTTCCTACTACATCTAATACAACAGGTATATACTGTTGAGTAAAATTTAAAAGTAATACGTTTATATTTCAATAATGAATAAAAGAATATTTTGTTTTTATAATAAAGGAGTATGATGTATAGACATTCTAAAGGTGTAAATGTTTATGTTGTTTTAACAACAGCTGCTCCAACAACTACTACCCCTGAAACTACAACTACTCCAACACGTATGTACATTAAAAGAACTGATACAGTACACCATTACATCTTGAAATGATTCATATACAGTATATTTAGGTGTTTCTATTTGCCAACAGCTATTCCAATAAGCACTACCCCTGAAACTACAACTACTCCAACACGTATGTACATTAAAAAATAACTGATATACCATTACATCTTGAAATGATTCATACTGTATATATTTAGGTGTTTCTATTTGCCAACAGCTATTCCAACAAGCACTACCCCTGAAACTACAACTACTCCAACACGTATGTACATTAAAAAAGAACTCATATACCATTACATCTTGAAATGATTCATATACAGTATATTTAGGTGTTTATATTTGCCAACAGCTATTCCAACAAGCACCACCCCTGAAACTCCAACAACTCCAACACGTATGTACATTAAAAAAGAACTGATATACCATAACATCTTGAAATGATTCATATATATTTAGGTGTTTCTATTTGCCAACAGCTATTCCAACAAGCACTACCCCTGAAACTACAACTACTCCAACACGTATGTACATTAAAAAAGAACTGCTATACCATTACATCTTGAAATGATTCATATATATTTAGGTGTTTCTATTTGCCAACAGCTATTCCAACAAGCACTACCCCTGAAACTACAACTACTCCAACACGTATGTACATTAAAAAAGAACACATATACCATTACATCTTAAAATGATTCATATATATTTAGGTGTTTCTATTTGCCAACAGCTATTCCAACAAGCACTACCCCCGAAACTCCAACAACTCCAACAAGTATGTACATTAAAAAAGAACAGCTATACCATTACATCTTGAAATTATTCATATATATTAAGGTGTTTCTATTTGCCAACAGCTGTTCCAACAACCACTACTGTACCTGTACCTACAACTACATCTACTACTCCAAGTATGTGGTATAAAAAGGAACTGATATACCATTACATTTTAAAATGATAAATATTTTATTGGAGTTTTTTTTTTTTTCAACAATAGTTCCAATACCTACTGCTGCACCTGTAATTCCAGCTACAACTACTGTACCAGGTATGTAGTATAAAAAGAAATTATATATCATTACATTTTGAAATTATGAATATTTATTTTGGTGTTTCTTTTCAACAAAAGCTACTTGCCTGTAATTGTACATACATGTACTACAGCAAGGATGTGCAGTAAAAATGGATATTGCACGAAACCCATCATCTTAAATGCATAGGCAAACATTATATTGAAACATTAGATTGTCTTCAGATTTTTTTAACATTTTACATGTACATTTAACTTAAAACAACAACAATAAACAACATCACACACATGCTGTAAAGCAATCAAAAATATACAAGTTATTAATAATATATTTTCATATAAGTGTATCGTTAATCGTAGTTAAATTCTGAAATGCATTGATTGTATATTGTGCACAGCATAAATGAGTACAAATTTACTTAGATTAGATTTAGATTTCTTTTTTGGTTCTGACTAATGTAAATGCACAAATATAAGCAAATCTGTAAGGGGTGTAATCATTTATTCTGGGCCCTGTATATATTAATGTTACAATATATCAGAAGTCTTTCTTGTTTTTAGCATTTGCATACAATTGTTTTCACATTCTAGTTAGATGTTGTTTAATCTTTAGGTTTTTCCACTAGATGGGTTTATTCATTCCACCCAAACTAATGAAAGAAAACTTTATATTTGCTCGTGTTTTAATAAAAGATAAGAAAATAACCAAAGCAAAGATTTAAAAATCCTGATCCTTGGAGTGACAAGGTATAGACTGAGGAGTAATGTCCCAAGGTGTAGGCAGGGCGATGACTGAACAAGGAAGAGCTGGAGGGACAAGGCAGCCAGGCAGAGCATGTGGGATGATGGGTTATGGTGGAGACAAGGGAGGTTTGATCCAAGGTGGAACCAAAGGGTCAGAAGGGCAAATTTGGAGACAGCAGCTCAGAGGCAGGAGGGACCCGTCTGACTGAAAGGCACTAGCTGTTGGAAGTGTTGCAGTGAAAAAATTCTATTAGATATGGGCTGATGTAGAAAGGGCTGAAGGTCTACTGTGAATTGGCTACTATGATGGAGGGCTTAGATGGCTCGTGAGGTGCAGGCACAGAAGATTCAGGAGCAGACAATTCAGGTACAGAAGATTCAAGAACAGATGATGTAGACACAAACAATTCAGGAGCTAATGATTCAGGTGCAGATTATTCAGGAGCAGACTATTCAGGTGCAAATGATTTAGGTGCAGACGATTCAGGAGCAGACTATTGAGGCACAGATGATTCATGAGCAGACAATTCATGCACAGACGATTCAGGTGCAGATGTTTGAGACGCAGACGATTCAGAAGCAGACGATTCAGGAGCAGACAAATCCGACGCAGACAATTCAGGCGCAGAAAATTTAGGTGCAGATGATTCAGGTGGAGACGATTCCTGAGCAGACGATTCAGGTGCAGACGATTAATGAGCAGACAATTGAGGCACAGACGATTCAGGAGCAGATGATTCAGGCAAAGACAATTTGGGAGCAGGCAATTCAGGTGCAGAAGATAGACAGAAACAGACAGTTCAAGTAGAGACGATTCAGGCTTGGAAGATGCAGAAGATTCAAGAACAGACAACCTGAACATATGATTCAAGCAAAGCTAGTCAGGAACAGGCAATTCAGGAGCAGATGATTCAGCCACAGAGGATTCAGGAACAAACGATTCAGGCACAGGCAATTCATGAGCAGATAATTCAGGCACATATAATTCAGAAGCAGACGGATCAGAAGTAGACAATTCAGGGGGAGACGATTCAGGAACAAATGATTCAAGCAAAGCTTGTCAGGAACAGATGGTTCAGGAGCAGATGATTCAGCCACAGAGGATTCAGGAACAGACAATTCAGGCACAAAATATTCAGGCACAGGCAATTCATGAGCAAATAATTCAGGCACAGATAATTCAGGAGCAGACGGATCAGAAGTAGACAATTTGGGGACAGACGACTCAGGAACAGATGATTCAAGCGAAGCTATTAAGGGATAGATTATCCAGGAGCAGGTGATTCAAGAAAAACTATTCAGGAACAGACAATTCAGGCACAAAGGATTTTGGAAAAGCAATTCAGCAACTGAAGATTCAGGAGCAGATGATTCAGCCGAAGACCATTTAGGAATAGACAATTCAGGAATGGTAGAATTGACACAGGCAATTCAGGTG
The DNA here is from genome assembly GCA_903798195.1 of Danio kyathit. Taxonomy (NCBI): domain Eukaryota; kingdom Metazoa; phylum Chordata; class Actinopteri; order Cypriniformes; family Danionidae; genus Danio; species Danio kyathit. The sequence goes on along the minus strand of LR812538.1, from coordinate 40,413,760 downwards.
CAGAAGATACAGAATCAGACAGTTTAGGTAGAGACAATGCAGGCTTGAAAGACGCAGAAACAGAATATTCAAGAACAGACAATTCAGGAACATATGTTTCAAGCAAAGCTATTCAAATCAGATGATTCAGGTGCAGTCGATTCAGGCAAAGCTATTTAGGAACAGACGATTCAAGACAACAGCAAATTTGACATTGTTCTCTCTTCTGGCTGTCGTTATCAGTCTCACGCTATTTTTTTGTCCTTTTTCTGAAAGTCTTGAGAACGCTCTGGTTACTAAAGTAACCCTCGTTCCCCGAGGGGGGGAACGGAAATGCTATGTGGAAACTTCCACTATGGGGATTTCATTCAGAAAGCCAATCATCTGAAAGAGTATGTAAACGGGCCAATGAAATGCCAATGAGTTGGCAGCTTCAGCTTGCGCACCTGATGCTCGTTGCAATTAATATTGCTATATGAGCACATGTGCGAGCAAAGCCAAAGCATCATTTTTTTAGCGGAAGAGACTTTCACCTCAACAGCTAAGGGGCAATCATTATGGCGAAGTAACATAGCATTTCCGTTCCCCCCCTCGGGGAACGAGGGTTACTTTAGTAACCAGAGCATTCCCCTTCGAAAGGGGAACTTCAATGCTATGTGGAAACTTCCACTATGGGGAAATGTTTGGAAAACGCCATAATGATTGAACCTTACCTTCGCCCCCGATGAGAGGTTTGCCAGGCAAAAGAGCGTGAGCGCACCTGCGTCACCAGAGGCGCGGTCTTCCAATGTGTTCCCTGGCCCTTACTTATCCCACTTCAACAGAAGGTTTACGGATTTAGATATTTTTTCGGGAGCCGCAAATGCGTCTAGAATAATTTCTAGGAATGTAATACGACAGTACGTTGGGAAAGCGTGCAGTCCCGATAGGGAGGACGCTGCGGAGGCCACCTGCTACCCAAGTGGGGAGACTGGTGGCGAGAGAGCATATGGACTAGCCCTGAGAAGGGGGGAGTACGGGGAAGACACGGGTCCGCCTGTGAGGGGGGACTGCACCGTGGCAGTATAAGCATATGGGATCGCCTAGTGGGGATCGCACATAGCGGGCACCTATACCCAGAACGCGGGCTGACCAGCGGGCATACCAACAACGTAACGGGCCAGCGCCTGACTCCTCCGCTGAGTCAGATGCTGGGGGCCTCGGAGGAATATCTGCAGGGTTCGCCAGCAGGGAACTTTACTGACAGAGCGAAAAAAGCGCACGTATCTCCGTGTTAGAGAAAATGGCACAGCAAGCGTTTTACAACACCTAACCGAATTTCTCATTCACCGCGTGAGGAAATCGGCTCCCCTCAAGATTAATAAATCTCGCAATAGGTGTCGCCCAGCCCGCAGCTCTACAGGGTCTGTTAGAGAGGCGCCACGTGCTAACGCCCCAAAAGGATGCGCGCTTCGAGGAGCGCGCTCTCACTCCTGGGGGACACGGCTCGCCCTGGCTCAGATGAGCGAGGGAGATGGCATCCACTGTCAGTGGGTAAGTTCCAACCTCTGTTTGGATATGGCACTTCCCTTCTGCCGATCACAGTAACAGATAAAAGAGCTGAGTACGGTCCGTATAATATGCAAAGCGCGAAGGACGCAGCAAATAAAGGGGCTGGGTCTGCCTCCTCCGTGGGCAGCGCTTGCAGGTTCACTACGTGGCTGAAACGCTGTAGGAACCTAGGGCACCTAGGTGGGCCGGGGTCTCAGGAGAACGTGAGAGTGGGCCGGCCCAAAACGCTGGCACATTTCGCTGACCGAAAATGCCTCCAGATACCCACCCATTTAGCCGATGCGAACGCGACCAGCAGAGCTGTCTACCTGGACAGAATCTTAAGATACTGAGTCGAGTGATCGAGCAGACCTCTCCTAAGAGAGATCTCCAAGTGGGTATGAGAGGGAAACAGGAAAATTAATATTCATGTCTCATGCCTCTGGGAGCTGGATGATGAGACGATACTTCCCAGAACGCCGCCATCGCCGCATCCTTAGAGCGGGGATGATCGTAACGCCAACCCCTCAGATCGGAGGGGACAGCCTTAGCTCCAGTCAACTGAAGGAGGATAGCATCACTCTGATCTGGCATGTTCGGGGTTTCCTTCTCGGGGAAAAAGGTAACCACACAGCGAATAGACTCCACTTCAGGCGTGGGCATGCCTCGTAGAGGGTGCTCAGCCTGAGTGACAGTGTTAACCACCTAATCGGTAAGTCACCTAAGTCCTCCGCGCTCCATCTACGAACTGTACGTGAAGCATAGATCTAGGCGCGGGTGCCAAACGGTGCCTGTCCCTTGTTTCCAGGGGATGTGCCAGGGAGGGGCCATCACGAGGAGAGAGTTGAAGCAGGTCCGATTGGACCAGAGAGACGCAATACGAGAGCTGTTCCTCGACCTCCCTGACTTTACACACTATCTGTGCGAGTAGGCTCACTGGAGAAATGCGTATGACGCATGCCCTGAGGCCAGCTGTGTAGCCAGTGGACTCTCTGCAGGGTTCGCCAAGTGGGGAACTCAAGCGAGAGCGCACGAATCTCTGAGTTAGAGAGAGAAAGGCGCAGCACAGAACAGCTGGACAGTCGGGGGTGGAGTCTCCATTTTCCCAGGCGAAACTGCCGTGAGAGCGAAAGGGCTGCACGGAGAGCTCGGTGGGGAAAAAATGGAATGCAGCGATTGCGCCGCGTATGACTCCGGGGGAGCAGACGGCGAGCGAGCTGAGACATGCTGCGAGAGCGGATACCCCCCACACGGTTGATATACGCCCCCGCAACTGGGTTTTTTCAGCTGCATGCCCGCAACACACGGCCCCCCAGCCAGTGCTGGAAGCATCTGTCAAAACGACAATATGTCTGGACGCCTGTCCTAGAGGCACTCAGGCCTGTAGGAACGAGGGGTCGTTCCAGGGGCTGAGGGCGCGGCGACACAGCGCAGTGACAGTCACTCGGTGTGTGCCCGCGTGCCATGCGTGTCTGGGGACTCGATCGTGAAGCCAGTGCCGAAGTGGTCTCATATGGAGTTATCCTAGCGGCGTACAGCGGCTGTGGATACCATACTGTATGCCCCAGGAGCCTCTGAAAGATTTCAGTGGGACCACTATTTTGCTGTTGAACTCTCACAGACAGTTCAGCATTAGCTGAGCGCGCTCTCCGGAGAGGCGCGCTGTCATGGTGACCGAGTCCAGCTCCAACCCGAGAAAAGAGATCCTCTGCACGGGGGCGAGTTTGCTCTTTTCTCGGTTGACCTGAAACCCCAATAGGTGGAGGTGCTGAAGCACCTTGTCTCTGTGCATAGTCAATTGCTCCCGCGAGAGGGCTAAAAACAGCCAGTCGCCGAGATAACTGAGTATGCGGATGCCCGCGAGCCGAAGGGGCGCTAGGGCACCCTCCGCGAGCTTGTTGAAGACCTGCGGAGACATAGAGAGCCCGAAGGGGAGGACTCGTACTGTCAGGCTCGCTCGACGCAGACCGCAGAAAAGTGACGGTGGCGTGGAGTAAGACATGAAGTACGTGTCCTTCAGGTCTATTGCTGCAGACCAATCCCGAGGACGAACGCACCGGAGGATGCGCTTCTGCATAAGCATTTTGAACGGCAGCTTGCGCAGACAGCGGTTCAAAACGCGCAGATCTAGGATTGGCCGTAACCCACCGCTCTTTTGGGTACGATGAAGTACAGGCTGTAAACCTGCTCTCCATCTCGGCTGGAGGGATCGGTTAGATTGCATCCTTCGCCAGGAGGACAGCAATCTCTCGCAAGACAGGGGCGGGCACAGGGCTGACCCTGGTGACATACACCCCGTGAACTTGGGAGGCCGTTTCGCGAATCGAATCGCGTAGCCGAGTCTGATCGTGCGTATGAGCCACCGCAAAGGGCTGGGCTGCGCTAACCAGGCAGGCAGAGCCCTCTCTAATGACTGCATCGCTACAATCGCTGATGTACCAGCAGTGGGGCAGCGCGGAGTGGGAGTGCTGATCCGGGGAGCGCTGGGGTCCCGCGGAAGAGCTGGAGGCGAGAGATTCACTCACCTTGCACTCAGACTCCGGAGGAGAGGGCAGGAGATGTGAGAGAAAGGAGACCATCCTCCCAGACCCCGTGAGCCACTGGCGAAGTGCGCCGATCCTGCGAGCTGGAAGGCTTTTCATCGCGTCCCAGACTGGCAGTATTCGGGCTGTCACATCCAGGGAAGGGAAAGATGCTCTCTCTCTGAGGAGCCCGGGGAGAGAGCAAGTTCCCTCTTCTCCAGATGGCCGTCTCAGGAGCGCTTCGCGGTCCGTTAACCGGACTTAACGGCGCCCTGGGACGGGGATCGCTGGTCGCCTGCGAGGTGCTCGGCGCTGCCGCTGGCCGGAGGCGCAGGCGGGGGCGGAGCAGCACTCGAAGACGGGCGCTCTCGGCGACGAGCAGTGGATGTGGATGGTTCGGCTCGGGGGGGAGCGGTCTTACATCCCCGCTCCTGGACCACTAATGTGGCCATCGTCCATCCCAGGGCACGCGCAGCGGACTTGAGGTCCGTGGAGCTCAGTCGGGTGCGGTGCGGGGCTTGTAACCAGCCTGGGTCGGAACCACCCTCCTGCAGCTGGGCCAGCGCGGGATCCTTCATCAGACCATGACAGCCCAACCTCCGATGCAGCAGTGGACATCTGAGCCTCGGTGTCATCAAGTGAGAGGGCGGCCATCCGAGGATGGAGCGCTTCTCTCACTCGAAGCTTGGATGGAGCGCGTGGAGGAGTGAGAGGTCCACAAGCCCGAGGGCGGCAGATTTACTCCCACTGTAACCCTCAGATCTGCCCGAGTGCCCACCGCGGAGCGGGGGACAACTGGGGTGGGTGGCTCTTTTGCAAGAGCGAGCCGCGATCTTAACTGCGCAACAGACATGCCACCGCAGTGATGACATGCACTGCCCGCGAGCACCGCATTAACATGTTGGACCCCCAGACATGAAACGCAGTGCTCGTGCCCATCATCCGAGGACAGGAAACCACCGCATCCAGAAACGCACAGTCGGAGCGACGTCTTGAAAAAGACGCGCTGCACGACCGTGTTGCTCTTTTAGGAAATTCGCAATAATACATACCGCTCTGGAGGACCGGACCCAAAGGACGCCAGGCAAGGGAGAACCCCAGCTCGACCATCTGCCGCTGCATGTCACACACTCTGGACCGGGAGATTGCTCTCGTTCACTCTCTGTCTGAAACTCAGCTGGAGGAACCCTCATCGACTCTGTCAGAAGGCTGTTGAAGTCTCTGAAGTGAAAATGATGCTTTGGCTTTGCTTGCACATGTGCTCATATAGCAAGATTAATTGCAACGAGCATCAGGTGCGCAAGCTGAAGCTGCCAACTCATTGGCATTTCATTGGCCCGTTTACATACTCTTTCAGATGATTGGCTTTCTGAATGAAATCCCCATAGTGGAAGTTTCCACATAGCATTGAAGTTCCCCTTCCGAAGGGGAACCGTATTGTTGAGTTTTTCTTTTATTATTTGAGCAAAAAGGACTTTAAAAAAATGTTGTGCTCTCCCATTCGCTGCGTTTTAAGTTTACCCATCTATAAAGACATTCGCTGCTGAGAAATCTAGAAATGTGTAAAGGGTCCATTATAAATTGGTAAATCACAGTGTATAAAAAAAAGAGTGAATCTCCCCCTCCTGCATATTAAGATTTAATCAATTACTTAACAATCTGCTGTCTTGTTTGACATTCTCAACAGAGTTATTGATTTGAATGTTCATGAAAATTATTATAGCCATTATTATTATGGTTTCTGCTGTATTATTACACTGTTACAATTTCATAATTCTTAATTTCTTTTTTCTTTTGTTTGCTGAAACATTGTAAATGGGACAACAGCTGTAACAGGTATGTAGAGCAAAAAAATACATATTTGATGTTTTATTATTATTACTGTTTAATTCATAATTATATCTACATTCATAAGATTTTTTAATGCATCAAACATTTTTTTGTACATGATTAGAGGAAAATAATTACAAAAGCGCATAACCAAATGTGCTAAAAATGATTTTTAGTAGTTTAATTTGCCCATCTTGTGGTTATACATATTCTGTATGGAAAATCATGTGACTGCAAGCAATTAATATTTTTTTTTCAGCCATCAAAATGTCATTAAAAATAAACGAAGATTTTTATACTGGCCTCACTAAACCTGACGATAAAAAATACATTTTGTACAAAGCAAAAATTGAGTCAGCGGTGAGTATTGATTGTTTTTGCTTAATTAAAAAATAATAATAAATATTTAAATAGTGGGTGAGATATAGTTTAATCATTTGAGACAGACTGAACTTAAGAATATTTTTGAGAAAATATGCTAATTATTAATCTTCCGTTTGATGTTAATAAAAATGACTGATCTAATTTATCATTGGTAACATTATGGATTTATCATTAACATTACTTTCTAATAAACATTGTTACATCTTACTCTTACATGTTACAGGTTGAGGCCAATTACAAAAATGTGAATGGCTTTATGAAAGGCTCAGTAAATGTCACTGGCTTCAGGTGAGGCTTCAATTTAAACATTCACTAACAAGGTCTGTGTTGATCTTAAAAACAATAAAGATTGACTTATAAAAACAAATCTGAATATAAAACCTCCACCACAACAATAATACAGATATTTGTTCGTAAATTACAATTTATGGGATCAATTTCAGAGTATATAGGTTTCTAGCAGATCTATGATAAAACAAAGGGTACAAAGGGTTTGTATATTTAAAGTAGTAAATGACATTGTGGAAATACTTTAGACACCCTTTTCAAAGATGCTTTAGAGTGAATATTGAGAAGTATTAACAAGCAGGCTAGCAAACAGTTTAGCATAAAACATAAAATAAAACATAAAAGTACCAGGTATCCAGTACTAATTTAAGCACCCTGGTCTTGCCTCTGAAGTTGCAGTAAAATCTACAGTATATATTTGTTTTATTCTATTATATTGACAGCTGCATACACTGATCAGTTAAAAAATTGCAGATTACAGATTCACAGATTTGCTAGAAACTGATAACTTATAACTGATAATGGTCTCATTTGCACAACAATAAAATCATTAAAGTACACATGAAACCAAATGAACCATGTTGATTTTGTTAGCTCACATTGTTAGTTTTGTGGTGAACAATTCATCTGTGCATGTTGTTCAGAAAAAAAATAGTTTGTCCTTGTAATGATTACGAGGTATATGGCTAGCATACTACAGTACTTAACCATGCCCTTCCAACTGTCAGTTTTGACAACAAACAGAAATGGCGAGGAGGAGGTGTCTGTTACTGTAGGTTGTAATAACTCTCCCCAAACCCTTTTGCCGATCTTTCTGAATGAAATGCTTACTTTACTACATCCAATCAGCTCGAAGTAGGAAGGAAAAACCCATGCCCACTGTTTTCCCATTTAATATTCTGTTTCTCTAGGAACTGCGGCACAATACAGGAAAAAAATGGTTGCAGCTTCCGGTTCATGCAGACTTTAATAGTTGTGTTAAAACAGTGTCTTCACATTGTTGTGGTTTTGTTTGTTGCTTCACAGACCTGGTAGCGTTTTAGCAGACTACACAATTGATGTAGCAACAGCCAGTAACCCCAGTAGTGATGCATTCGTAGCAGTAAACCAACAGGTTGCAACCACTCTCCGAACTGGAGATCCTTCATTCAATATACCTGCAGATGCTTTTTTTCAAAGTGGTAAGTGTAGTCAGTATCTAAACCTAAAACTGTAAAAAAAAAAAAATAAATAATCTATTTATATCATATTCTGTTTTCATTGTTCATAAAATATGCTGCTGAGCTCATACATTGTCAGTTTATTATAACATTGAGTGTTGCTTGCAAAAAAATTGCATTAACAAACCCATACTACAGATACAAAGTCTGAAATATGTTTTATGGATTTTTAAATTTTAGAACAAAAGAAACTTTCCACTGCAGAAAATTGGTATCCTCAGCAAGATATGGAGCTGCAATGTACACGTCCACCTTCTTTTGATGGTCCAATGAGTTGGACAGTGAATGACAAACCTACAGCCGACACCACTAAATACATCTTTTCAAACAACAATAGCACTCTTATTGTGAAAAACATCAATCAAAATGACAGAGGTGAGGCACACATTTCTTTGCCCCATTACATATTGACTGTTCCTGGGTGAAGACAACAACTGGGTGGCAATCTTACTTGAACTAAGTAAATGCTTAAAGGCAAATTATGTAGTTCTTGCTCATAGGGGGTGCTTATTTACAACAAACAAAGGCATATTTCGAAGACCCTGTGACTGTGTATGGAATCATGGCACTTGTGGTCTTCATTACTGTACATTTTGCAGAAATCATGTTCATGAATGATTCATTGGAATAATTAAAAAATTGTTATCATCGTAGTATGAAGCAGAGAAAGGCTTCTTACTATCAATAGTAAGGCTTCAATCGTTGTTGATCATATAAAATATAAGCATGACTCAACACGAAAGCAGCAGAGCTTTTATTATGTCACAGTCAACAGCTTGCGATTCTTCTGCTCGTGATCATGTGGGGAAGAAGGAGCACTGTTTTATCGTACTTAATACATTTTAGGGTTGTATTATAAAGGGTTCAGTCAAACGTGAATGTTTTTCCTCTCTGGACTAAAAAAAAAGGAATAGTGGCCACTCTTTTCCATAGTAAAACACACCATAAAAGTGTCATAGTCTTTAAACCAAAGTCAGAGTCACTTGTGAAGGCAAAAACTAATAGTTTACCTATTTATTTGCAGATTTTTGCCTTTTTTAACATTTTCAGAATCATAGTCTTTTTGTATTTCTGACGCAGGATTATTTTTTGAATAGAGACTATATTTTTTTTAATGGAGACTAGACCAGAGCACAGACGTAATACTCATTAAATGCTATATGTAATTAGCATTGCGTTGTCTTTATTGTCATTCCCAGTGCTCCCACTCCCAGAGACTTCGTCATTGTCATGTTGCTTAGTTATTATTTTTCAGTTCATATGATTTTTTTAACCTTATTTGTAAAAATAATAATATATCAGAGTGAAGTTGGCATCTCAATTTATTTGCAGTTTTGAGTTTTTTTTCCTCTCTTCAGTAACAGCTGTTTATATTTTGTCTTTTATGTATTATGTTACTATGTGACTAGTTTTTGCTTGCGTAAATTTAAATATGCTAACTGAGAGTGTGCTATTGAGAAGAAAAAGGAACACTAGATTTAAGCTAATGAACAGAACCCAAAAATCTCGAATTAAATATATAAACATGAAATGATTCTGTAAATGTTGAGAGAGTGTGCTATACCTCTCACTGCACAATAGCTGCACCAGACCCAGAATGATACTTTTATGATACTTCAGTGTCTTTTCTGTTGCTAGAACATTTTTATTTCCACACAATAAGCTTTGAAAAAAAGAAACTCGTATAGGCTTGAAATGAATGCCTGAGTTTGTCAAATTTATGACATTGTATTTTATGTATTTTATTTTAATCTTTCTTTAAATTTTCATTTTATTTTTGTTGGTTTTGATTGTTTTGTTTGGTTTGTTTTGTTTTAGCTAATGCATAAATAAACGTGTATAATTTCACTTACAGGTCGATACGCATGTATCATAGCTAGGGCAGTACCATACATTCAGTGGCAAGATATAAGTATTAACCCAACTCCAGTTATCGACGTGGGTGCAATTGTACGAACTTTTAAGTGCATAATCCAGAATATTAGTCTGACATGCTGTGAGCAAAACAACAACACTGTGGACTGGACAACAAAAGGTCCTGATGATGTCGTAACAACTTCAGGTTGTATATTCACACAATTTGCAGATTTCAGTTCCAGTGAAAAAACTTAAACTTTGTATATTTAATGTTCTTTATGACTGTTTTTTTTTTCATGCAATCAGTGGATGGATGTGCCACATTAACGCATGCAATCAAAGCTGGAGCATGTGAGAATACAGACTTTAAATGCAGCCTCAAGAATCAAGCACTACAAAAATTCACCTATGGCAGTAAAAGTCTCACAGTTACGTTGAAAACAGGAGGTGAACATTCAGTTTTCAGTTTCACTCTTTCAGTTTAATCCAGACATACATTCAAGCCCATAATTATTCATATACAAATTCTGACTTAAATTACTTTTATTTAACCAGAAATTTTGTTTTTACCCGCAAATGACATTGGCTTCTCCTAAAAGATAACATGTACACGAAGCATCATTATAGGGAAAAATATTTCTCAGCTTTTATTTACATTTGATCAAAAAGAGTCATGTCCAAAATTATTTATAATCTTTGCAAACTGTCACAGTCTATGAGATAATGCAAAGTTCTACACCATTCCAATTATTCCAAGCTGTTCTAAAGCATCGCAATGACCCTGATTTATTGGGAACGGCTTTTTTATTCAACTCAGCAGGTGAAAAATAGAAGCTCTATGCTGTTGGTTTGTGGACAGCAGTGGTGGAAAGAGTACTGAAAAATCATACTCAAGTAAAAGTACCATTACTTGCCTAAAAATGTAGTGCAAGTAGAGTAAAAGTATCTGTTGTAAATATTACTCAAAGTATGAGTAAAAAGACCTTTTAAAAGTACTCGTGAGTAGTGAGTATTACGCTGTATAAAGCTGATGCGTTTACATGTAATTTGTGCATGTGTGTGTAAACGTAACATTCTGTAGTGCATCTAGTTATTGCCCAGCAGGCACACAATGTCATAAGACACTAATATTAAGTTAGACTTAGGTTGTGATGTCAGGTGACCAAAATTCAATGTCTAGCCAGCATCTAAGGACAAAGTTCCAATAATGACGTCAAATGATGTTGATTTTAGGTTGTTGGAAAGTGACCAAAATCCATCGTTGAGCCAACATCCTAAACCAACGTGCTGGGTGTTTAAGGCCATTTCGGTCATCATACAGTAAACATCCGTCATCTTCTCATCAGTGACATGCATCTAAACAGTCTCTGGGTCAATGCGTGTAAAGATTTTGGGCATCTTCTTGGACACTTTTAATGGTTCCAAACAGTTTGCTGCAATTATAAATCGCCCATATCTTGAGGAAGTTCATTATGAGGCGATTTACCTTCTATGTGCGATTTGATTGGACAGGAACCACAGGACTGATTTTTCTAATCCCCATAGACAAGAAAAATAAAGTAGTGACTGCAGGTTGAAGGAAAGTAGTGGAGTAAAAGTACCAATACAGTACTAAAAATGTAATCGAGGGAAAATAAAAGTACACATTTTTAAAACTACTTAATAAAGACAAACATTAGTAAGACAAAGGAGCTTAGTTAGAACCTGCGGCTGTGCATTTTGGCTAAAAATGTGGCTAAAAAAAGTAAATAAAAGCTAAGAATTTTTTTTCCCAATGATGCCTCCTGTATATCAACTTGTATTCATTCCCAGTCAAAAAAAACTTGCTAGTTGAATAGAAGTAACTTTAAGTTTGCCAGTGGTGTGAATAATGTCGGGCTCCACTCCGTTTTTTTTTTTTTTTTGCCATTTAAAATATGTTTTTTTTTCCCAGAATTATTTGTCTGTAAAAATGTAACACTTGGAGATGGAGCAAATAATGACAAAACAGAAGGACCATGTTATCCTGGCATGGAAGGCACTATAACTTATATATGTCAAAATAGTAAGTGGGAGGTGGACACCGATAAAAAGTGTGTGCTGAAAGTATTTAAGGACCTTGAAAAGAAATCTGAGGTAATCTTCACAATCTATGCAAGTACAATTAGCAGATGCCCATTTAATATACTTCTGATATTAACATTTGTTCTTTTCTTACTGATTTAGGCCTTACAACCACAGGACATACCAGATGTTGTAACTCAGCTCAGTGTTGCTACAGTGAACAATACACAAACAATAACCCAGTCTCCTGTGACAGTGCAGACAATTGTCAACATACTTACAAATGTTGCTACTCAGTCACAAACAGTTGTCATCAGTCAGCCTATAATGAAGGTATTAAATTACGTTATGAATAGATAGACATGTCAAAATGTGCCCAGTCAGACTTTTTTTTTATCACTATGAAATATTTGCTTATTATCGTTTTCCCATTTGACAAAATATCGTATCTAATTATGACATCTTTCTTTATTTCAGGATTTCCTTACAACAGTGAATGTACTTGTTTCAGAAGAATCCATTAAGTCATGGAAAAATTTGTCCAGTAACACAAGCGCAACACTTTTGAACGCTGTAGAGCAAATAACTAGTCGTCTCACAGAAGGCAATTTTACAATTAGTGAAACAGTTGTTGAGTTGAATAGAACTGTAATAACTTCTGAATACATAGGGACATCAAGCTTGCCAAACTCAACTACTGACATTCTGATACCGCAGGTTTTTAATGCAACCTCCTTAACCGTCATAGTCTTCACAACACTTAACCAGATATTACCTGCTCGTAATACTACTAATAATAATAATTATAATTATAATACTACTACTAATAACAGCAGTGTGCACTCGGATTTGACAATTAATGGAGACGTGGTTGTTGTTAAGGTTAATCAAACAATTAACAACATTTCATTTGCTTTTGGCCTTACTAATCAGTCTCTGGGAAATCCTCAGTGTGTATTTTGGAACTTTAATTTCAGTGCATGGGATTCCACTGGATGTGAAGCAAAGCCCTACATGAGTAATGGGAACGAAACAGGCATAATCACTTGTGAATGCAACCACACAACCTCTTTTTCAATTCTAATGTCACCATTTTCCATTGACAATATAGTCCTCGACTACATAACTTATATTGGTGTAGCTGTTTCAATGGCCAGCTTGATTTTGTGCATCATTATTGAAGCTATCGTATGGAGGTCAACGACAAGAAATGACACCTCCTACATGCGACATGTCTCCATAGTCAACATTGCCATCTCCCTGCTGATCGCAGACGTCTGTTTTATCATTGGAGCTGCAATCTCAAAAGAGCAGCCAACCCCTGCGGATCGCTGCAGTTCAGTAGTTTTTTTCATGCACTTTTTTTACCTGGTTCTTTTCTTCTGGATGTTAATTTCAGCGCTGTTGCTCTTATACCGTACGGTCATGGTCTTGTCCCATATGTCAAGGGTCAAAATGATGATCATTGCCTTTACAGTCAGCTATGGTGCACCTTTGCTCATATCGGTCATTACTGTTGCGTCGACAGCTGGACCTCAGGTTTATGTTTCCAAACAAGCATGCTGGCTGAACTGGACTGAATCTAAGGCTCTGCTGGCATTTGTGATCCCAGCTCTCACTATTGTAGCCATAAATCTTGTGGTTTTGATAGTGGTTTTGTTCAAGCTGTTGAGAAGAGGAGTTGGTGACGCATCTCAACCAGATGAGAAACAAACCCTGATGGTCATTGTCAGATGTGTGGCCTTTTTGACTCCCATCTTCGGTCTAACTTGGGGATTTGGAATTGGAACAATGGTGTCACGTGAATTAGGCGTTCATGTGGTGTTCGCACTTCTCAATTCACTGCAGGTAAGACTTTCTGCCTATATATTTTGACTTTATGGTTGCGATGTGTATGCTTGATTTACATTTACATTACAACAAACTGTATAGCAATATTTGTCATTAGGGCTGTGTAAAAATATCAATAGCGCTAACTGTCAGTTTTTTATGATAATGTTAATATTTTAACCTCTAGTATTGATACATTTTCAAGTATGTTTTAAATGAACTTACGTGTGTGATACTATTTCATTAAAACTACAGTTGCTTCCTGTAGGGCTTGGGGGAAGTGATGAACAGAGTTAACAGTAGTAACAGTAACAGTATTTGATAACATAGTGAGAAAGCACTCAGCTTGCACAATTTTATGGAAAATCCATAGAAATGCAGTGATTTCAAATAAATGTGATCCAAACACAATCAAGATTTTATCTTGGACTTACAGTAAAAGCCCTCTTGGAGTATTTTTTGGTGTAGTCCTGTGATCGCAAAAAAGGGATGCACCTATTATACATTAAAAAGGGTCATGTTTTGGTTTTAAGGGTCTCCAACAACAGTGCAAAAATGCATGCAAGGTCAAAAAACACTTTCATTTTCTTATAATATGCATTTAATTCTACCTAATTATCCCAGCAACTCCCATATGATTCGTTCAGCAATTAATTTGTTCCCAAACCCCTCCTTAGCAAGAAGCTAATCTGCGCTGATTGGATTGATGACGTGAGCGTTTAGCGTGAGACAGAGTGAAATGCCCAGCACGGCTTATCAACAATATTGAAGTAGTCAGAGTGCATAGTGCAGGCCTATTCAATTAGTTTGTCATGGGGGCCGGTTCATGAAAAGCATCCCAAACAAAGGGCCGGAGACTCGGAGAGATATGACTTGTGACGAGACCGAGACTCGGAGAGTGATGACACAACAGCAATATAAGAGCCCACATGTTGTATTTTTGCTCCTTAAGACACTCACATTGGCTTTTTCTACAATAAAATGTTAATATATTGTATTTTGAAACTGCATAATATAAGTGCATTGTACTGTAAAAGTCCATCTATTAGCCCAATGACGAAACTAACAGCATGGTCGAAGGTTAAATGCATGTAAGCCTTTTCCAGTGCTTCTGAAAAGAATTCTGTTATTTATTAGAGTTTATTTATACTCATTTTCTAGCTCCGAATTTTATCTGACTCCATTTTTAAGTGATCGTAATATTTAGACTATATTTCTAATTATAGGAACAGATCACAATAATCATTTATGACTTAATTTAGAGTTTTGATCTATCTTTTCCCATACTCTTCAATTTATACGTTCATTCATGGCCATTCGCCGCTCAGAGTTTCATGCCCCGGGATGCATCAGCGCTCACGATCAGTATTCCGACACTCTGAAATTAGTCAGAGGATACGGGATGAATTAATATTTAATTAGGCTGGTTGTACAATACTAACTCATGCCAAAAGAAATATCTCACTTAATCAAGATCCGTACTTGCTAGTTCCAGTGGTTAAGGAATTAAGAGATCTCTATAATACCGTGTGCGATACTACGTGTAATCTATAAGTCTAGTAATTCCAAAATTATGCCGATCATAAAGGTAGCGAAAATGGCTTCACGTAATCTACTGGATATAAAAGATTTCAGGAGAATTCAGAATGAGTCAAAACTTAACATTTTATTCGTCAGGTAAAATTGTATAATGCTAATTATATAATAAAACAATCATCAAGCCAATTCAGAGATGATATCTGTAACAATATAACATCCATTAACTCAAATATAGATTAAAGAATTAAAGATGCATACCTGACCAGAGAAATACATTGCAGCACAAACGAGTTACTGCAATGGGGGTCTTGGCTACAAGATTTCCCCCGAGCAGTATTACACCTTACCCTTTTATACCCACTCAGAACAAACAGTCATAAATTCAAGACAATAGAAGCGTCACAGAGACTCTTGCCTGGTGAATTTGAGAAGTTAATCATCTCTAGAGGGAGGAGCATCTGGCAGAGATTTTATCGAAGTCAAAAACCAAATCAACATATATAAATGAAATATTATAGTGAAATTAAGACCACTTTACCAATCACACAGAGACATTTAAAATGATACCAAACATGAATACAGTGCTATAACATACATCATATTAAAACCTTGAGCATTTTATCTGGAATGTGCTCTGATGGAGAAAAGGTCAAGAAGGGGCTTGAGGTGAAATGAGAGGGGGGATCTTTCTCGCATTACCCCCTGTGTTTGTTGACAATCCACACCTATGTTTGGATGGTCAATAGTGATTAACATAGAACAGTTGAACAGCTGTAATCCTTATCTTCTTAGACCCGAGAGTTTGTTTTTATTGCATCTCATGAAATTCCATATCAGCTCTCAGGATCTGACATACTGGAGAGGTTAAAGCCATCTTACAGTACAATAGACTTTTGCTTTTTGTTTTTACAAACATTCAAAGGTTGTATTTCAGAGCACAACAAAAGCAGTGCATTGCTGAAGTACGCTTCTTCTACATTCAGACACATTCATATGTTATTTTTTAACTGCATAAAAATTATGGATGCAACAATTATAGATTTTGGTTGTACGATTATATAGTCTACAGAATAATCATGGTTTCACGGTTATCTGGTCTAATGTAAATTCAAGCTTTATATTAGGTAAGTAGCTATTTAGATGAACTGTTGTTATCATCTGCGTTCATGCATACATAATCATTTTAATAATAATTCGTCTAACATATCTTTTGTTTACACTGCACTGAAAGGCACGCAGAACTCTCACCGTGAGATGTTTACTACTGCGCGCACCCGGAAAGACGCAAGCGCGTTGCTCCGGTTGTGATTATATTGAATTAATGCGCAGTTAATAGTGAAATCAGCTAATCGTTGCATCCCTATTGACGATATCAATTCATAGTACAAAAGGCCTTTTCTACAAACATATCCAAATACTGTATTTTTGGCTGCCCGCATCACTCACTTAATGTCAGGTGACTCGCGCTCTGCCAGCTTCTACAGCTCGTGCTGTATTGAACAGGCGCACGTCACTTCAAAACTATAGCGGCCGTTTTTTGACTTAACTAAATTTATTTTTGATGTCTTGGTCACACTATTTGGAGGGCTGGAACAAATTGCCTCGGGGGCCGGGCTTCTACAGCTCATGCTGTATTGAACAGGCGCACGTCACTTCATAACTATAGCGGCCGTTTTTTGACTTAACTAAATTTATTTTTGATGTCTTGGTCACACTATTTGGAGGGCTGGAACAAATTGCCTCGGGGGCCGGGTTCGGCCTGCAGGCCGCCAATTGAATAGCCCTGGCATAGTGTATGTGTGAGCATACCTGCCAACACTTCTGTTTTTCCCGGGAGTCTCATATTTCAGACCTATCTCCAACCAGCTGAATAATAATTCACAAAAAAGCAAAAACTACTTCAGCGTCATAAAAGTTGTATTTAAGCCATAAACATTTGCTTCACAGCTTGAGTATGAAAATAGCGACAATATACAACAAACACAAAACCTTTATGAAATAAGTAAATGAAATAATCTGAATTATCATTCAGAATCAATTTGGTGAAACTCAGCTGCTTGCTATTATAGACAGCCATACATTTTATGCATTTTAAACAAAACAAAAACAAAACAGATGCTCAAAAATGAAATCGATGAGCAATTTTCAAACTAACTACAAATTAAATGTGGTATGTCATTTACTTATCGAGAGTAAGTGGACTATATTCAAAGTGCAAAATCTGCTGTTGTACAACAGCTATAAAAATATGTAAAATAATTTTTAAAAAATCACAGCATTTTTTTCTGAGCTGTACAACACTATCCATTTTAAATAACATGTTCTGAAATATAACAGAAATGTGTCACTTTGTCTACTAAACTTATCAATTTAGTTATACAGATAACAAATGTGTGTTTATTTATTTGAAACAACAAACATAGTAGTATTAATAATAGTAATTAAAAATAGTAACTTTATTAGGCTCTCGGTCTTTCATGCTCACACACTCGGCCGACCTTACACCCATTCGGTCTCTCTTGCGTGCACACTCAGCCTACTTTCCGTGCATTCGGTCTCTCTTATGTGCACACTTGGCCTCTCTCATGCGCACCTGGTCTCTCTGCTTCCGCTTTATTTTTGTCCAGTCTGGCGCCTCATACACGACGTGCCTTTTTTACTGTGGTTTGTTGGCATCTACCAATCCCACAATGCGTTGCTGTGTAAACAGGAAGATGTGAGCTAGACTTCAGTCAAAATTAATTAATTTACTAAGAAACAGAAAAACGCATCATAATGTAACAGTAACGGAGTTAATATATTTAAAAAGTTATGCGTTACAGTATTAGTTACTGTCAAAAGTAATATAAAAACTACTAGAAAACACGTTATTGCCCAACACTGGTAATATTGTACTACATGTGTCATATATCATTTCATGACCCATGTATTATTATGTATCAGACTGTGAGGCCATTGCCAATGCACAGCCCTAATTGCAATATTTATTCTAATCTTTATTTCTAAGCCTCATGTTTTAACCCGATAATGCAAATTCGTGCACATAAAAACTAAACCGCATTAAAACCAGTCTAACTTATTTGTAATTTTTTTTTCACTTCCACAGGGATTCTTTATTTTGGTGTTTGGAGTGCTTTTAGACGGCAAGGTATAACATATTTGTTGCTTTGCACTTTTACTCAGAATTATTGTATAATATTGGTCTTGGAAGCATTCCATTTTTCTACAGAGCTTTAACCCTTTTGCCATGTATGGTTTTAGGTTCGTGAGGCACTTGCAGGAACGTTGTCACTAAGGAACTTTACCAGCTCTAACCGTACCAGGGTAAATAGCTACAAAATAATGCATCTCCATGAGTTCTTCATAATGATGGATGTACTGTACTGATAATATCTTTAAATCTAAATTACAGAGTACCAGTGCAGGACCATCATCTTCATCAAGTGGACTGGGTTTCTTTCAAAGGAGGAGGAGACGACGTAAGTTGTACAATTAAAACTGATCAATATTATTATGTATTCTGTAATACAATATCATTGACAGAGACAAGAATGCTTCAAGTAACATGCATTTAACTATTTTCAGATATGTACAACGTGTCTGAAGCCAGTGCCATCACAGGACCTGCATCTCCTAACAGTTACAGCTCAGATCCTATGAATGCGTAATCAGCTACTGCATTATCTAAAGTCTACTTTATCAATCATAACCAGCCTTTTACAAAAACAAAAACAAATCTACAATGCAAGTTTATGTAAACTGCACTGTCTGTTATTTTGAAAAGGGGTGTTTTTGTGTTTTCAAGTATTAATGAAAATGGCTTACAATCAACAGGTCTAATATTAAATTAAGGTTACATTTTATTAAAATGCTGCAACTGGAAAGATTAAAGTTAAAAATATATGGTCACACTTTATTTTAAGATACAGTTCTCACTTTTAATAAACCATTGACTGTGACTTTTGCCTCATTAAACTCTTAATTTGGTTGTTAATAATAGTATTTAAGGTATTAGTTGGTTTAGGTGTTAAGCAAGGTAGAATAAAATCATGCAAAACATATAAGTACAAATAAACCAATATCCTAATAGTTGGCAGGTATAAAGCCACTTGTTAATAGTGAGAATTACTTAAAGTAAATTGTTACCAAAAATCTATATCAATAATATGAGGTTTAGAAAAATTGCTTTATATTTGGTTTTCTGGGGAAAAATAATTCATATTCTAAATCGTTCATTATGTTGTGCAGTTGATGTCATTACATTGTCAAGCTGTTTTGTTATTTGTTGTTTTGAAACACTGGGCTACTTTTTTCGGGATTTGGCATGTCAAATCTATCAAGTTTAGCATATGATTATATCCCCCCCCCCCCCCCCCCCCCCTCTCATTGTAATAAATTTTTAAACATAATGTCATGGGAATACTTTGAGGTAGAGACAAGTGCATAAAAAAGTAATGCTGTAGTTTTTAGAGGTGCTTATTTAAAAAAATGTCTTGTATTAGTTGACCCCTTCACAGATTCAAGTGTCCTCTGTTAGAAATACACTGGCCGCATGCAAAAGGGAAAACTAGGCTGTTCTTTTGGGAATTACTTTGTGACCACTAAAATGCATGTCTGTATTAATGTGTGAAATATGAATGACATATGGACATACTACATTTGCATGGTCTTATTGACAATGATCTAACAGCGTCAGTTTTATCACTTCACTTCCATTATAAATCCAGTCCTGTGGCCTCCTGAGATAATAAAGTTTCCATCATGTGCACACTTCAGCAAACATAATTCAAACTGTTTTTGACCAGTCTTTCTGTGAATTCAAACATACTTTTATGATGTCCTGCTATCAACTATATAATAAATACGAGAGTTCATGAACTGCATTATTTTTCATTGCCACTGTTTTTCTTTTTTAACAGTACTTTAAAAGTTTTTTTCGGGAGCCATTTTGACCTTTATTATTGGTTTTATTTTTAAGTTTTAGATGAATTATGTAAATATTTTTATTTATTTATTTATTTATTATAATTTTTTTATGTGAACCCTAGCCCCACAGACATCAGTGAGACCCTCTCACAGGGTTCTCACAGGTCATGGAATTTCAAAAAGTCGATTCCAGATTAATGGATTGATAGAATTCCAGGTTGAATGTCAGTTTGTTTTTTTGTTTGTTTTTGTTTTGCTAAGGTAATGGAATATCAGGGATTTTGTTTGTCGTATTAAATATTACTTTCCGTTTAGTTTAGCTAAATATTATTTTTCAATGACATGTTTGTATTAAGTTGTTTTTTGTGTTTTTCCTATTGTTATGGTTAGGTTATTTTTCTTTTAGTGCCAGTTTATTTCTTTCCCACTTGTTAAATGGCAGTATATTAGATAGCTTAACTATGTTATCAACTGATTACTGTTTTGACTGTTTTTAGGATTTATCACTTTGTCCTAGCAGATGCGACGTGACAACACATGATAAAATATACTTTTTAAACTTATTTGCTCACTTTTCCTTTTAGGTAATGGAAAGTCAGCTTTTTTTGTCAGTGAAAATCAGGGAATTTGACATTTGGCTTAACAATGTGCCGAGTTCTATTGGTTTTGTAGGACTGGGACAACCTGAAGAATTTTCCGATTTGGTGAACTATCCCTTTAAGTTATTTCAAAAGAAGTACTCAATGTTAGTTACATAATTAAAAATGAACTTTTTCTATTACTCTGAAATGTGAGTTAACTAATAATTTAATTGTTTACTTAACTACTAAATCTCCATAAAATCTACATAGACATTCAATTTGCCTTTATTTTAAAACTCTCTCCCTCTCACTTTGATTCACAAATAGAAAGAAACGTTTAACAATGTTTAAATTGAATGACATGA
Organism: Danio kyathit; assembly: GCA_903798195.1. Lineage (NCBI taxonomy): Eukaryota > Metazoa > Chordata > Actinopteri > Cypriniformes > Danionidae > Danio > Danio kyathit. The sequence goes on along the minus strand of LR812538.1, from coordinate 40,392,866 downwards.
ATATCGATGACACTGTGTTAGGATGTACAAGAGTGCAGATGTACAAAATCAGTGACGAGGGATAAGTTCAGTCCAAGCTGTTTATTTATGTGCAAAGGAAAAAAAAAAAAATTCCCCAGATTTTTCTACAAAATTATATACACAATTTCGGTCAATGTGTGTTCTGGCTTTGCCAACAGTCAGGCCCAACACAACAACTATTCTGACAAGAAAAAACTTTCTAAAATGGTTCTTCTTCTTCTTCTCATAGTGTTTTATGGCGGTTTGGCAAACCAACGACAAGGTGCATTACCGCCACCTACTGATCTGGAGTATGAATTGTGCATAATTGAGGTAGAAAGAAAACACTCAAGCTTAAACTTAATATATATATAAAAAATTCTAAATTCTATGCATTATTCCTATGTTTCCCAAATATTTCATTAACATTTCTTGAATTCTTGATTGTCTAAGCCCATTTCCTAGCAAGACTTTTGAAAAAATTACCTCACCTTCCAGCTGCCCTAATTCTTGGATTCTTGGATAAGCAAGACATTCTAAAATTATATGATTAACTGTTTCCATCCAATTCTTCGCAATTATCACACTTCCCTGATTCATTTCTAAAATGGTTTCTTTTTCTTCTGGAGTTTTATCTGGCGGTTAGCAAGCCAACTTAAAGGTACATTTTCCACCACCTACTGGATTGGAGTATGGAGTGCAACTTAGTTTGAAACCTAGGGGGATGTATAGTATAATAGATAGGGAGTGTGAATGGAGAGAAAAAAAATTAAACCCATGTCACTCAAATATCTAAAAATGGCATTATTTATCCTATATTTACTGCCATCTAAAATATCTTTAAGGGAGAAATTGACTCTATTCAGCTCTCTTAGGCCCTCAAAAATTATTTGTTCATTACTTGTTTCTGTACACTTACCTGTAATTAATGATACTGTTTCATGCTTTCTGATATTAAACAAACACTGATTAAGAGAAGAGTGACCAATTCGCAATGTTGTCATAATAACATCATTTTTCCTTTTCTTCAGTTAGGTCCTTTCCATTCCCACCTTTCTTTGAATTCCATATAAATGCCTCCCCTTTACATCTTTGTCCGATGCGTTCTGCCACCTCATCTTTGACTCAGACACAATTAATCCTTTAACTTCTCCTTTACTTATACTTATCCTAAAGTTAACACTTGGCTCCTTTAATGAATCTTTTGCCATCTTCCTAAATTGGCCACCATGCAGGAGCCATTTTATAGAGTGTGGCTCCCCCCATTTTTTTTCTTTTTTTTAGAACATACCATATGAAAAATTATAAACAATTATAAAGCAAGGCAAAAATATTCTCAGAAACAACACATATGGTAGTAAAATACAACACATGTATCTCACAAATATCTACAAAAGTGTCTGATAAATATGTCACACCAAAAATAATGGTTTCCTTAATTTATCCCCCATGATATCATTGAAAATGGTAGAACCCTAATCATTTGGGGAATTTAAAATGATTGAAGCTTTAAAATGGCCGCTTTTCCTGCATGCAGGTTTGGCTGTTTAGAGGCGACCCAGAATGTAAGTAGGAGAGCATTATTAGTTTCTTAATTTTAATCATGAAAAATAAACTACGATGTTTGGAACAGAGTCTGGTGTGATTTATTTTAAACTTTAAATAATGAAATATTAAGTTAATTCAAACTAAATAAGGAAATGAAAAATAAGCAAACAGCAAAAATGATTTTTACAGAAATAAATGGAGCATTTTTAATCACATAAAACAGTAAAGTATCCACACAAACAGTACTTTTGGTGTTTTTCTGTGACATCTAAATTGGATGTATAGTGGAAAATGTTTGTGTGAGTTAATGCACTCTTACAAACTTGCCTAAATAAAAGTCATAGTCACAGCCTCTCTCTGACACAATATTTCATAGTTAACATTTATTTATTAGAAAATAGGGTTTATGCACAGACTTGAATTTTCAGCCAGATGGCTTGCGGTGAACTTTCCGATGTCTTTACATTACAAAATCGCTACGTTCTGTTTTCTTTAGAAATAAGAGATCTTCACTGCCAAAGATATTTGATATAAAGTGCGTCTCAGACTGGACAAGAAGCACCGCATAAAATTCCATTTTCCCCAGCCATCTCTTTAAAATATGAACATTTAGCCCCCCAGTACTTTCAATGGAGTTTCTGCGCTAGCCTGCTGGTACTGACAATCTTCATTTTATGCTTTAACATCTAAATGAATGCTTAAGTTTATTGAACTGATAGTATTTTAACTACATTACGGTGTTGATGCTGTAAAAGGAACCTTAAACAATTGAAAATAGTCAAAGAAACCTTTCACCTGAAGTTTACTGTTGGCTAAAAAACACTAGCTGTGCATATACTCCATCGTTTCTTTATAGGCGTATTCATCTTAATAGATTTAACCTTAAGAAAAAAAAAATCTGCAAACAGTAGTTGAGGGATGAGCAGGAATGTCTAACTTTATTTTTTCAGTGGAGAAGTAATTACTGTTGCATGAAAAAATAGACCATGTTCACTGTCCTGAAAGGAATCTGATGAATGTGGTGCAACAGGTTGGCCTGTTCACTAACTGTAAGTGTACATGTACAAATAACATTCTTTTTTTTACTTTTAAAATCTGATTTAGAATACAGTAGAGGCTCCTCTGATGAAAAATGTGCAGTTTCTAACATTGTATGCAAGTTTATTGTACAAAATTAGCATAGTTCACCAAAAAAAAAAATGCCGATGATTTACTCATCCTGGGGTTATTTTTAAATTTCATGATGGTGACTCATGATGTACAATAAACAAATCCCTGGAACTACATTTATAGTTTTAATTTTCCCTGTCAAATACTGGTAGACTTAATAATTTTATGAACAATGGGTTTAGCTAAAAAAAAGTCAAATTTTCAATTGAAGAAAGAAAAAAACCTACGGTACATATTGGATGGCCTGAAGTTCAGTAAATTAACAGCCAGGGATGGGCAAAAGTACATTGAAATGTATTTTAAAATAAAATACCAAATACCTCAATTTTAAGGGAATCAAATATCTTTATTTTAAGTGTATCTTTATAAACTACAAAATACAGCAACCGCAACATGTATAAAAATAAAATACTGTATTTTTGTATTTTAAAAATACTACAAAATACTTTTAAAATGGAGCATGACATTTCTTCGTAATCCTTCCATCAATAGGCCTATTGGATCAATCCTTTCACCATAAAATTCACTTGGTAAAGTAAACTATTTTTGATACCAACAACTTTTCTCTGCCACATTTGGTTGTGGCCTATGGTTAGTGAGTTGGACTTGTAACCCAAAGGTAATGTGTCTTTTTTTTTTGAGATACAAATTACATTATCCATCCATTATTTGTACAGTATACTCCTTCTCCCAAAATTCTTTCCATTCTTATTTAACTGAATCTCAGATGACCCTCTTAAAAACACCAGTACACCATATTTAGGTGTTTTACATTTCTAAAATTTCTTTACATTTCTACCTGCAGAATTAAGATTGATGATGTTCTGAAGGTTCTCATCTTGTTCTTCATGACTGATATTTTATTCTATCTCATTTCTTAGTGAAAGATGCTGAATTGTACACTAGAGACATTACATATTTCTGGTCTTAGCATTGCTCAGTATACTACTGTAATTTTAATGGTTGTCGACTTGCTTCTGGATATACCCTCACCATTTGTATGTTGCTTTCTTTAAGCGGAATTTCCATCCATGCTCCAATCGTTTTCTGTTCTGATCTCAGGCTTAGGCAAATAACTGAAAAAAGCACCAATCGGAGGCCTTATTTTAAAGATGTCATCATGTACTGTAGACTTCTTGCACAGTATTTTACAGTATTTTGAAACTACAAAAATACGTTTTCATCAAATTTAACAAATACAAATTACAAAATACTACTTGAAATACGTATTTGAAATACTTGTATCGCAAATACTGCCCATCCCTGTCAACAGCAAATGTAATTTTTTTTAATGTAATTTTTATATAATCAGCAATTGTAAAATAGTGCTGTTCTTACTGCATTTCACATAAAAGTTATTGTATTTAAATATAAATCAACAATGTACCAATGTTTTTTTTTCCCCACTCATGAGAACAAGGAAATGACGAAGGAATTTAAACGTGTCAAGCTGGTGATTTTTTTTTTTTTTTTTTTTTGAGTCAGATTATTTGAGTCAACCATTTGACAAGAAAACTGAATATCAAACCCTGGAAAATAAGTTTGTCATCTCTTTCCAGCGATCAGGTAAAAATATGTGTTGTTTTTAATCGATAAACTGCTGTAAACTGCCTGTTTGAAGCAGGAAAAAAATGTGTTGACTTTAAACGGTTATTACTATAGTGTTAGAGAGCGTGTAAGCTTTTTGATATTAACAACTTGATATAGTTTAGTGTCATTGGCAGGTTCATGCTCTTACTTTTATAATACATAAAGATTTGTTAGTTTGTAATGTCTTTGTTGTTGTTTTTTGGACTCTTGGTCAACCTCATTCCTTCAAACCCTCTCTACCCCACATTGTTCAGTTTTATCTTTTGTTTTTATTCATATACAGCATGACATGACAACATTTGGATGAGCCACATACTTGGCATTTGTTCTGAAGAAATATGGTAAAGTGACTGACATCATTGAGAAACATGGCCCGTCAAGGTACAATTAACTACAAATTAATGGTTCATTGCAACTACATTTGGATCAAAAATGCTATAACTCAAGACATTTTACTCCTTTATCTTAAATCACTTCTTAAAAAGTTTTGATTTAACAACAAATATCAGCTTTCTTTGTTTGGTATATCAGAATGAATAGGGATTACATGTGGTACTCTTAATTTTACTTTTTATTTTTCAGATAAAGGACTAGCATTAAAGTCCTTAACAGGAATCCTCATGGCAGTCCTGCTGACCCATCATTGTGTTCTTTCGACAAGTACAGAATCTGAGGTATGGTGAAAACTTATGTGTATGTATTTTTTGTTGTTGTTGTTCAGTTACAGACTTTTTTTTTTTTTGTTTGAGCTCAGTTCATATCAGGTGTTATTTAGAAGTAACATCAATAAAAATTTGTATCATCTTTTTAATTATGCAATCGAGACAGCTGTCAAAGTTTTCAAAAGATACATTTAAAATTATCAATCAACTACTTGAAATACATGAATGTTTGTCAATCAAATACAATCAAATACAAAGAATGTTTGTAATAACAAACCCAAACACATTCAGCCTTGGCTATGAGTGCGATCTATAGCTTAAAGACAAATGAACATATAAATTAAACATTGTGTAGTTTGTGAAGTTTAATTTGATGAAATCTAATAGAATGTTGATGAAAACTAACAATGTAATATAGTCACATAAAAAATGTGACTATTGCGTGCAATAACAAGCAGACCATCCAATAGCTGAATAAGAACATTTAAAACAATGTTGCAAACATAGTAATATTTGAAAACTAAAATTATATCCTATAACTACATTTTCCCCCCAATCAGTTTTGACTCCAGATTCAACTTTTTTCTTAAATGTCTAATAAAATTTTAAAACTTTTTATGTCTAATAAAATTTTTGACTTTTTTTTTTCTTGTAAAGTGGCTATATTTATGGCGCAGTTTGACTGAATCTGACAGATAAAGGACCACTTTGAACCTCAAATAATTTATCTTAGATACCTGACATATTCATTCATATGCATATATATTTGGAATTGAATCCAAATTAAGTGCAGTAACAATACTAGTACTGTCATAAAATATTTGTTTGCATTTTGTCAGCAAAATTTAAAAGCCATCATAAAAGGCCTTTTCCTTTCATGATAAGAGATTTCTGTGTAGCCACTATCACCATAGGTCATTTAGCATTTTATTAACATTTTTATAACTATTTATCATTATGTTTTACTATATATTATTATGTTTAAAGAAGCCGTGTTTCTTCTTTAATTAAAGATTATTCAAGTAGCAATAACAATGATAAACTTTATTTTCATTGTGGCTTTAAGTTCTTAAACTGCTTTAAAATAATAAAATTAAACAACATAATGCAAAGATAAACAACAAATCCATTTATCAGAAAGGTATTCAGATTCTAAATGCCAATGAAGCTATTTAGGAAGTAGTTGAACAATGCAAAAGCAAACGCAGATCGTATTTGCTTAGATATTTTTGGTCCTTAATGCTTTGTTTTTCTTGAAAGCAACTGAACACTTTTATTTTAGTGTTATAATGTGTAGATTTACTTTGAAATCTTCTGCTTGTTACAGATTGATGACAGTTACACAAGTCTGTCTACATACATTAAAGATCCTGTAAAAGTCACTAACTTCAGGTGAATATTTCATCTCCTTTAAACCTTTATCTAGTGCAGCAACAACAACAGCATTATCTTTTTGTTGCTTTGTGTGTCGCTCCATAGGCCCGGTAGCATTATAACAGATTATAAAATTAGTGTAACAGCAAACAGTGCCAGTGGTGCCAACAGTGAGGATTTTGCATTAGCAAACACAGAGGCTTTCCAGACTCTTTCAAAAGCAGGAATCCCTGTAACTACCAATGCTTTTTCTGAAAGCGGTAAGTAAATATTTAATATCTCTTTAAAAATTTCTTTTTTTTCTTTGGTGTTTATTCCTCATGGACTGTTCTGTTGTTTCGACAGGCCCAATGTAGATGTTGTAATAATAAGAAAGGAAGTGAAACGTAACGAATTACAAATACTCAAATTACTATAGTTAATTAGTTTTTCCTCCAGTATTGTGTTTTTACTTAAGTGAATTTTTAGTGTTGTTGGTTTTTTTCCTTGTCTACAGTGATTGAGTCAATCCCATGATTCCTAATTGTCCAAACAATTACATATAGAAAAATCACTTCAGACAGACTGATCTCAAGACACAGATGCTTTAGAAATGCAACTAATGGCGAGTTCAAACTGCAGGATTTTCAAAGTATGTTTTCACACTGCGTGACTATCTGTGGTAGCACTTTGTCGATGCTGTGTATACACTGCAAAATGGATCGGTGACGGGATTTCACACTGCATCACTTTACAATAAAAAAAGTCGGATAGGATAACTAAAAAAAACTATAAAAAGAATTGCTGACAACTTTGTCTCTGTCCACAAATTACGTCACACAACCAAACACGTGAGAAGTCACTTGAAAACAACGCGTGGTCACTAAGCTTATCTTTTGTTATTAACTACAGAATGAGAAAGAAGCCTTTAGTGGAGTAAAAAATTTATTTATTTTAGGAAATTAGCAATTTCCCCTCAACTTTTTTCTTTTCCGACCCGGTTGTGATATTGCTCAAATGTCACATCAAACAGACACGGGTGCTCCTGCTGAATTTCCACTAGTTTTTCCTCCATTTCTTGGGTCCCAACAGACCAAAAATTAGCCCTTTTTACTTTTCCCCCAACCTCCCGCTGGCCTGCAGATACCCTTACTAGTGGATGCTGCTCTCTCATTGGCTGGAGGTAATCGCTAAATGCACTACAGAACTTTATGTTTTCAAACACATGAACAAATTGAATGTATTCTTTCAGTGTTGCTTGAAATTGGTTTATGGCGCTAACTGCTGGATTCATAGCTTGTTAGTCAGGGTTTAAGTAACAGCTAGATTTTTGCCATTGTTGCAGGGAAGAGATCACACGGACACAGAGAGGCAAGGAAAATTCCCGTTGGGGTGTTTATTGAGGGAGTGGAGCAAAGCATAAGTGCGCTGGAATGTGCAGGGCGGTGAATTCAGTGTCCAAGGGTCCAGGGATTGTGCGGTGTGAAGTGCCAATCAGGGTGCCCAGTGGAAGGAGAGAACTCAGCGGGTCTCCTGCTGTCATCTTGCTTGCCGTCTTCCACGATGGCGTCTGTTAAATACTCCCCTTCCAACGAGCAGCAGCTGTACCTGATCAACACGTGAGGAGCAGTGATTACGGTGAGGGAGTCGTTTCCATGGCGACACTGAAGCCACACTGGCAGGTCTGCCACCTAATGAGAGGGAGAACACGGGTGGGAGGGGGGAACCTAAAAACAAGTCTTCTCTCACTGTTTTCCAACCAGTGCGGCTGAAGGGCACCCAGATGGTGGGTGGCGGCACTGGAGGTTTGGGAGAATGTCGAGAGGAGGTGTCGACATACCTCTGCTTCCAGTCCTGGCCAGTAGTACTGCTTTTGGAGCTCTCGCAGGGTGGCTGTTACGCCGTGATGTCTGCCAGCTACCAGCCGGTGTGTTTCTTCCCCCCGCTGCCGAGCAATCCAGTACAACAGACCTTCCTTGACGACAGAGTAACAGGCTAGGTGAGGTGCGGGCTGACGGACCTCGTGGTCCACCAGGTGGACTCTGGACCAGCACTTCCAGAGGCTCCTATCCGCTCGCTGCTCTCGGTGTAGGGAACCTCCGGCTCTGACCTGCAGCGAAGTGTCTGAGGGAGGGAAGACATGTCTCTCACCCATTCTGTCGCTCGCGGTGGTGGGCGGGTCTTGCTGGTGGTCCCCATCGCGTGTCGTCCGGTGCCTTCTCTGAATCCGTGGGACCGGGACTGTCCGTCTCACGGGGGTTTGGGGAGTGGACCAGGTGAAAAAGCATACCCGGTCCCCAGATGGTGGTGATGGTGCGGACGACTTCGCATCCGGTGGTGAGGGGGCCGCGGGTCTGTGTACTAGACACGTGGTGCCCTTTGCAGGTTGCCATTTTTGGGGTTCCTCCGCTCTCTCTCTAGCATCCTTGGGTGCTGATGCTTCTGCCAGCTTGATGCTTTCCATCAGCTCCGGCCAGGTGACAGGGTTGCGGCGCAGGATGTGTTGTCATCGCTGGGAGGGCAACGCCTGCAGCAGGCAGTCAGTCACCAGCCTTTCAACTACCTGGGTGGCTGACGGATGATCTTCAAGCAGCCAAAGGCAGGTCAAATCCATTAGAGCTTTGGCCTGCTCTTTGGCTGAGGGGCGCTCATCCAGCGGCCACTGCTGGAAGCTGCACGCCACACACTTTCCGTTTCAGCTGGGGAAGGCCGAAAACACCCGGGGCGGTTTGTCCGCCTGCCTCTTCTCCTCCTCGCTCCCAGCGACGCTCTCTGTGAGCCGGAGCTGACGGTGACCCAGTTCCTCGAGCTGGCGGTGAATGACGTCCATCTTCAGCCCCAGGCGCTGGTGGTAAGCGGTGGGAGAGAGAGAGCGGGACCCTACGGGGAAAAAGACACCAGATGTTAGTTACCTGTGTCACGTGTGACCCCTCAAAAGTTCCACATTCTCCACCAATTGTTGCAGGGGAGAGATCACACAAACACAGAGAGGCAATGAAAATCCCCATAGGGGTGTTTATTAAGGGAGCGGAGCAAAGGATAAGTGCGCTGGAATGTGCAGGGCGGTGAATTCAGTGTCCAAGGGTCCAGGGATTGTGCGGTGCGTGAGGAGCAGTGATTACGGTGAGGGAGTCGTTTCCATGGCAACGCTAAAGCCACACTGGTAGGTCTGCCACACCAGTTAGGTTAGGCCACACACAGACTTCGTTCCACATGTAATCACATCAACCTTTCTGTCAGCTTATTATAGGTGCATGTATAGTCACGTCCATCATGAATAATTTTGGGCTTAACTGTATTAATGTAAAATTTATTCTCCCATTACATTAAACTCGCATTTTAAATTTAAAGTCTATGAATGGCAAACCATTTAACCCTTGAAGAAAATGGCTCTGATATAAGGAACATTTTTAATGTGCAGGGTATAAAGGTGGATTAATAATCAATTCATTTTTATTTCTATAGCACATTTGCAATGTAGATTGTGTCAAAGCAGCTTCACATAAAATAAATGAAGTTAACATAGTTGAATTCTAGTAAACTGAAAGTACTTCAGCCCAGTTTTTTTTTTCCACAGTGTAATACTCAGTACTCAGTACTTTAAGAAGAGCTACTTTTTACTTATACTTTGAGTAGCAATTACAAAGACACTTTTACTCTACTTGCACTACATTTTTGGCAAGTAATACTTTTGCTTGAGTATGATTGTTCAGTGATCTCATTATAAGTTGTATCATTTTTGCTTTCAGACCAAAAGAAACTGTCCATTGCAGAAAAAATGTATCCCTTCCAAAAGATTGAGCTGCGTTGCACAAACCCAGAGTCTGTAACAGATAAAATTAAATGGAGAGTGAATGACCAAGATCCTGCACTAGACAACGTTAGATACTTCATTTCACCTGATGGTAGCACTCTTATTGTGAACAATGCTACAGAGAAAGACAATGGTGTGTAAACATGTGTCTTTGTCTTATTAATGATATATCTTACAACACAATAATACCAATTTTATTCTCTTGCAGGCAGATACTCGTGTATAATAGAAAGTGCCCAGATACCTTATGTCCAGTGGCAAACTATAGTTCTTGAAGAGCGTCCCAATATCATATTGAATAAAAATGACATAAAGCTACAATGTGTGGAAAGTCTTGCCCAACTGACATGCTGTGAAGCAAAATATGCTGTGGAGTGGATTCCAGTTCCTGCTGGTGATAAACTGATATCTTCAGGTTGAAAATACTGGCTACATACATTATTCTTAATGTTAGCAGTTATCGGTTAAAACAAAAATATCAAATTTTTAATATTTGTATTTACTTCTTTCATGCAATCAGTGGATGGATGCATCACTCTACAACATAAAATCATAGGAGGGAATTGTGAGAATGAAACTTTTACATGTCAGCTCAAGGATCCAGCTCTAAAAGTGTTTGATTATGGCTGGAAAAGAGTCACTATTCAAAAGGAAAAAGGAGGTCATTTTTACATATTTATATATTGATATATACATATACTGTTATTTTGTTATTTTATACATTGCACTTAGAGAATTTAACTTATTTTCTTTTTCTGAAACTCATTTATACTATTTATACTTATCTAACTGCAGAATTTAGCTGTAAAAATAACACACTAGGAGTTGGAAATGAAAATGAATTCGTAACCGGACCATGCGAAACAAACTGGGATGGCAAAATAATTTATCAATGTACATCAGGTAAATGGACAGTGTTCAACAGGAAGTGTGTACTTCAAATTATTAGTGACCTTAAAAGGAAAGTTGAGGTGAGCCATATTGACAGTCTGTGTTCTGAATTCTGCCAAAAAATTATATATATATATATGTGTGTATTTTTTGTAATATTTATCTTTTATTTTAAAAACTTTTATTTAAGGTGTTGATTGTAGAGCAAATACCAGAGTTTGTGGCTAAGCTCTGTAGTGCTACAATGAACAATTCACAACAGATAATAGATTCTCCTCCGACTGTCCAAACAACTGTCGAGATTCTTGTGAACATCGCTGGTATCTCACAAAACATTATCATCAGTAAGTCTGTGATGGAGGTATGAATATTTAAGTTTTTCTCTTATAGCTTATCCTTTTCTGTAACACTTTACTTGAATGGGGTGATTATAAGACTGTTATGACAACTTTATGATCATGACATGGCATTTGTCATGAATATGAAGGAGCTGTTATGCATGTTTATGACATTTGTCATTACGTGTCATTAGCCCAGTTGTGCCATTTAAAAATGCAAATACAAATATAGCTGCATACAAAAAAGTACAGACAGCATCGTTAACATTTTGTGACTTTTAATGGCATTTTAATGACAAATTCAATTTGTACAGTAATTGAGGTAAAAAAAAAAAATACTAGTAATGATGTTATAAAATTCATGACACAATTATAGTGCCCTCATGAGCGTCATTGTGATTTTAAAGGTCTTGCTACAATTTTATGAATGCCCCTTCAAGTAAAGGGTTACATTATAGGGTAGATATTTTACACTGTAAAAAATATTAACTGCTATTTACTTAAAATGGTGGTAACACTATTGCACGTATTATTTTTAAGTAGTTTTCAAGGCTTCTTTTTTTTTGCATAAACCACTTATTTACTACAAAAATTACTACATTTTTTGAGTGATAGGTGATGATTTTAATATTATTAGTAGAATGTGCTTTTTTAATTTAAGCAAATCTATCACAATATACTCATATTAGTTCATCAAAATTACTCATTCGTAAAATGTATAATATATAATTAATAATGAAAGACATACACAATGCATTTTTTGCAAAACGTTTTATTACATGTTCCACTGATAACAAATTGGTACTTGTTAAACAAATCTATTTAGTGCTTTATCCCTGCCATGAAAAAAAAAAATGTTCAGTCATTTTTTACGCTGCGCACAAACTTTCTTTTGTAGGAAATAGCAATAGTCACATTTTTGAAAGAAATCTGTGTATTGCATAACATATAAAACCAGTATGTAAAAATTGTATCTTAAAGTATAAGCAACACAATCAAATCAATTAATGCAGTGAAATTTCACCAAGAAGTTGTAGCAGTTGATTTGTTAATATAAGTTTTAATTTGGGGAATATTTGTATAAATACAGTTTAGCAGTTTTAAACAGATTTTCCAAGCCAGCCATAACTCGCTCGTCCTCCAATACAATGCAGAAGTCCTCATGGTTGGTCATCCTCTGGCAGACAGCAATTTTCTGTGCATCCACAGTCTCACACTGTAAAACAAGCATTACATTTATTATTATGCAATTATAGATGTCATGTGTTTAAGGTTTCCTTACAATAGCATTTATGCAAAGACATAAGGAAATATGTGTCTCTGTAAACAGTAATTTTCCAAAATGTTTAAGCAGACTGTGCTGACTGACACTAACATAAACTCAAGTACTTTGTCTAATAATGGACAAGGTGTTTTCAAAATGAATACTAGTGAAAAAAAAAAAGAAACAAGTTTACCAAAAAAAAACATGTTCATACAAGGAATAGTGCATTCAACAATATAGTCATTGAGCTGTTTTTTGTAAAAAAAAAAAAAAAAAAAAGCAAAAATATAAAATGCAGTTTTCTGAAACCATAAATATCTGAAACAGTTTAAGACACTTACATTGTACTTATGGGTAGGCCCACACGGAATCTGCACGCGCAGAATTCCGCAGATTTTCTGCAGATTTTCCGCAGATTTCCGCAGATTTTTAGCCCATCATTAATTCTGTTTATTTACTTATTATTTACAGTTAATCTAATTGGATTTGCATTTTAAACATTAAATACAAGTTAAAAAGATATTATTTATTATTTAACATATTAAGGTTTTGTTATGATACTCCCAAAATAATTCCGCAGAAATCCGCAGATTTTTACCAAAATTCTCAGCAGAAATAGCAAAAAACGTCCGCAGATTCCGTCTGGCCCTACTTATGGGTGAGCTCTTCCTCTGTTTCATACAAATAGATCAGCAACAGAGGACAGTAGCTCTTACCTTGTTTTGAGGTCTGATGCAAGAAAAGTGTAGAAATTAGCAATATTGCTTAATAATAATAATACACATATAAAATTTTATGCAAATAGCATTTGACACAAGTTCATACAGTATTTGGATTTCACACATATAAAGTATATAAAAGCTAATTGAATAGTTTAAAGCTATAGTTAGCTAGGCTAATAAGCTAGCTCTTTTTAAAATCACTGTACTTCGTCCACCCTGCTTAAATGTTGCCTGATCACTGCTGTTCAATATTACAATGCAAATAATTTGTTCAATTTCAGTATGAGAAGACGCAAGCAAATCATTTTTAAATAGGGTTCGTGGTTGAAAATACCTGTGTATTCCTATATACATCGTATGGCAGCATAGAACTAAGCTCCTAAACAAGCTATTGAGTTACATGAGCTAGCTATTGAGCTAACAAGCTACATGAACAGTAAATTTCTTTCCTGAAAGAGCTCATTTCAGACAATAAAATAAAAAATATATATCAACTGTTAATGCTTACCTCTTAACATGCTCACTGTTGGTCTGCTTCTTCAAAATGTTGTCTGATCACTGCAGTTGTTGAGATTCAAATGGAAAAATCTCAATCAAATCCACATAATTGAGTCATTTCTCTTAAAATAAACATGAAGCCTTCTTTCCACAATTTAATTAGCTTAATTTGTTCCTCAAAGCCTAATAATTGCACCAGTTTGCTTAAAATAATAAGTGAAATTTATATCTTATTGTTATAAGCAAAATCTTCTCAATATTTTATAATACATCTAGAATAGCAATTTTTTTAAAGAAAATGTGCACATTATTTTTAATGATCACGTCAATTTGTTTTATGAAAATTGCAAGCCTGAGATAAATTTTTACTGTGTAGTCTTAGTTTTCCAATTAAATTTTCTTTTACTAAACATGTTTTTCTGTTTAATCTCCAGGAATTCCTCAAAATAATGGATATTCTTGTTTCAGATGAAACCACTGCCTCATGGCAAAGTTTGACAAAAGAAAACAGCATCATTTCTCTTCTGAGCGCTGTGGAGGATATCAGTAATCGTCTCACAGAAGGCAGTTTTAGCATTAAGCAAAAGTACATTGAATTTAATAGAACTGTAATTAATAACTCTTACACTGGGAAATCAAACCTGCCAAACTCAACCACTGAGATTTTGATACCACAGGTTCTTAATCCAACCTCCTTAACCATCATAATCTTCACAACACTTGACAATATCTTACCTACACGTGATAGTGCCAATGGCAGTGGAAAACCAGATGTGCGCATCAATGGAGATGTGGTTGTTGTTAAGGCTAATCAAACAATTCACAACATTTCTTTTGCATTTGACACCACTGATCAGTCTTTGGGAAATCCTCAGTGTGTCTTTTGGAACTTTGATCTTGACGGATGGGATTCCACTGGATGTGAAGTAAAATCTTCAATGAATGAATTTGGCATAATTACTTGTGAATGCAACCACACAACCATTTTTTCATTCCTAATGTCACCGTTTGTAACGGTCAGTTTAGTCCTATTTTATATAACCTATGTTAGTGTAGCTGTTTCAGTGGCCAGCTTGATTTTGTGCCTCATTATTGAAGCTATCGTATGGAAGGCGGTGAGAAGAAATGACACCTCCTACATGCGACATGTCTCCATAGTCAACACTGCCGTCTCCCTGCTGATCGCAGTTGTCTGTTTTAACATTGGAGCTGCAGTCTCAGAGGAGCGTCCAATCCCTGTGGGTCGCTGCAGTCCAGTGGTTTTCCTCATGCACTTTTTTTACCTGGCACTTTTTTTCTGGATGTTAATTTCAGCGCTTTTGCTTTTATACCGTACGGTCATGGTCTTTTCCCAGATGTCAAGGGTCAAAATGATGATAATTTCCTTCTCAGTCGGTTACGGTGCACCTTTGCTCATATCGGTCATTACTGTTGCATCGACATCTGGATCTCATGTTTATGTTTCCAAACAGGCATGCTGGCTGAACTGGACTGAATCTAAGAATCTGCTCGCATTTGTGATTCCAATTCTCATTATTGTAGCCATAAACCTTGTGGTTTTGATTGTGGTTCTGTACAAGATATTTAAAAGAAGAGTTGGTGCTGCAACTCAACCAGATGGGAAACATGCTCTGGTGGTTGCCAGATGTGTGGCTATTTTTACTCCTGCCTTTGCTAGTGGAATCACATTGGGATTTGGAATTGGTACCACGGTGTCAATTGACATGCGTGTTCATGTGGTGTTTGCACTCTTCAATTCGCTGCAGGTATCACTTTCTGTCTCTCTTTTTCGACATAAGATCAAGGTTATGTTTTTGTGCTTGATATGAATGCCAACCTTAAATCAATTACTGAGATGTGTATGATGCATAAATTAATATAATCTATTTTTTTAACAATCCATTATAAAGTACCTTATAGTGCAAAATCCAATTTATTACATTAAATTACGTTATTAAACATCTATATTATTTCTCATATAATTTTAAAACAGGGATTCTTCATTTTGGTGTTTGGGACACTTTCAGACCGCAAGGTACAGTGTGAATTGATTTTTGTTGCTTTGGCATTTAACTAAACTATTCTGGAAACAATTAGTACTCATACAGGTTTAACCAATTTCGTGAAAAAATCTTTGCAGGTCCGTGAGGAACTGGCAGGAAGGTTTTCACTACGGAACCTTAACAGCTGTAGCTGCACTAGGGTAAGTTGCATCTGATCTATGAGTTCTAGCAATATGTTATTGATATCTTTCAAAAACTCTAAATGACAGAAAACATATTACATAAGATATATATTTTTATTGTTATTTAGGTACTGGATATCGAAATAATATTTTTATTGTTAGAGATCTAGTGAGAGACTAGTGATGTCATGTGAGAGACTTGTTGGTTCCCCCTGAAGGGGCAGGTTTCCAAAGCTCATCTCCCGGGTGTTCCTCAAGGCTCTGTTCTTGTGCTCTTCTCTTTTTCAAACTGCACTACATCACTGGGACATTTTACAGAGACAAGTGGTTTCTTAAATCATTGCTATGCTGATGACACATTTATTTTTCATTTTAACCAGATGATCCAGTGGTAGCTGCACAGAACTCACATCTCATTATGAATAAAAGAACTATCACCTGCTGTTTAACCTGGCAAGAACAGAACCATGGCCATGCTGCATGCTCTTCTGCTCTCCTGCCATGTGAAATCAACCTTGTACAAATAATTCTAAATGCTGCAGGCAACACAACTGGTTTTCAGTAAACCCAAGAAGACCCAAGTCACAACTCTTTTTATCTCTCTGCACTGGCAGTCATTTACAGCTCACATCTCATCAGGTAGAGAACATTACCACTGTCTCAATCTACAGTATGTCCAAGTTCTCAGTATGATATCTCAGTATGGGTGTATAATTTACAGATACAAGTGTTGATGTGGGTTTTAGCTTTGATCAGACCTCTGGCAGATGCTTCACTCTATAGAAAATGGTCTTCATCATCAATTCATGACCAGACGAGGGTCTTTTTGAAGCTTTTATTGTCTTGAGTTTATGATTGTTTGATCTGAGTTGAGGATTTAAGGGAAAGGTGCAAAATTGTCTTTGGGATCTTGTAGTCAGGATACCCCGTTGCATTGTTGAGTCTCTAAGCTTTGCATCAAGACTTATACGCTCCAACATACTTCTACAAGGTCAGCTATTCATCTCTAACTGTTAGATTTATCTTTGAGTAATTGATGTTGTACATTTTTGAATTGGATTATTTTTAGTTACGTAAACTGGCATGGAAAATCTTTACCTGACAAATAAAATGTTATATTTGTTATATTTTGTATTCGACTATACTCATTTCTATCTAGTTGATTATTTAGTCTGAAGTTTCCGCTACTATTCCCAGGATTGAACATACAGTACAGACGGGCCAGATGGATGGAGCATAGGACATAACAAGTGGGACCTGTTGATTTCTGACAATCACTGACTTAGTATGATCACATAGTGGCTAAATCAATTATTGTTTATGCATGAGCAAGTATTGGCCTACATAAATAAATTAGTTTACAGTTGCATCCTCTGTCTAAGACCCAAAACTGGTGAGGTTGTGTCCGTGAGCATATGTAGATGGCCAAAATAATACAGACTCTAATCAGGAACACATTTAAAATGTAATGAATACTTAAAATTGGAGTGAGATTAAATTGCTGGAAATAAATAAAAATAAATTCTAACAAATAAAATTATTTAAAAATAATAATAAATTAAATTATATATATATATAAAGTTGAAGTCAGAAAAATTAGCCCCCCTGAATTATTAGTCCTCCTGTTTATTTTTCCCCTAATTTCTGTTTAACGGAGAGAAGATTTTTCCACACATTTCTAAACATAATAGTTTTAATAACTCATTTCTAATAACTGATTTTTTTTCTCTTTGCCATGGTGACAGTAAATAATATTTGACTAGATATTTTTCAAGACACTTCTATACAGCTCAAAGTGACATTTAAAGGCTTAACTAGGTTCATTATGTTAACTAGGCAGGTTAGGGTAATTAGGCAAGTTATTGTATAACGATGGTTTGTTCTGTAGACTATTGAAAAAAATATAGCTTAAAGGGGCCAATAATTTTGGCCTTAAAATGCTTTTTTAAAAACTAAAAACTGCTTTTATTCTCGCCGAAATAAAACAAACAAGACTTTCTCAGAAGAAAAGATATTATCCGACATACTGTGAAAATTTCTTTGCTCTGTTAAACATCATTTGGAAAATTTTTAAAAAAGAAAATATAATTTCTAATAATTATATTATTGGAATAATTCTGAATTCAGCTATATATATATATTTATATATATAATTTTTTTTTTCTGGAAAAGGCTTACATGCATTTAACCTTCAGCTATGCTGTTAGTTTTGTCATTGGGCTAACAGATGGACCCTTACAACCCTACACCCTATCTGGAATGCAGATCCCTGACAATATTAGAAAAAGCTACAAACTTGTCTCATTCATGAGCACACAACTTCATCCCATTAAATAAAGTCTTCATGCTTCCCTTGACCCCCCCTTATTCTAACTTGTACTTCCCTAAGCATTGACTAAAACTTTATATTACAAGCACTTCAATCATGATTGCCTCTTTTTTCTTAGATTTTGCTGCAACACACACACACACACACACACACACACACACACACACACACACACACACACACACACACACACACACACACACACACACACACACACACACAGAACATTATGCACAGTATGCTCATTTGTGGTGTTCTGATTTAATGTACAGTATGGTATAGTCCTTTTTACATGGATGCCTTAAAATGTTAACTTATTTTATGTCTTTAATCAAAATGACTGAAATTGCTGATAGTGGGCAGCTAATGTAACAATATGTACATACAGTGATATTTAACATTTTTGTATTGCTGTAGAAATGTGAGGATTTGGGGATATTCACTGAATGTTTAAAATTAAATTTATTTATTTATATATTTTTTTTTCATTTTTAAATGTTTACTTAATGTTCAGTGACCAAAGGGTTTGTGGAATAATGTGACATCATCAGTTTTTTAAAAATGCATATTGAGTAACTTTATTACTTAACTTGGGTTAGTCCTTATCCAAATGTTTTAAAGTAAACAGTAAACTGCAATATATTTTAATATTTCTCTGAAAATATTTTACGACATGATAAAAAATATAGATGAAATATGCATATTTAATATTTTGTATCATTATGTCTTTGATTTGTGTTTCTCTGTAATGTCCACTATTCTGCTTTTAGCTTCAACCTTGATCAAACTGGACTTTGAGACATTGTATGACATTTTAAGGAAGTGGTTTCGATTCTTTGAGTCACACAACAAGAATATGCACTCTGCATACATTACTATAAGGAGTTTGGACTCATAAATACTGTTCACCACTGGACCATATATTGTAGCTATTTCCACCAATGGGATGTAGAAATTTTATGTGTTTTTAGTGTTCGCAGTAATTATTTGTTTTGCCTCCAAAAACTGTTTGGATTAAAGTTGAAAGTGAAATTGAATAATCTACATAATGCTGTATTAGATGAGTCATGAAGATGTCAGAGGAAAAAAAATAAACAAGAAGGGTGTGTTGTTTAAAAAAAAAAACTAGAACAAGGAAATAAGTTGGACAATACTTAGAACAAAGAAATAAGATTAAAAAACAAGTTGAGCAGGTAGTGTACAAATGTTGTTGTAGTGTTCATTAAGATTTTGGATTGTTGACTAGAAGACATTTTGTCAGGAGGATTACCAGTGTTAGTTCTTACTTTTCTTACTGTATGGTTTCCAGCTTAAATTTGTGATATCTGAAGCTATAAATGAACTGATGTTGACTTTGAACTTGACTACACAACATGGCGAGTAAAGGTCTGTAAATGTTTGGTTCACTATAGAAATGTATTTTTGGTTGTCATAATCAAAAGAAGGCTTTAAT
The DNA here is from genome assembly GCA_903798195.1 of Danio kyathit. Classification (NCBI taxonomy): domain Eukaryota; kingdom Metazoa; phylum Chordata; class Actinopteri; order Cypriniformes; family Danionidae; genus Danio; species Danio kyathit. The sequence goes on along the minus strand of LR812538.1, from coordinate 40,373,049 downwards.
GTAAGTTCAGTTTGACCTAAATATACTGTATATAGAATGCAGTTTCATTTTTCACTCAGTTCTGGTTATTTTATTATTTATTCATTTACATAGACAATGAAGTTTGAATTTAATACAAGACAATGTCTTCTTTTTTTATTTCTCAGATGCACGGACAGTAATAAAATACCTGTTAGGATTCCAAATAGCTATCATGCTTACTCAGGTAAGATGAAAATGTTTTATAAACGGTTATTTAGAAATGACTTCCACTCTCTAGTTATGTTTTTAACATATCAATATTTTTGTTTAGGACAATGAAATACGTTTGATGTGACCACAATACATGCAATAAAAACTTTTGTATATTTCGTTTTATTTCAGTTAAACTGCAAAGACGAGACACAGAATCATATAAGAGAAAAAAGCACAGGTCTGATTTGCTGTTTTTACTAGTGTTTTTGTGGTTTACATGTCTGAATATATTTTGGGGGATTCAGCTATTGTACAAAGGCTTTTGTTTATCTTGAGATTGGTGTTAGGTAATACACAAAATACTATACTGTACTCATTCATTCACTCATTTTAGGAGCAGTCCCTTTATTAATCTGAGGCCGCCACAGCGTAATGAACTTAACCAGCATATGTTTTACTCAGCCCATCACTGGGAAAACTATACTGTACTGTCAGCTATAATATTTATCTTTTACTTTAGGTGTTCAGGAATGTCTTGGGCTCATGAATGGACCAAGTAATCATTTTAAATGTTTCAATGGTGAGTGTTTCTGCAATTTCTCAAATTGTCCCTCTCCTCATTCTTTATGTGATATAGCAGCTATAGTAAATATAGCGTCCAGGAAGATGAAGTCGAATCTGAGAGATCCCTCAGCCCACTGAAAGTCTGTTGAATTTTTTTAATTTAAATGCAGAAAAAATTGTATGTATGTGAAAGAAAAAAAAATTAAAGAAAATTTGATTAAAATGTTACCATCTTATAAAGCCATTGTAGGTTTATTCAGTGGAGAGACAGCAATCTTTCAGAGTTTATTGAAAATAATTTTTGACCTGAAGATAAATTTCATAAGGGTTTGGAGTGACATGATGGATACTTACAATTTTAATTTTGGAGTTAACAAACCCTTTAAGAAAAAAGTGTTATGAGTGTTAGGGTTCTCTCTCTCTCTCTCTCTCTCTCTCTCTCTCTCTCTCTCTCTCTCTCTCTCTCTCTCTCTCTCTCTCTCCTCTCTCTCTCTCTCTCTCTCTCTCTCTCTCTCTACATTAAAAATAAAAGAACATACATCTATAATAAAAAACAGTAAATAGTAGTAGTAGTAAAAAAAAAAAATATATAATATATATATAATTATTATTATTCATTTATATCAATAAAAATAATAATAGATCAGAATACACTGTACATTTAACATTTTCTCTCTCTTGTTCAAGGTCAAGTTGCTCTATTGGCATGACATTTAGTACAGTATTGCCAAAGCATTATGTAAGATATGTAATATATTAACATCATCAAATTAATAAAATAGACAGCAAAGAAATAAATGACCAAAAAAGAAAGAAAAAAAAACAGATAATACATTTGATAATTATAACAATTACAATAATAATAATAATAATAATAATAATAAAGTCTAGATTATTTAAATAAGATACATGAATTTACATTAATCATTTCTTATGGTGTATAGGCGGTATACATATTTTGCAGATAGTTTAAATGTTAATTTATCCTCTCTGAGTACATGGTTACATTTTTTGAGTCATTTAAATAAAACAAATTAATTAATTAATGATTCAAATGGGGGGGGGGGGGGGTGTGGTGTACCTGGGGCAGAACAGAAGGAAGTTTGTCTCATCCTCTATTTGATTTCTGTCACAATGTTTAGCTACCCTCTCTCTCTCTCTCTTTATTTTCATACGCAATTTTTAAATCCAGCATTGGACATTAAAGATGGAATACTTGAAAATGGACAGAAAGGTGGACAGCTAAACAGAACATGTGTCAAACACAATGAAGGTTGCCAGTATGGATTAAGAGGTTTGAAGCCAATACTAGATGACAGCGTACCTCAAGTTATAAAAGACCTTCAAAGGAAAGCCAAGGTAATCTACTGACATATCATGTCAGCTAATATGTATATTTAATACAGTTATCTTGTTCATGAGCTTACTATACCCTTTACTCTTTACTCAGTAGCCAATGAGAAGTCATCTCAGTTTAATGTTTTAATCAATTATATATTTTGATCTACATTATCATCAGAAGATTTGGGGTTATTTCTGTGCAACAAACATACAATTACTGTTTGATGGTTCCTTTTAGACATTCTGTTGACTGCAGTATATATGTAATGTAAGTACACTGCAAAAAAAAAAAAGATTTCTTTAACATATTGTCTTGTTTTAAGAAATAGTACTATCTTGTTTTTCTGTTGCCATGTTGTTTTCTTGTTTTAAGGAAAAACTCAAGTTTGGCAAATAATTTCATAACACAAGACAATGTGTTTTGCTTGTCTAGAAAATGCTTCTTGATTAAAGAGTTGTTAGATATTTGGACTAAAAACAAGGAAAAAAAAATCTTAGTAGAAAATTATTTTTGCTGTGTAACTTTGCACCTACATTACTAATTCTCTGAAGGTTAGGTATTGCAAATTAAGTTGATGTACTTGCATGTGGATGCTTATAAATATTTTTGGGGGGAGATCATTAAAAGGTGCATTAGCAGATATTCAACACACTGTCACGTTCAGGTAAAGAGAAGAGGCGAGGACTCCAGAATGCAAGGAATGAAACTTTAATAAACCAATTAAACAAACAGAAATTACCCCATAGGGGAAAACATCACCAAAAACTGGGCTGGCAAGGCAGGACGGGAAACAAGACAGGATGACTCCAACACACTAAGTGGAAGACAATGAACTGGCACAGGACAGCAGACATGAGGAGAATATAAGCAGAAATAAATTAACACAAACAGGTGAATCTGATAAACTAATAATGGGTTAACAAGGAGGGTAGGGCTAGACAATAGACGGGAGAGCACATGACACAAAACAACACAAGCCATGCTCTCACATAAAACGAGACTAGAACATGCAGCCAATGAGAGAACTCATTAACCGCGTGTTCTCAAAGACAACACAGAAGCGCACCACAATGTAAACATCCAGCCACGTGCTTAGACAACACCAAAAGAGGCAAGACACAAGCACACGATAGATGAACACCTTACCGTGCGCTCACACATAAGGAACGCGCATGTTTCATCTCAGCGCCAACCGAAACCAAAAACCAACCAGACTGAGACGCTAAGAAAGAAACAGCACGATGCCGACAGAACAAAACACAAGTACAAGAGCGCGCGTGTGTCACAAGCACACACAGTCCACGCGCGTCCACATCAAGCGGGAGCGCGCACGGCCTGTGCACACTCACGACGGCACGCACACAGAGACACACACAATGACGGAAAACAAGTGCTCGACCCGAGAAAACTCGAGCCAAGCACTACAGGACAAGACAGAGCTAGTGTCCGGACTCTGCCACCAAAACAAGAATTTACAAGACCAGAGTGGCAGAACCCTGACACACACAGTCTGCTAATATTCAGATTACCACTAGTCAACCTTTTATGTTCACTCTTATTCGAAGCACAGGCCTAAACTTGTATTTATTTATTTTGCTTTGCAATTAAGGCTGTGTTTGAGTGGGACATAACAGAGTTTGTGGCTCAACTCAGTAAAGCTACAGTGCAGCATCATCAGGAGATCACAGAGTCTGCTGCTACTGTCCAAACAATGGTCAAGATCCTTGTGCACATTGCTGAGATCTCACAAAACATTACCTTCAGTAAGCCTGAGATAGAGGTATGTGTACTTAATTTTGTTTTTTAAAGTGCATTGGAGGTTATTGTTATTATTGTTACTTCTCTATTGCATTCACAGAATATTCTTCAAACCGTGGATATACTTGTATCAAAGAAATCTAGAAAAGCATGGGAGAAATTAAACAACAGCAAGATGACAGTAAACACCAGCATTTCACTTCTGGGTGCTGTTGAGGACCTATGCAGCCATCTGACACATGACAGTTTTGTAATAAATGAAACGTCCATTGAGTTGATCAACACTATAATAGAAAACTCATATAGTGGAAAGTCACACCTGCCAAACTCAACTACTGAGATACTGATACCGCAGGTTCTTAAGCCAACCTCCTTAACCATCATAACCTTCACAACACTTGACAGTATCTTACCTGCTCGCTATAGTGCTAATGACAGGGGGAAATCAGATGTGCGCATCAATGGAGATGTGGTTGTTGTTAAGGTTAATCAAACACTTCAGAACATTTCTTTTGTGTTTGACACCACTGATCAGTCTTTAGGAAATCCTCAGTGTGTCTTTTGGAACTTTCATCTCAGCATTTGGGATTCCACTGGATGTGAAGTAAAGCCCTATTTAAGTGAAGGGGGCAAAATTGATAAGATTACATGTGAATGCTACCACACAACCTCTTTTTCCCTCCTTATGTCACCATTTTATATTGATGACAAAGCCTTAGACTACATAACTTATACTGGTCTAAGCATTTCAGTGCTCAGCTTGGTAATAAGCCTAATTATTGGAGCTATTGTATGGACGACAGTGACAAAAGCCAGAGGTGCCTACATGCGACATGTCTGCTTAGTCAACAGTAATGTTTCCCTGCTGGTTGCAGATGTCTGTTTTATCATTGGAGCCTCAATTGTGCAGCCAGGGCAGCTCACTCCAGTGGGTCCATGCACTGCAGTGGCTTTCTTCATGCACCTCTTTTTCCTGGCTTTTTTCTTCTGGATGTTAATTTCAGCGATGCTGCTCTTATGCATGATAGTCATGGTATTTTACCAAATGTCCGGGGCCAAAATGATGGCCAGTGCCTTCTTTCTTGGTTATGGTGCACCTTTGCTGATAGTGGTCATTACTTATGGGTTGACTGCTGGAGAAGGAAAATATATTTTGGAAGCAGATGTGTGCTGGTTGAACTTTGATGAAACAAAAACACTGCAAATTTTTGTGTCTCTGGCTAGCGGTATTGCAGCTGTTAATATTTTGATTATTATTGTGGTTGTTATTAAGTTGATTCAATCAGGGGTAGGTCAAGATAAGGAGAGAAATATCTTGTCCCGCTTGACTCGTGCTGTGTTCATACTGAGTCCTCTATTTGGATTAACATGGGGATTAGGAATTGGAACCATGTTGTCCCCTGCCTATGGAATTCATCTGGTGTTTGCAATCCTCAATTCCCTACAGGTACAGATTTATGACTCTATATCAATCTGTTATACAGCTATATTTACAGTATATTTTGCAAATGTCAAATAGTTTTTATTAAATAAAACTTAGCCAGACATTAACTAATATTAACTGTTATCTTTAACAGGGATTCTTCAATTTGGTTAGCGGGTTGCTGATGAACTCAAAGGTATAATTTAGCCTCTCTCTCTCTCTCACTCTCTCTCTCTCTCTCTTTCTCTCTCTCTCTCTCTCTCTCTCTCTCTCTCTCTCTCTCTCTCTCTCTCTCTCTCTCTCTCAATTCAATTCAATTCAATAATTGCTTTATTGGCATGACAAATGTTACAAATGTATTGCCAAAGCAGTTCTACAGTTTACATAAAAAGTAACATGCATAATAATAACAAAACAGTAAATAGTAGTAGTAGTAAAAAAAAAAAATGATGATATATAATAATTAAATAAAATATCAACAATACATCATATTATTCAATATATCATATTATTATTCAATATATCACAGTATTATTATTCAACATATCATATTATTATTTGACATCATATTATTCATACAATCAATACAAAAATAATAATAGATCAGAATAAACTGTCCATTTAACAACCAACATAATAAAAACAATAATAATCAGTATATTTACAATGATTCATTTATAATAATCTAGGTGTGTGTGTGTGTGTGTGCGTGGGTGCGTGCGTGTGTGTTTGCAAGCGCATGACTGATGTTTTTATTGGTCTGCTCTCTCTTTTTGTGACAGGCATTAATGTATTGTGCCGCTAGAAGGACACAGTCAGTTTTTTCCCCTAGTAAATATTGAAGCTGTGTTTTATTGTCTGACTCAGTGAATTGTGGGTAAATGCTCTGTAGTTTGGGGTAGAATGTTTCTCTGATGTGCTGATAGTTTGTGCAGTGGGTAAGGAAGTGTTCCTCCGTCTCCACCTCTGTCTGGGCACAGTGTGGGCAGATGCGGCTCTCTCTAGGTTGCCAGTTCTGTCTGTATCGGCCCGTCTCTACAGTCAGACTATGAGCACTCAGACTGTATTTGTTCATTGTTGTTCTTAATTTACTGTCCTTTACTGCGCTCAGATATGTTGCTGTGGTATAATCTCTATTTAGGTCTAAATAACATTGAAGTTTACTTTGTTTTCCGGCTGCTTCATTCCAGTAAATCAGATACTCTTCTTTTCGTGCATTTATTATTTGATTGGGCTTAATTCTGTGGATGAGCATGTCCGTGTCCTGATGCTGCCTGCTGTTAGTCATATTCGTTGTGTTGGTTTGTGTTTGCAGCTTCAGGACCATCTGAATCAGGGGGCTTTTTTCAATGTCCATTTCTTGGGTTTTGAGGGCTGCATAATGATAAGAGTTGGGGTCACTCATTTTTATGTGTTTCCAAAATTTAACGGCTCGTTTCTCAATACACAAGAGTAGAGGATACTGGCCTAATTCTGCCCTGCATGCATTGCTGGGTGTGCTCCTCTGTACCCTGAGGATGCTCCTACAGAACTCTGCATGTAGGCTTTCAATTGGATTCTTATCCCATTTATCAAACTCATGACTGAGGAGAGGACCCCACACTTCACTCCCGTATAGCACTATAGGTTCAATCACTGACTGGAAAATTTTGAGCCAGATTCCAACTGGAATTTCTATTTGTGTTGATTTTTTAATGGCATAAAAGGCCCTTCTCGCTTTCTCTTTTAGTTCATTCACAGCCAAATTTAGTTTCCCATTAGCACTTATGTTCAACCCAAGGTATGTGTAATTTGTGGCAGGTTCAACTTTTGTCATACCAAGGGTGAAACTGTGTCTATTTCCCTGACTTCTGGGTTTTTTGTGGAATATTAGAGTTTTGGTTTTCTTTGGGTTAACGGTCAGGGCCCAGGTCTGACAGAAGCTGTGCAGGATATCCAGCTGCTGCTGTAGACCCTCTTCTGTTGGCGACTGCAGCACCAGATCATCTGCAAACAGCAGGAACTTTACACTGGAGTCGTATAGTGTGAGACCCGGCGTATCTGCTTGCTCTAGGAGCATTGCCAGTTGATTGATGTAAATATTGAAGAGGGTTAGTGACAGTGGACAGCCCTGTCTCACACCCCGTCCCTGAGTGAAGAATTCTGTTCGCTTATTGCCTATTTTAATTGAGCACTGATTGTTTGAATACACTGTTTTTATAATATGTTTTACAGCCGATACCTGATTCTAGAAGTTTAGACAGCAGACCTTCATGCCAAATTGAATCAAATGCTTTCTGAAAATCTACAAAGCAAGCAAATATTTTGTTTTTGATTTGATGGACGTATTTGTCTATCAGAGTCTGAAGGGTGAAGATATGGTCTGATGTTCTGTAATTTGGCAGAAACCCAATCTGACTTTTGCTGAGGACATTGTGCTTTGTAAGGAAGCCTATGAGTCTGGTGTTGATGATGCTGCAGAACAGCTTCTCCAGATTACTGCTCACACAGATGCCTCTGTAATTATTAGGGTCTGATTTTTCTCCACTTTTGAATATGGGCGTTATTAATCCTTTATTCCATATGTCATGAAAATCACCAACACTCAGAACCAAATTGAGCAGTTTCATTATAGCCAGTTGGAATTTTTGATTTATGTTTTTAATCATTTCATTAAGGATACCGTCTGGACCACTTGCCTTTTTTGTTGGTAGGACTTGTATTTTATCTAGTAGCTCTTTTTCTGTGATTGGATAGTCTAGCGGATTTTGGTATTTGCCAAATATTTGTTCTGTATGGGTTAATTTATTATATATAAGTGATTGTTCTGTACTCATGTTTATTTTACTAAACAGTTTTTCAAAGTGGTTTTTCCAGGTGTCTCCATTTTGTATTGTTAGCTGTTCATGTTTCTTTTTGTTAAGGAGATTCCAGTTGGCCCAGAAATAGTTTGAATCAACAGATTCTTCAATTGTTTTGAGCTGTTTTTGGATGTACTCTTCTTTGTTTTTTCTGATTGTGTTTTTATATTTTTTAAGCTCCTCGCAGTACTGAAGACGTACATCTGTATTCTCTGGTTGTCTGTGTTTTTGATTTGCTAGTTGTCTTAAGTTTTTCCTTATTGTTTTACAATCAAAGTCAAACCATTTTTCATTCTTGTTTTTGTTTAAAAGTTTTCATAGTAATTTTAATATTAGATATTGTTGCCAAATAATCAAATATGTAATTTGTTTTCTACAGCTAGATTAACACCCTCTCCATTATAAGGATAACTATTTTCCATAAATTGATCCAAAAGTAAACCTATTTGGGGGTCTTCAATTGCGTTCCTGTATTTCTCAGAGCTGTCTTGTACCCATCTATAATTATTTTTAATGTTATACAATTTACTGGATTGTGAAAATATATTAGTATTCTTGTTCCTTTTTATGTAAAGTGTAATTTGGCTGTGATCTGATAGAGGTGTTAGTGGTTTAACAGTGAATGCACTGAAAGAGAACAGATCTAAATCTGTGATCATGTAGTCCAACTGTTGAATGTTACCGAGAAATGAGCTGTAGGTGTATCTGCCCAGAGAGTCTCCTCTCACCCTGCCATTGACCAGATACAGACCGAGGCTTCGACACAGCTCAAGTAGGAGCTTTCCGTTCTTATTTATTTGAGCATTAGAGTTATTGCTAGAGACATTTACACTGTTTTGTTGATAACTCTGTCCAAATATGTATTTATTGCCACTGTCTGTGGTACAGTCAGTTAAAGACCCTGTTTTAGCATTGAGATCTCCACACAGCAGCACACTTCCCTGAGCCTGGAAGTGAATTATTTGAGTCTGGATGGTCTCAAAGATGTTTTCATTATAATATGGAGATTCGGATGGAGGAATGTAAAGAGCACATAAGAATATGTCCTTTTTCGTTTGACTGAGCTGATTGTCGATTTTAAGCCAGATATGAGATTCTTCTTTTTTAATTAATTTGATGTATTTATCGATTTCCAGTTTGTGCCAGATTATCGTGCCTCCCGTGTCCCTACCATGTTTGATTTTTTCAAGTTTTAGATGAAATGGATATTTCACGGTATCCTGGGGGACAAAGAGTGACCTCATCAGTTCTGCGCCATGTTTCCTGAAGTATTATGATGTCTATGTCTGAAATGCTTTTCTGAAAATCCAAGGTGTTAACTTCACACCCAAGACTGGATGAGTTAACACCCTGGATATTCCACAGCGAGATCGTCAGCGGTTTCATTTGGTCAACAAACAATTTTAACATTCCTCTAGAATAGAACCAATCCATATAAACCATAAAATACCTAAATATCATATATAGATATTTATATTATCAAGATTATTTAGAGTCCAAGCAATTTTGAGTATTTTACTCACAACTATTCCATCAGCCGTGTGCAGATTAAACTGAGCATGTGTTTGATCTCTCTCAGACTGGTGCTATGTGTGTCCAGTGACTGTTTTAGTGCTGCAGCGTAGCTCAGTATTGTCTGTTCTTGTCTGTAACTGCTGGTGTTGTCACCCATCACTGGGGCTTCTCTGAGTACAAGCTGTTTCCTCTGCTGGTGGTGTGGTGGTACTACAAGATTCTGCTGTTGTTGATGAGGGTGTAAAGGCTGAGGTCGTGGGTACTGAGGGTGTAGGCATGCTGGCCTTGGATGTGGGTGCTGAGTGTGTGGGTGCTGATGGTGTGGGTGCACTGGCACAGGGCGTGGGTGTTGATGGTCTACTGGCACAGGGCATGAATGTTGAGGGTGTGGGTGCACTGGCACAGGGCGTGGATGCTGAGGGTGTGGGTGCACTGGCACAGGGCGTAGATGCTGAGGGTGTAGGTGCACTGGCACAGGGCGTGGATGATGAGGGTGTGGGTGCACTGGCACAGGGCATGGATGCTGAGGGGGTGTGGGTGCACTGATACAGGGTGTTGGTGCACTGGCACAGGGCGTGGATGTTGAGGGTGTGGGTGCACTGGCACAGGGCGTGGATGCTGAGGGTGTGGGTGTACTGGCACAAGGCGTGGATGCTGAGGCTGTGGGTGCACTGGCACAGGGCATGGGTGCTGATGGTCTGCTGGCACAGGGCGTGGATGCTGAGGGTGTGGGTGTACTGGCACAAGGCGTGGATGCTGAGGGTGTGGGTGCACTGGCACAGGGCATGGGTGCTGATGGTCTGCTGGCACAGGGCGTGGATGTTGAGGGTGTGGCTGCACTGGCACAGGTCGTGGATGCTGAGGGTGTGAGTGCACTGGTACAGGACGTGGGTGCTGATGGTCTGCTGGCACAGGGCGTGGGTGCAGAGGCTGTGGGTGCTGCTGGTGTATTCTCCAAGATGCAGGATAGGGCTCAGCCGGATGTGGGTAAGAGTCCCTGTGTGGTGATGCTGGAATAGCGTGTGTTTTAGATTGAGGATGGTGATCTTCTCTTTTGCTGTTTGAGGGACTGTCTGGGGTACGACCAAGAGCAACATCTTTAAGATTTTTAGCAAACACATGCACATTGTCTCTATGCAGATGGACGTGGTCTTGAAGATGGTGAATGCCCAGTGTAGGGTGATGTGCGATGCGAATGGTTGGTATTTCAGTACATCTGCGTGAGATCTCTGTGTTCACTCTCTGTATAGTCCGCGGGTGGAAATCAGTTCTGGGTAGAAGGTTGGAGATGGTTATTTTTGAAGATGGGAAAGTCTCTGTTGCTTTAATTGCCACTTGTGTAATGGACTGTGCAACTCTTTCTTGTTGTGTCTTCAGGTCATTTGTCCCCACGTGTATGATGATGTGACTGAGATTACCAAGTTCCTCTTTGTCCAGCTGAAGAAGGGCTCTAGCTGTGTTTGGGCACCAGCGTTTTAATGTTTTGTGACTGGGGAATAGCCGTTTTTCATTGATGTACTTGCCATTTGAGTCCATTAAGATAACAATTTCTGCCTTTCTGGATGTGTTCTCCTGAACTCTGGGATGTTTGGGCTCATGTATGTCCGCTCTCTGTGTGTTCGTCTCAGGTGGTGTCTGGGTGGTGCTCGATGTAGGCCTAGTGAGGGTTTCTGTGTGTTCTCTCAGGCTTTGTATTTCTTTCTCTCTGATGATCAGTTCTTCTTTTACAGATGTCAGCTCAGTGTTCAAGGTGTTTTTTTCCTGTTGTAACTTTTTTATTTCTCCTCTCAGTTCTTCAACACTATCCTTGTATTCTCGTGTGAGCTGCTGCAGTTTGTTTTCTAGTTGTTGTAGGCATCACAGTCCACAGTCTCTCTCTCTCTCTCTCTCTCTCTCTCTCTCTCGGTGCATGCTGGGAGTGTTGGGGTGTGTGTGAGGGTGCTAACGGGGAGAGTTTGACTGAATTGGTGTTTTTCTCACGCCTAAACTTTTCATTATTCTCTTGTTTTCAAATCACATGTATGAAAACATTTGATTTTTTTTTGTTGTTGTTTGTTTTGTTTTGTGAGATTTGAGGCAGCGATAGGATGGCGTCTATCCCCGAGGGGGTAGCGCCACCTGTGTCGCTTCGTCACGGAGTAAGGTGTGTGCCAGCGCAGGGAGTTACTGTTGAGGATGTGCTGGTAGCGATCGGGGAAAAGGTTGGATATGGAAACATTACATCGGCATCGCGAATGAATAAAGCTGTCGTGGTGTTCGTCGAGAAAGAGGAGCTAGTAAATTGTTTGATAAGCGACGGAATTGTGGTAAGTGGCGATTTACTCATTGTTTCACCGCTTGTTACTCCAACGACAAAAGTTACGGTGTCTAATGTGCCTCCGTTTATTCCAAATGAGAAAATTGAGAAAGCTCTGTTAAGATACGGAAAATTGGCTAGTGAGATGAAGATGATTCCGTTAGGATGTAAAAACGCTGCTCTGAAACATGTGATGTCTTTTAGACGTCAGGTGTTTATGTTCTTGAATGAACCGGAGTTAGACATATCATTCAGAGTCATGCATGAAGGGAAAGCTTTTGTTATTTACGCGAATACGGGTAGCATGAAGTGTTTTCAATGCGGGGACTTTGGACACAAAAGACATATGTGCCCGCATAAGGCCCAGATTGGTGGTTTGGAAATGAGGCCTAGTATTTCTACTACTGGAGAAAGTGGTAGTTCTACATCTGAGGTTGTGCAAATTCAAGTTGCACCTCAGATGAGTACTGGTAATGCTGAGATTACTGAAAGTCGGATTGATGATGGTGTGAATGAAGTGGTTGAATCTGGTGAAAATTCAAACGTTTCTGAACTAGAAAAAAATGATGGAAGAGATGATGTAGCTTTGGTTGGTGTAGAAAAGGCTTCTGATGAGATTTGTGAAATGTCCAGTATGGTTGAAACATGTACAGATGCTGGTATGGAGATGGGAGATGATGATTCATTTTCTGATATATCTGAAATCGGATCACAGTGTGGAAATGTGGATGATGTATACACACTGCAAGACATAAATGATTTTCTGGACGAAACTTTTGGTAGAGTTTTTGAAATCAATGATTTTTTTTCTGATATTGACAAATTCATCCGCTCAGTAAAATTGTGGCAAAAAAATGTTAGTTATGATGCTTTAAGCAAACAGAAAAGATTTAGGTTGAGGAAATTGGTAACAAGGTTGAGAAAAGAAAAAGCAAATGTCTCCAAAAAGAAAAAAAGATCAAATGTTTAATGCATACAAGGTAAATGGGACTTTTTGCCATTCTTCTCTTCTGTTCTCCATCTTTTTGCTTTTCTCTATGGAGCTGTTGAGGGTGGGCTCTTTAAATATAAATGGGGGCAGAGATAGAAATAAATTGGCAATGGTATCAGAGTTATTTAAAATAAATAAAATAAATGTAGCTTTCTTACAAGAAACTCATACTACTTCAGATAATGAATTAGAATGGAATGGATGGTGGAAGGGGATAAGTGTTTTAAGTCATGGGACAAATACAAGTGCTGGTATAGCAATTCTTTTTTCTAAGGATATGAATGTTAAAGTTCTGGTTGTAGACGAGGTTATAAAGGGAAGAATATTGTTTTTAAAGATTGAATATGAAGGGTCTGTGTTTAATTTAATAAATGTTTATGCACCTAATAATGGGCCAGAGCGTGTAAGACAATTTTTAAAGTTAAAGAATGCCATTCAGAAAATTGATGACAATGTTTGTACTATTATTGGAGGTGACTGGAATTGCACTATTGATTTTATCATTGATAGAAATGGAGAAGAACCTCACCATGAATCAGCTGTTGTTTTATTAAATATTTTAAAAAGGTTTGAATTAATAGATATCTGGAGAAGAAGAAATACAGGAATTAAACAGTATACATGGCTTAAAGTGTCTAATAATAGGGTCAGTGGAGCTAGGTTAGATCGTTTTTATATAGGTAAAGAATGGAATAATAAAATTACAGATGTCTCTATTTTACCTGTTGGATTTTCAGACCATCACTTGATATTATTTGGTTTAACTATGAAGGAAAAAATTTCAAAACCAAATTATTTTTGGCTTTTTAATACCAAATTGCTAAAGGATATTTCATTTTGTGAGAAGTTTAAAGATTTTTGGAATGATTGGAGGCTAAAAAAGGGTTCTTTTGGAAACTTGTATATGTGGTGGGAGGTTGGAAAGGCAAATATTCGAATATTTTGTCAAAATTATAGTTCACTTTCTACGATTAAGACAAAGGTAGCAATAAAAAAACTTCAAAGAGATATTCAAATCTTGGAAAATACTCTTGTCAACATCAATGATGGAAGTGTACAAAATGAACATTTGGATAAAAAGAAAGAACTTGGACTATTACTTCAGGAGCAAGTGAAAGGAGCTTTAATAAGAGCAAGGATTTGTTCGATTAAGGACATGGATGCTCCTACTTCATATTTTTTTAATCTTGAAAAGAAAAGTGTTCAACAAAAGCAAATGTTTCATCTTCGCCGTCCTGATGGAGTCATAACGTCTGATCCAGTAGAGATCAAGAAGCAGACAATCAATTTTTATACGGATTTGTATGGGACTGAGATTTGTGACCATGAATGTGCCTTGGATTTGCTGAGCGATCTACCGAAATTGTCAAATGAACAGAGAAAATCCTTGGATAATCCAATATCATTTGAAGAGATTACAGAAGCAATGAGTCAATTATCAATTGGTCGTTCTCCAGGAATCGATGGATTGCCCGCAGAATTTTATAAGACATTTTGGAATTTAATAGGAAGTGACTTGTATGAAGTTTTATTAGAAAGCATAAAGAATAAGCTACTTCCTACTAGTTGCAGACGAGCAGTCCTTACATTACTACCTAAGAAGGGGGATTTATGTCTTTTAAAGAACTGGAGACCTGTTTCATTATTGTGTATGGACTATAAAATACTCTCGAAATGCTTAGCAAATAGGCTGAAATATGTTTTGGATTGTTTGATTCAAAAGGATCAGACATATTGTATTCCAAACAGGTCAATAATAGATAATGTTTTTCTTTTAAGAGATATAGTTGATTTAAATCAATTTAATAATGTTGATTTGGGAGTGCTTTCATTAGATCAAGAGAAAGCCTTTGATAGGGTTAACCACACATATCTTTTTGAGGTTTTGAAAAGTTTTGGGTTTGGAAGTGATTTTATATCATATGTTAAGTTATTATATTCTGAAGTTTTTGTAATTGTGAAAGCCGGTGGAGGATTGAGTGCACCTATACCTGTATTAAAAGGTATTAGGCAAGGTTGTCCACTTTCTGGACAACTATACAGTCTTGTAATCGAACCTTTATTGTGTAGGTTAAGAAGAGATCTAAGTGGAATTCATTGTAATGATGCTATGAATGATATTTCAATATCAGCTTATGCTGATGATGTCACTGTTTTTATCTCAAATCAGAACGATATACAAATTTTAACTGAAGCTATTGGGAAATATGAGAAGGCATCATCAGCAAGAGTGAATTGGGGCAAAAGTGAGGCTTTTTTTATTGGTCAATGGAAAAATGGACTTCCAAATTTACCTGGTGGTTTGTTGTGGAAAAGAGAAGGGTTGAAAATACTAGGGGTTTTTTTGGGAAATGAACAATTTCAGAAAAAAAACTGGGAAGGAATGCTGGAAAAGGTTGCTGGCCGTTTGTCCAAGTGGAAATCGTTACTACCTTTAATGTCATATAGAGGACGAGTCCTGGTCATAAATAATTTAGCCGCCTCACTTTTATGGCATAGACTCATTGTAATGGAACCACCTGAAGATTTGATTTGCAAAATACAGAGATTATTTGTGGATTTTTTTTGGAGTGGAGAACACTGGATTCGTGCAGCAGCCCTCTACCTTCCTGTGTGTGAGGGAGGCCAAGGATTGGTGGATGTTCAAAGTAAGATCTGTGCTTTCAGAATCCAAGCAGCACAGCGATTTCTGTATCAAAAGAACGTGACTTGGACTAAGACGGCTAAAGTGATTTTACAAAAGGCAGGTGGTCTTCAATTGGATAGACATTTGTTTTTAATGGAACTAAAGAATGTAAACCTGTCTGGCATTACATCTTTTTACCGCTCAATGTTGTATTACTGGAGAACTGTTTTAAGAGTGGAAAGAGATGTGGATGAACCTGGGACATGGATTGAAGAAGAGCCATTGTTTTTTAATCCAGTGATCCAGACAAGACTTTTATCATCCATGAGTGTGCGTGTATGTTTGCAAAGACATGGTATTGTGAAGCTTGGGCAATTGTTGAAAAAGAACCACTGGGATTCAGCAGAAACCATGCAAGAAGTGACAGGTTTCAAGTCCTCACGCTTGACTAAAAAGATAATAGAAGAAATTGTTAATACATTACCAAGCAGCTATAGAAGAAGCATTGATCACGGGATTTCATCAGAAGTGAGGAATGAAGTGAATTTTCCAAGAATACGAGTTGCTGCTGCAAGTAGTGAAAGACAAGATGAGGAATCAGCTGGTTCAATATTATCATTTGAAACTCCACGTTTGGATTGGTTTGAAAGCACATCAAAAAAAGACATATACAATGTAACAATTAAGGTGTTACATCAGAAGTCTCTCAGAGAACAGAAGATATCGAAGTGGACAGATTTGTTAAAACAAGATTTTCTGGTGAGAGATCGGTGGAGAACATTTTATAAACCACCTTTAGAGAAACGAACTGCAGATCTTCAATGGAGAATAGTACATGGTGCAATAGCGACGGACAAACACGTTGCACACCTGAATCCAGCTGTAAGGGGAGGATGTAGGTTTTGTGGGGAAGAAGAAAACTTAGAGCATTTATTTTTAAAATGTAAAAGATTGGAAGGTCTCTTTGAAGTTCTTAAAAAATTGTTTCAAGATTTTGGTGAGGTTTTCTCAAATGAAATTTTTATAGGTGGTGTAAAATAGAATTATTCAGAAAGAAGAACAAAATGTCTGTTGAATTATCTGATTGGGACAGCAAAAATGGCAATGTGGATGACAAGGAAAAATCATGGTCAACGATCCTGTAATCTTAATGCTGAAGTGATGTTCATGAAATTGGTAGCTAATAGACTTAAAATTGAATTTGCATATTACAGACTTGTAAATAATGAAATGTTTTTTAGTGAATTGTGGTGTGTTAAAGATGTTTTGTGTACTGTTTATGAGGGGATTTTGTTTCTGAATTGGTAAATTGTATGCTTATAATGTGAGTTGTTAATGTAAGGAATGTCTTATTTTTTAAATTGAATTAAAGGTTTTGTCAAACCTCTCTCTCTCTCTCTCTCTCTCTCTCTCTCTCTCTCTCTCTCTCTCTCTCTCTCTCTCTCTCTCTCTCTCTCTCAATTCAATTCACACAGTAATAGTAGTTAAAAAAACATTATATATGTTTATACATATATATATATATATACATACATATATATATATATATATATATATATATATATATATATATATATATATATATATATATATATATATATAATTAATAATAATAATTTAGATATTATAAGTAAATAAAATATAAATAATATATCATATTATTCAATATATCATATTTATGGTGGCTTGAGAAAATCATAACTTTCCACCACGCTGTCATACACACTTAAGGTTGGGCTCATTTAACTCAGACTACCAATCTGCCAAACACTGATGACCTTTTAACTTACTAGCCACACCCTAGCTACCACTTACTGTCCCATAGACTTCTATGCTCTCTCTCTCTCTCTCTCTCTCTCTCTCTCAGAAAGGAGCAATTTATACTGTACACATTTCCTTCTCTTCTTTTCTCTTCTCTTCTCTACACTGCACCAAAATCTAATTTTCAAACCCCTATCTGTGAATAAATCTGTAGTTTATTCCTGAAGAATAACAGGAGCAGATTCAGTGCTGGTAACCATAAAAAGCGTTCCTTATCCATATAAACTCAGATGAAAGTTTGCTGGTGTGTGTCTGTGCTGTCTGTAGAATTCTGACTTCATCAGATTTGAAATCCATATGTTCAGATGAGGATATGTTCTGACTTTTCCTTCCTCAAGGGTCAATTTTCTTCATTAAACCTGAAAATCAATTGTGTAAGCTGAAAATCATCAAATACATTTGTTTTTATTTCATGTCTTTCTCACCAAAAGGACCATTTAGAATTCCTAGATCGGTTCTGATAGATGTACGTACATCAGAGTTCACTTTTTAATTTTAATTTCCCAAACTTGTTTTTTAGTCGCACAATAAAGAAAGAGATGAAAGAAGATTGTAACTATTACTCTTCTCCTGGGTTCTCTCTTTCTTTGGGCCTCGCTCTTTTCAACAGTAACCATGTCTCCCTCCCTCTCTCTCTCTCTATTTAAATGTAAATTTCCATCGCTGTATTTCTACATTCAAGCTGGGTACACAGTAATATGTTTTATCATTTCATAACATCTATTTTGTACAATAACAAAAAAAACTGTTAAACCAGTTCAATTATTAATTATCTGTACTTTATTTTGGCACTTTGAACTGCTACAGTTTTAAACCATCAACTTGGATTGCGTTTCTTTAGTCATTCAGCCATCCTATTGTCTGAACCAAAACCCACCTTGCAATTGTATGAAAACTTGGAGGTATTCAGCTTTTCTACAGAGCTTTAACCCATTTTGTCATGTGTGGTTTCAGGTTCGTGATGCACTGGCAGAAAGGTTGTCACTCAGGATCTTTACCAGATCTTTACCAGGGTAATTGCCAACAAAATATTGCATCTAATCCATGAGTTCTTCACAATGACAGATTTAACTGATAATATCTTCAAATCCAAATTACAGACAATTAGAAATGAACAGGTATTCTATAGAAGGAAACCCAGGAGACGTAAATGGTGAAATTTAAACTGGTAATTGTTAATATACATTAAAATTCACTTAGTAAATCTTATTGACAAAGGACAAGAACATGTCAAGTAACATGAATTTAACTATTTGCAGACTTTTACAATGTGTCCGAGGACTTCTCAGCAGCTGCACCTTCAAACAGTAAGAGTAAAACCTTGGTTTGAGAAGTGGAGGAAACAAAACAGGGAGAAGATTTTCTATTTGAATCCCACTTCCTGCATTTACATACTTTTACACAGAAACAATGAGATACAAAATCCAGTATATAATGAAACTGCTTTCACAAATAAATACAGACAAAAAGAATTGTTGGCTACTAAATTATGTATGAGAAAAAGATGTACTTGAGAGAATTGTTTTATATGTTCAAAAATGTTCAGCTTAAATGTTTTGTATGTGAACAAATTGTGAATAGCATCTTAAACATGTCCACTCTTAAATAATCTCTTTACCTGAAAATATAAAATAAATCACTTGTTGCACTGGACACATTCAACCAAATGTATTGTATTAGTATTTTGTAACATCAATTTCAGATACACAAAAGGATTTTTTTTATTATGTAAGTATTTATTATATGTAATTGTATGAAAATGTTGTCCAAAATGTCAGTTTATAAATAGTACCAGAAATTCTTTAAAATGTTCCCTGCCCATGAATTAGTGAAGACCTTTTCATCAAAATGAAAATAGTTGTATTTCTGATTTCTTACCTTCCATAATTACGAATGAACAGAAACTTCATCATTCCTGCTTGAGATACGAGAACAAACCTTTTTGGATCTTGCAGGAGATCAAACATGTCACTTGACTTTCAAGAATGAATCTGAAAAATAAATAGTGACATTACAAGGTATTATTTCAAATGAGTTTGATTTGTGTTTATGATGAAACTGTCCATGGTAAGGCTGCACTTCAGTATCCGAACACGTATTCATTCCCTCTTAGTGTGCACTCAACTGCACTATATATGGTTAGCGATTTATTAATACTGTAATAATAAACTTTTTAATTTAAGTCAGCCAAAAGTTTAAAGTCAACAAAAAAGCATGCTCAGAAAATGCTCAGGTAAGTTATTAACTGTTTTTTTTAATTGTGTAATTCAAAAAAGTAACAAACAACAGAGCAATTCCTTCATATTACCACAGTACCAAAGTGTCCCATTCTTATGAGCATTTCTTAAAGTGAGGAGTAAAATGAGATTACAAAAGCTTAGTTTAATCAAATAATAAATTTAATTGAATACATTAAATGAATTTCTCTGTTGCATTCTTTTATCTGCTGAACTTCATTCAGCAAAAGCCTTTCATTTAAATATCACCACACAGCCTAAAATTTGCATACAGACTGTCTGCTGTGTGTCTTTCACATCGATGAGCACACGTCCAGAAAATGATTACCACCAGATTAGCCATTTGTTTGACGTCAGTGTAGATTTGAATACTCTAAATTGGATTTTATTTATTAATGCATTTCAATTAAACAGTATAGCGTCATTACACATTATGAAACCGTATCCAAAGAAACTTCATTTAATAATACTCCCTCTTTCAATCTGAGTGCTAAATCTCTGTTTTTATTCTTTAATGTACTACCTATGAGGAAAACTGCATTCTATATGAACAAATATTGTCATTTGTCTCTTCGTAGACTGATGCAGCTTTAAATGAAACATTGCAAGTCCTTTGAAGAACATGAATAGGACACAAGAAAAGAAAAATAATGCATTATGAAACAAAATATCAGCTCATATTTAATCTAGTTTACTCAATGGAATGATTAACCTTCGTGGGGCTGTTTCCTGATTTTGAATGAGCATGCAAACCAGAGACATTTCCATAGATGCTTATTTAACAAACAAATACATGTGAAGAAAACAAGACACTAATTTGCAAGTGTGTTCCTGAACATTAAATCTTTCTTTAAGCCCTTACTTAAATATTTCACGTAAGCTTATGCAATAGTTTAAATTGAGAATGCAGCAGTTTGGATTGAGTTTGCTTTGTGTCAGATAAAAAAAACATTAAAAGTTTATTATTATTATGCTTTATGATCATTATACAATTTTTAAACAGCTTTCCTATAACATAACACAGCTGCTCAGATTTATGTTCACCACAACAACCTCATACTGAATAAACATGGCCTGTGTGTTACCACATATTACCATAGTCATGTTGTGCGTAAGATGAGCTGACTGCGGTAGTGGGCAGCATAACGGGAGCTTTAAAAGAACAATGGGAGGGGAAAATGTATTATGTTCACCAGTAGCAAATATCAGATTGTAAACAATCAACACAGCATTTTACTCCTCCAGAGGGCTGAAATGGGCACTTTCTCAATAAACAGGAAGGTCACAACTTTTTTTTGCTTCCTAAAAGTCTTATTTCTGATAGCACCGCAGGTTTAAGCATGAAAATGATTTATCTAAATCAGCCCCAAATGACTATCTAACCAAACCTAGTTTGGGAGCTTTGCGCTACATTTGTTAGCCAAATCTCAATGGAAAGTCTGAAGCTATGACTATTTTGTGCTAACTTATCCAGGTGGCCTTTGGACTTGGAGGGGGATGCAAATGTGAGAGAGAGCTTTGTAAATTTGCTTTCTCCACCCCTCTGCATTTGTCAACTTTCCCTAATTCTCATTCAACATCTTCTTTCACTCTAGAAACTGGTCCTTCACGGGGAACATGTTGTTATGACAGATAACATTGCTTAAAATCTTTTTAAAAATGCACACTGTAAGGTCAGTATTTTTTGGCTTGTATGACCATATATTTTTTAGTTTGTTATTAAGATAACTCAGTTAAACAGTATAGAAAAGTAAAGTCATTTGGGTGTTTATAGAATAATATATTCATCAAAACATTGTAGGAGTTCTGAGTTTACAGTAGCTTGCTTTTGTTTTATTTAACTTCTTAATGTTATGTGACATTTATTGAAACATAAATCACATGTGAATGTATTTACCTGGTGTTTTGAAAGGGGGTTTCTGTTGGTTTATGGTTTACGAGAGGCTTTAAGGAAACAGTTGATAGTACATTAGCATGAAAACATATTTGTATTAAGAGATGTTTGTGCAAACAGTTTCACTTTGGTAAAGAAAATGGTTTCTTATAGGAAAACATTTGTGACTGTTTTTTAAAATTGATCACAGTTTTCTTAATAGGATCAAGACACTGTCTGGTGCAGGAATGCTGCTTTTTGCTGCACTATTCATTATTAGCCAGGTAAACACACAAAGGCTATATACAAGAATACAGATTGTATCCTGAGTAATACAACACAAACTATGAATAGTACACTGTAAAAAATTATTTGATCAATTAGTCATGACAGCATTTGTTTAGTTCATTGTAACTTATTGATCTAAGTTAATCATGTTCTAACTTAATTTTATAAGTTACACAAGCTGCTTCAAGTCAGTTTAACAGTATAAGTTCAATAAACTCCTACGGTTAATTTGATTCAGCTTAAAAAATTAAAGCAACCAGGATTTTTTACAGTGTAATCACCTGGCTGCCACATACTGACCAAACACCAAATTAACAGTTTTACACCTCTGAATAAGGATCAAGCTATCTTCTTCCAGTAAATGCTAATTCATACACAATTGAAGGCAAAATTATTAGACTCCTGTGCATTTTTAATGTCTTTTGAAAATATTTTTCAAGTGCTGCTT
Source organism: Danio kyathit (assembly GCA_903798195.1). Lineage (NCBI taxonomy): Eukaryota > Metazoa > Chordata > Actinopteri > Cypriniformes > Danionidae > Danio > Danio kyathit. The sequence goes on along the minus strand of LR812538.1, from coordinate 40,350,853 downwards.
AATGCAAATTAAGATAGACACCATTTTTTTACATAACAGCTTTAATAACTCATTTTTACTAAATAATTTCTTTTGTCAGTACATAATATTTATACTAGTTAATTAGCAGGGTACTGTATTCAGCTTATCTAGGTTAACTAGATTAACTAAGTTAGCTTAGTTAGACAAGTCACAATGGTTTGAGCTGTAGCCAATCAAAAATTGTTAATAATAAGTTGATGATATTGACCTGAACATGTTTTTTAAATATAAAAACTGCTTTTATTCCAGCCAAACTGAAAGAAATAAAACATCTCCTGAAAAAAACTCTGAAAATGTCATTGCTCTTTTAAACATAACTTATGTTATGGAAATATTTGAAAAAAAATTTCACTTGAGGTCTAATAATTTTGTGTTTAGCTGTAAGTATATTGTTGATGCAGTGCACTTTTTATAGTTGTCTTTCTAACACATCTTGTCATTTCAAATCATGATCATTTATAGCTAAATAAAAAAGCAGGAGCAAAACAATTACTAATTTCTTCTTCTGTTATTCAATAGACTTCACAAGCAGGTAAGATTTTATTTCCTTAATACATCAGTCTAATTTTAATATCTACAAAATACACAGAGTATAATCATACACCAATGAAACATGGAGCAAATTTATAATTTAACATTTCCATTTCAAAACCATTTACCATAACCATTTCAATGTTTTTAGGGTCCACAGATGTTACCTATTGGGCAGAGGTCATGATTGAGGGGAATAAAACCTTAAATGTTGCAGACTATCTGCCTGGACTTATAGGGACTGTTTTGGATACAGGGGTAACTATCACAGGCGCTGAAATAGCAGCAGGTAAGAAACGTTATGAGTTATTCCCTATCATCTATTATTAATTCACAAGTCTGTCAGTGTGTAACATATATTCAGAATTGACATGAACAGTTCCCAGTGTAACACTCAAAAAACACTCAAAAATTATGTTGGTACAACACAATTCAGTTTTTTGGGGAGCGATTGTTTCATGTTCAATCAACTTAAAATTGTAAAGACCAATAAGCTTAATTGATTTGCCTTGAGACGATATGAAGGGATTGTATGGAACCCAGCATTTGTTATAGTGTAAGTAGAATTGGTTGGCTATAAAAATTGCTGTTTGTTCAAACTACTTGTTTAAATGAGCTGAACCAACACAATTCTTGAGGTTTTTAGGGCGGCAACTTAATAGTTTTATGTTCAATCCCTAATTCCTTCATGTTGTCCTAACACAAATTGTAGGTGTGAAACCCAACATTTCTTACAGTGTATGTTGTTTTATTTAGAGTGTGAGATAGTTGGCCAAAATACAACCTGCTGGTGTGGATCGGGATACGTTTGGAGCAATTATGTGTGTGATAATGTAAATAAATGCTGCAATGTGTATCAATGTGTGGCAAATATATCATACTTCACACCTCTGTGTCTGCCCGTAGTGAATGGTGAGTTGTCAAAATAAGCTCAACATTGATCACAGTTCATCATTTGTACCTTTGGACAACATTTATGATTGTTTTACTGCTATTCTTCCAGTTTCACTCATTGGCACGCTCACTGGTAGCTCTCCATCAGTGCAAACCATGGTATGTGTGCATCTCTTTTTTTGATAATTGATTAATCTTTCTGAAATGCGTTATCTATAAGCAGCTACAGAAATTCATAGTATATGCTAGTGTATTAGTGATTTTAAAAAGCCAGCTGGTTGTTGTTGTAAAATACACTCCAATCCACTGATTTCTCGTGATGCATATAGATATTTATTTTGCCATAATGGCTGACTCTGTTGATCCTGCTTATCATACACCTATTACAAAATAAATAAAGATGAAGTCTTTAATAGAGTAACAAATTTAGAGTAATAATAACTGTATAGGCGACGCAGTGGCACAGTAGGTAGTGCTGTCGCCTCACAGCAAGAAGGTCGCTGGTTTGAGCCTCGGCTGGATCAGTTGGCGTTTCTGTGTGGAGTTTGAATGTTCTCCCTGCGTTCACGTGGGTTTCCTCCGGGTGCTCCGGTTTCCCCCACAGTCCAAAGACATGCGGTACAGGTGAATTGGGTAGGCTAAATTGTCCATGTGAATGAGAATGTATGGATGTCTCCCAAAGATGGGTTGCAGCTGGAAGGGCATCCGCTGCGTAGAACATGTGCTGGATAAGTTGGCGGTTCATTCCGCTGTGGCGACCCCGGATTAATAAAGGGACTAAGCTGAAAATAATATGAATGAATGAATAACTGTACAACCACTTTTATTTTATCTCAACACTTGTGCTGAGAATTAAAAAGTCTACCAAAAGAATAGTTTAATGGGTGCTTTCAATACATTGCATTAGGAAGCTTTAATTGAAATATTTTTATCACATTTATTTTTTCAAAAAGAAAAATAAACATTCTTTTTGTAGTTTAAAATAAATGGTAATCACAAATTACGAGCTACTAAAAGATTAGCTACTCTAGTTTAAATGTGGTCTGGTTATACAGTATAAACATTAAACAATCCTACAGAAAAGCCATGCCCTTTTACAATAATGAACCAATTTTCATAAGGGAAGTGATTTCAGCAAACGAGACAAACATTGTTATTCAAAACTATTCTGATTGTTCAAGATGGTGCTGGTCTGACTTTAACTGGTTTTATAATTCATGATTATTTCTGATTATGTTTTTTACAGATGGTTTTTCTTTAAATTGAAAAATATTGCAAATATTATTTACATGGTTAAGCTGAATATTTGTTGCAGTTTTTACCATTTATCTCCAGCTAGTTCCACCAGCTTATGTTGTTTCAAGCACAACCCTGCAGATTACAAACCAAATAAAAAAAAATCATATATTTTTTTTTATTTCAAACCAACTGTTAAACATTAAAACCATTACCTTGAGCACAATTCTACTTAAAAATAAAATAAATAAAACTTTAGATATAATCCATCACAGCTTTCACAACAGAATCAAGTTAAAACCCCACCAAAAACATTAACCAACTATTAGCCATTTAAAGTAATGATTTACCATGTGTTTGGGTAATATTCCTTCAGGATTTAAATCTTTGTAAATAGGCTCATTTTACAACTGAGTTAAACAGTTGAGTTTTACCATTTTTGAATCTATTGGGCCTATATCCGGCTCTGGTAGAAGCACTTTTAGCTTAGCTTAGCATTATTCATTTAATCTGGTTAGACCATTTGCATCTCACTCAAAAATTTCAAAAAATTACATTTTTCTATTTTGACTCTTCTGCTATTACATTGTGTACTACAACCAACGGACAATGAAAAGTCGCTATGATATTATGCAGCACCTAAAAATGGCTAGGTTACTCGATTACACCACTGTGTAATATCAATGTGCCTGCTATGGCCATAGAACGGCAGCAAAGTGTCTTGATTATTGAGCTGGAATGAGAGTATAGTTCCTAGCCATATTAAAAATTGTGACTGTTTGTGGAAAATCGCAACTTTTCATTTTTCGTCAGTCTTAGTTCAAAATAAGTACATTTACATGGACTCCAAATGCGATTTTAATGCGATTAAGACAATGCTCTGATTAAGAGTCTACCATGTAAACAGCAATTTTTGATTAATCCGATTAAGGTCATTATCGAACTAAACAGAAATTGAATTAAGACACGTGGAGTATGCCGATTTTAGTCGCATTATTGAAGTGCAGTACACACATGTAAACGCCTTAATCAAACGATTACCATCGTGTAGGATTTTCGCCACATTTTGCGACAGGATAGTCTGTACACACACGGCTGTTTGACACTATTCTCTGCACCTACCGAGTGAGTGAGTGAAGGACCACAGACACCTGCATCGCAAAATGCAGAGTTTTTTATTCACATACAGCGTGCGATACTAATTCCATTAAAACAACACTTTCAGCAGTTCATTCTCGCATCCAATATATTGTTTGTCACAGGAGACGTGCATGAAATGTTCCTGAATGAAAGTGAAACTGCAGTTAAAGTCGACAAATTAAAAATAAACACCCGAAATTACATGAAACTCCGGAGGAAATGTGGATAGCCTGGTGACGCAGTGACATTAATCCTTCTATGTGCTATAACATGTAAAACGGGATCATGAAAGGAACATTCAAAAAGCAGCTCATGTAAACACCTTAATCATATTATTGTCTTATTCAGATTAAGGCAAATCATTCGATTACTGATGTCCATGTAAACGTAGTCAGTGTAACTAAAGATTTGTTAAATAGGAAAATTATCGGATATTTTTGAGTGAGATGCTAATGGTCAAATCCGATTCAATGATTTATGCTAAGCTAAGCTAAAAGTTTTCCAGCCAGACCTGGAGATCGGCTGAATGGTTTAAAAAAATGGTGAAACTCAACAGTTCAACTCTAGGTGACTTGTAAAATGAGCCTATTTGCAAAAAAAATAGGAGTGTTGCTTTAACTGAAAAGATTGTGTAACACTGAAGCACAGAGCAGCTTTTATTAAGTCAAGATAGCTCTTACTTATCCTAACGCATTTGCTTTTCAGCTGCTGAATGCTTTTAATGTGCTGAATGCCTTCAACTCATTGACTATGCAAGCCAGCCTGTGAGACATTTTTCTATTATTTCATTTATATCTTATTATCTGAACTCTGTATGCACAATCTACAATAATGTTTAACCACAAACGTAATGCTTCTTCCTTTTTGTCACAGCCTCACAGGGTTAAATACATATTCCCACAATTTCACAGTGTCTCTCAGTGCCGTGTTTGTCACCTCCAAAGTTCAAGGCATCATTTCTACACTGCTGACAAATCCAGCGATTTACACACTTAATGTTAAGACTCTAGGTAAAACACTGCAACCACACTTATACATATGACCACTTTTCTGTCTATCCTAACCGATACTTTCATCATTGCTGTGTTTCATATTATCATTTGCAGGCTTAGTATACATTGAGGCACCTACAGGAAAATTATGCTATAATTCAAGACAACAGCTGAACTGTACCTCTATAGAGGCTATGAGCAAATGTGTATGGCAGATGTCCAGAGGTGATGAACCGCCATTGACTTTGGGACCAGGGAGTGAAATAATGCTCTCAGATACTTGTACAGAAATATCAGCAGTCACGCTTTTAAAGACAAATGGATATTGGTCAGGTGTGTTGTACGCAATCATATAAGTACACTGTTAACAATTTCCTGCAAAATCTACAGTAACTTACAGGCAGTATTTCATTACTATAAACCAATTACAGTAAAAATACTGTTTTTATTTACAGCACCATTTACCTCGCTGTATATGCATTTACAGTATTGTATATGTTTATTGTAAAATATACAGTAATTTTCACATTGTAACTTTAAAATACGGTAACATGCTGCATAACTGTCCTACAGTAAAATACAGTTTGCATTACAGTTTAATACTGTGTCATTTACAAAAATTGTTAATAGTGCATTGTTAATATTGTTTTGTAAAATCAACAGTGACTTACTGTAAATCAATTACAGCAATAAATACTGTATTTACATTTACAGCACTATCTCACTGTATATGCATTTACAGTATTGTATATCTTTACTGTAAAACATATCGTAATTTTCACAATGCAGCTTTAAAATACAGTAACATACTGCATAACTGTCCTACAGTAAAATACAGTTCACATTACAGTTAAGTACTGTGTAATTTACAAAAATCGTTAACAGTGCATTGTTAATAATGTCCTGTAGAATCTGCAGTAACTTACTGTAAATCAATTACAGCAAAAGAATACTGTATTTACATTTACAGCACTAGCTCACTGTATATGCATTTACAGTATTGTATATCTTTACTGTAAAACATACAGTAAAGTTCACAATACAACTTTGAAATACGGTAACATACTGCATAACTGTCCTACAGTAAAATACAGTTCACATTACAGTTAAATACTGTCTAATTTACAAAAAACTGTTAATAGTGCATTGTTAATAATGTCCTGTAGAATCTACACTGACTTACTGTAAATCAATTACAACAAAAATACAGTATTTGCATTTACAGCACTAGCTCACTGTATATGCATTTACAGTATTGTATATCTTTATTGTAAAACATACAGTAATTTTCACAATGCAACTTTAAAATACAGTAACATACTGCATAACTATCCTACAGTAAAATACAGTTTAAATTCCAGTTAAATATTCTGTCATTTACAAAAATCATTTACAGAGTAAAACAGGACATTATTGTGTGCTCAATTCTCTCTCTTTTTTTAGGAACATACAGCTGCCTTTTTGTCACAGACAACGTAGCTCATATGGCAATGGCACCAGTTGATATTGCACTGCTGCCAGAGGCCAGTAATGTGACAAGCAATCCACAAACGATAGACTGCTCTACATCATCAACTGCCAAAGTAACCATCACATGTTCCATCTTCAACAGCACTGAAACGTACACGTCCCATCTCAAACTCGGAAGTATGGAAAATCTTACACCAACTAAATTAGGTAAGCCTACAATTATGTTAAGAATTTAGTTTAATAGTGTGACACTGGCTTTTCGTTATCTTTATAAAGCAACTATAATCTGTCAAGGCTTCAAGTTTCAAATAGTTTATACTAATATATAAACATTTACTTGAGAGAGTTTATAATAGAGCAATTTACAATGACATTGTTAACCTTGTGGTGATGTTTTTGAATGATGATAAAAAATAATCAACTTTTTCCCTCCATGAAATGAATGTAGTGTACAGTTGAAGTCAGAATTATTAGCCCTCCTGAATTATTAGCCCCTGTTTGTTTTTTCCCCAATTTTTGTTTAACGGAGAGAAGATTTTCTCAACACATTTCTAAACATAATAGTTTTAATAAGTAATTTCTAATAACTGATTTATTTTATCTTTGCCATGATGACAGTAAATAATATTTGACTAGATATTTTTCAAGACACTTCTATGCAGCTTAAAGTGACATTTAAAGGCTTAACTAGGTTAATTAGGTTAACTTGGCAGGTTAGGGTAATTAGGCAAGTCGTTGTATAATGATGATTTGTTCTGTAGACTATCGAGAAAAAATATAGCATAAAGGGGCTAATAATTTTGACCTTAAAATGGGTTTTAAAAAATTAAAAACGAGCTTTTATTCTAGTCGAAATAAAACAAATAAGACTTTTTTCCAGACGAAAAAATATTATCAGACATACTGTGAACATTTCCTTGCTCTGTTAAACATCATTTGGGAAATATTTAAAAAAGAAAACTGTATATCACTGACTAACTGTATATTACTTCAGTAATGTTTTTGTTTGTTTGTTTGGTTTTTTTTTTTGTGTATTTTGGGGGATTTCTTTATTTTGTGAGGTAGTAAATTGCATTTATGCAGTTGTCATAAACAATCAATTTACTGAAAATGTAAAAAAAAAAGTTTAATACAAGTTTCTTGTTATGAAAAATACACAAATATACACTCACCGGCCACTTTATTAGGTACACCTTAATAGTACCAGGTTGGACCCCCTTTTGCATTCAGAACTGCCTTAATCCTTTGTGGCATAGATTCAACAAGATACTGAAAATATTCCTCAGTGATTTTGGTCCATATTGACATGATAGCATCACGCAGTTGCTGCAGATTTGTCGGCTGCACATCCTTGATGCCAATTTCCCGTTCCACCACATCTCAAAGGTGCTCTATTGGATTGAAATCTGGTGACTGTGGAGGCCATTTGAGTACAATGAAGTCATTGTCAAGTTCAAGAAACCAGTCTGAGATGATTCTCGCTTTATGACATGGTGTGTTATCCTGCTAGAGGTAGCCATCAGAAGATGGGTACACTGTGGTCATAAATGGATGGACATGCTCAGCAACAATACTAAAAGGTAGGCTGTGGAGTTGACACGATGCTCAATTGGTACTAATGGGGCCAAAGTGTGCCAAGAAAATATCCCTCACACCATTACACCACCACCACCAACCTGAACCATTGATACAAGACAGGATGGATGCCCAACTTTCATGCTGTTGACGCCAAATTCTGACCTTACCATCCAAATGTCGCAGCAGAAATCGAGACTCATCAGACCAGGCAACGTTTTTCCAATCTTCTATTGTCAAATTTTGGGGAGCCTGTGCGAATTGTAGTTTCAGTTTCCTGCCTGTCTGGCACCAACAATCATGCCACATTCATTCATTCATTCATTCATTCATTCATTTATTCATTCATTTTCTTTTCAGCTTAGTCCCTTCATTAATCTGGGGTCACCACAGTGGAATGAACCGCCAACTTATCCAGCATATGTTTTACGCAGCGGATGCCCTTCCAACCGCAACCCATCACTGGGAAACACCCATAGATTCTCATTCACACACATACACTACGGACAATTTAGCTTACCCAATTCACATGTACCGCATCTACATGCCTAAATGCATTGAGTTGCTGCCATGTGATTGGCTGATTAGAAATTTGCGTTAACGAGCAATTGAACAAGTGGCCGGGAGTGTACGGTTTAAAAACTAATGTGAAGTACATATTGTATAAAACGGGTTTTTCCTCTAAAACTCATGCATAAACTCTGATGACTTTTTCAGCAAGATTTTGCATGGCCAGTACCAAACATTTATGCTAGATTAAATTCAAGTTTTTGACTGTGTATAAAAGTGAGAATGCTTTTTCAGGACCATTACATTTTTTGCATGTGTGTATTTTCACATGGCAAGTACTAAAATATTTAAATTTTTGTACCATTCCTAAAATAAATAAATGAATACATCAAACTTCTTAAAGGTGTTAAAATGTATTTTATGTAAATGTAAAACGTATTTAGGTTGGCAACATTGAACTAATCCAAATGTTATAAGCTACTGTACATTTAATGAAAATCAATACTTTTTGAATGTTTCCAGATGCATTTATTACATTTACTGTTTATTGCACTCATATCCTGAAGCGAACACTGATAAAAATGTTAACAATGTTTTGCAGAGAGCAATGGTTTAATCAAGTATTCGGCAGATTTCACTGTGAATTGTCTGGCAGCAGGAAAACCGCCTTCCCTCACCGCCAGCTGTGTTGTAGTGAACTCTTTAAATCAGCAGCGAAATTTCTCAGCAATCGTTTCAGTCATTTACCGTAAGTAGACCTACTGAAAGTCATGTTCGGCTAGTTAAAATGATTAATAAAGCAACTAATCTCTGAATTATTTTTCTTTTTATAGCCAATGACCTCTTTTGTGCGGTAGATATCATTTCTACCAGAACATGGCCAAAAACCAAGAATAATGATACAGCTGTAATAGATTGCACCGCAACAGGGAGACAAGGCACGCTGACACGCAAATGCAATGGAAAAACATGGGGCCAAGAAGTTTCTCTGTGTGTCAAAGCATTCCTGAGCAATGTAGCTTCACAAGCATCGGTATGCAAATGTAGAAGACATGACTCATGCTGAGCCACCTAAAAGCTTAAAGACACAACTATGCCACTCCATTTCAAAAAGTCTCATCTTTATCTCCCTTCAGGATTTTGAAAAAGGACTTGGAGCAACACAAGGGGGTGCACAGTACATCTTTCAAAGTTTGAAAAACAACACCTCTAACGAAGATGATGGCGAGAACAGTTTTGGAGACATCAGCACTGCAGTTAATGTTTTCCAAACTATGAAAGCCGCATCATTCAATGTTCCACTAGGCGAGAACCTTCTTCCAGTAAGTACAGTATACCAATGGTTTCACTCACATTTGACAGCTCACCTTTAAATATATATGTACACTAGTAGAAACGTTGTAGATTTTTAGAAAGAGAGTTCTGTTTTTTATAGAAGGTTCTGTAATAGTGTAGTTTATTCAATGTCATTTATTTATGTGAAGTTGAAAATTCAGCTTTGCCATCACACAAGTTAATTAAATATATTAAAACATGTAGGGATGGATTTTACTCAGACTTAAATGTGCACTGTAATAAAACAACAAAAACTCTGAAATCTGAAGAAAAAAGGCCCAGGATAGACTTTTGCCCATTTTCCTGAACTTTCCTTCCCCTCTGGTATTGATAAATACTCAGGTGTGACTGGTAACTAGGTTTTGTCACTATCTTTGATAACTTTTGATTAAATCCGTACTGATGAGTAAACCTTTAAGTCACTGGTTAACTTTAACAAAATAACCATTCATTGGTCTCCTAGGGTATTTAAAGAAAAGTTAGCTCAACACTATGGATAATTTGGCCTTCCATCTATACTCTTAGATTTATCTTTGAAGAATCAATGTTGCATTTACTTCTGAATTGGTTTTTATTGTTTGGTTCTATAATTGGCATGATACACGTTCATCTGGAGAATAAATGTTAACCTTTTTGATTAATTCTGGACTCTCCAGAATTCATTGTATCCAGTATATTATGCAGAGTCTGCTCTACTATTATGTTGTGACATGATTTTATCGATTGTTTAAGGCACATTTGACTACAGAGCAGAGTGGCATGGCAGCATGAAGACCTTGTAATCATTTAATCACTGATATTAGCAAGTTGTATGGAAATGGCTAAATTAACTTTTCTTTTAATATGAGTGAGCAGGAGGCAACTGGATTAACTGGGTATTAGTTAACCCTACATTCTCTGACTAACTTTAGAATGCAGAGATAGTGTCTGTGAGAAGAAACGCAATCCCAGGGCGTGGAACTCTAAGCGGCGTTTGGTCCCCAATGAACAGGCCCGGATTAAGAATTCAGTCTTGTAGGGCCCCCTGTCTTGTAGGGCCCCCTACAAGGCCGCACCCCTATAGTTGAATTAAAAAATAATACTAATATAATATTTTTTAAATAAAGTTAATCTATAATATTTTGCCCACATTTTTTAAATAAATGACATAGTACATATATTTATAGTCAACAAAGATTTACCTGACTTTAAAAGCATTCAAATCACACTTTGATAAAAATAGTAATATAATTAGAGAAAATTTATGGTTTTTAATATACTTGTTCAAGTTCACTGAAACAGTACTAAAAATTTATATTTAAGGGTATTTTTAATGTATAACTTCTACAAACTTATAATGCATAATTTGGATATAACACCTCTCCAATCCAGTTCTATGAATCTGAGTCTTCCATAATACACACACTGATTAATGATTCCTACTGTCTCCCTCGTGATGAAGAAGAATAGACAAAAAGAACTTGATTTTAAAGCTGAAAGTATCCGAAATCACACACACTGTACCAGTTCTCTCCTGTCTCTCTCCTCTTCAGGAGAGAATACAGATTATTATTGAGATTATTAAGATGTCGCTAACATTTAACACCAGGTGGAAAATAACTGTATATAGAATATTTATTATTATTATTATTATCCTTATTAAATACCTTGTGACTCATTTTATATATTTTATATACTTTATTTAAATTTAACAAAAAAAAAACATTTCCTTTCTATTGAAAAGAAATGTATTTCCAATCTGATGTAATGGGGGAAAAAAGAACGTCTTCATCAGAAGCTGGATTCGACCCGGGTTCATAATCGATCGCCTCAAAACACGTTCCCATGGTCTTTACGAGCTACAGTACGCCACTCCCACCTGCTGTCTACTGCGCTCTTTAGTTATGTTGTCTCTGTCGATCAAACGGCACTGGCGGGAAGCATTTAACTAGCTTATTACAACGAGGTGCTCTATTTGCACTTGGCCTAAATAGACACTCCAAAATCAGCATTTTTTCCCCCTCGCAGGGAGCCCAAGTGCGCACAGGCCCCAGGGCCTGTGCCCATAATGCCCATTGGTTAATCCGGCCCTGCCAATGAACGTACAATTAAGACTATTGGACCCAAGAAAATATCAAAATTTGAATTATATTACAACTATTAATGTGATCAGCTGAAAACATAAAATTGGAATAATCAAAATTAGAGTCAGATTGAACTCAGAGCTGAAAACGAATTTAAATAAATTCTAATAAATAACCAAATTCTGTTCAGAAGCTCTAGAAAAGGTTTACACGCATTTAACCTTCGACCATTCATCGGAATTCTTCGTTAGGCTGATGGAATGGAATCTTCCACTGTGGTGAACCCTGATAAATAAGGGACTAAGTTAAAGAAAAATGAATGAATGAATGAATGAATGAACATTTTAATGGAGTAAAATGCAGCATTGATTAAAACAGTTAGTGACTGAAGGGAAAAGCGCGTTCACGTTTTACCGGATCTGGCAGTTCATATTTGGTATTGTTTCATGTCGACGTCGATACGAACAGACAAAAGATCCGGACTAACAACGAATAATGTAAACGACCTGAGTCGAATCTTTTATTTAAAAATCTATATTTTTAAACAAGGTGCACTTTCAGATTTTACCCTCAGCTGGATGTTTATATTCACTTAGAGCTGTGTTGCACACTGCATGGAAAGTCATTTTCAAATACTCATGATAGGGGCTCTTTAATGTGCAGGTAGTTCCAGTCAGTTTTGAACACAGTTCGAAGTAAATGTGCTTCCCTCAAACATTAGTAGTAGTAGTAACCATATTCTATGGCACATAAATTGCACTTATTTGTTTATAGTAGATACAATCTATTTATGTCCTGTTAACCACAGCTAAATAAGGAAAGTAACTAAAGTTTATTGTTATAAAAAATGCACAAAAAACATGTTTGATGCTTTTTGAAACTGTAATTGTGTTGTTTTTATAATATTGTTTATAAATTAAAATGCATCCTTGGTGAGCTGAGTATACTTCTTCCAAAAAACAAACATGTATGTTTAATCTCAGACATTTTGAAATCTCTATATTCAAAGCTCAATGGCATGGTTCTGATCAAGTTAAAGTATGAAATAATAACATAATCAGAGTACTCTCACACATTTCACAAATTCTGCTCTATTTAAGGATTTCCTGGAATCAGCCAGCAGCATATTGAACGGATCCTGGGAAGTGGGAGACAAGGCACAGAGCGGGGCGCTGGCCAGCCAGTATCTGTCATCGGTAGAAGGCCTTGTGAAAAGCATCCGAATAAACACCAGCGATGGCTACAATGCCTCAAACATTCAGTTGCAGGTCTGCAAAGGTGGCTCCGGTTGCAATAAAACCGTTTTCAACGTGGGTATTGAGGTGAACGCGACAGCAGATATGGTGAAAACCGTAGGACTACAGAGCTTGGCCAATCTTCTGCCAAAGGTGGGCTACGAGAATTCCATCTTTCCTAGCATAGTCGTATCCAGCACAGTTGAGAACAACTCTCAGGCGTCAGTCAACATCAGACTGGCTTTTCCAAATGAAGAGGGCATCAATGCCGCAATGCAATGTGTTTTCTGGAACGTCTCGGAAGATAGATGGTCAGACGAGGGCTGCGTGTACGTTAAGGGTCATGGAGGTGACGGCTACTGCCAGTGCAACCATCTGACCTCCTTCTCCATGCTCATGTCCAAGTACCCAATAAGCATGCCCTTTCTAGATCAGATCACATACATCGGACTGGGCGTCTCCATATGCTCTCTGTTGGCCTACATCATCATTGAGTTCTTGGTCTGGTCCGCTGTGGTCAAATCCAATCTTTCCCACTTCCGGCACACCGCACTCGTCAACATCGCTCTCTCTCTGCTATTGGCTGACTGCAGTTTCTTAGCTTCCTCCTTCCCATCAATCCTAAATGAAACCATGTGCCTTGTTCTGGTGGTAGCAAAGCATTACTTCTTTCTGGCGATGTTCTTTTGGATGCTTTGTCTGAGCATCATGCTGGTCCACCAGCTCATTTTCGTTTTTAGCCGCATTGGGAAAAAGGTGTACATGATCCTAGGATTCACCATTGGCTATTTTTGTCCGACGGTGACTGTCGCGGTTACGTATGTGTACTATGAAGAAGCAACTAGCATTCCATATTATAGTTCCAAAACCTGCTGGCTCACCTATCAGTCGCCCATGCAGGGATCCATCCATGCATTTCTGTTTCCAGTCGGGACAATCGTGCTGGTGAACATGTGTTCCATGCTGGTGGTCATAGCAACCGTTTTAAAGCCGTCCGGAGCTGAGACGAACAAAAAGGGGGATAAGGATGCAGCAAAAAGCATCATCAAAGTCATACTCTTCCTCACACCTGTTTTTGGTGGGACTTGGATTCTGGGCCTTTTTGTGTTTCTGATAGATGACTCTTCACAGTTTATTACATACTTAGTGAATTATTTGTTCACCATTCTCAACTCATTGCAGGTATTCCCCTGTCTCTTTGTGTAAATTGTACCACTATAAAAAGTACAGCAGATATATTTATGCATGTATAATCTTATGCCTCTGTATACTTTTCAGGGCTTCTTCATCTTGTTGACTGGATGTTTTGCAGAAAAAAGGGTAGGCATTGCTATTATTATGATAATAAATGATGTTATTAATTACTCACCCTCATGTTGATCCAAACCACTGAAACCTCTGTTCGACCTAATACAAATGAAGATATTTTAAATTAAATCTGAGAGCTTCCTCATCCTTCATAGACAGCAGTGGTCCTGACTCTTTCAAAGTACAAAAAAAAAGACGTAAATAAAATCCTCAAAACAGATCTTATGCCTTCAGTCGTTTAATCGGAATATAATCAAGCTATGAAAATACTTTTGTGTGCGCATAAATAAAAAAATAATGACTTTATTCACCAGTTTCACTATAGTGTGCATTCATGAGAGCACTGTGCTCTTTGTGGTGGTGCGCTCGGTTAAGATGCACATATGGGCCTGTGCTGTGTTTCAAACAGTGGAAGTTGCACGCAGGAATCTGGGGTGTAAGTAACTAAGGGTTTATATAGCACCTTTCACAGACATTAAGTCACAAAGTGCTTTACAATAAATGAAAACCAGAACACAGGTAAAAGAACACATGAACAAAAGAAAACAAGTTAAAAATCCAAGTGCAGAAACACCAATGTAAAACCAAATCACCATACTGTGTGACCAAAAAGATGTGTCTTTAAATGCTTTTTAAAAAGTTCAACTTATCTCAAAGTTCTCAGTGCTAGAGGGAGAGAGTCCCAGAGCCTTGGGGCCACCACACAGAAGGCACAGTCATCTTTAGTCTTAAGACGAGTTTTGGGAATTGCTAATAGGTCTTTCCTAGAAGACCTTAGAGACCGGCTACATGAGTGACTACGTAAAAGATCTTGAATATAGATGGGTGCCTGACCATGAAGAACTCTATATGTAATTACCAGAATCCTAAAATTTACTCTGAAACTAATAGGAATAGGAAGCCAGTGAAGTGCCTTAAGCACAGAAGTGATGTACAACCTCCTACTGGTGTTGGTTAAAAGCCTCACAGCTGCATTCTGCACAACTTGCAATCGCTCCATAGAAGATTTGTTCAGACAAGTGAACAGAATATTACAATAATCCAACCATGAAGAGATAAAGGCATAGACAAGCATCTCCATCTCTTTTTTTTGAAACAATATTTCTTATTTTTTTGCGATGTTCCTCAGATGTATAAAGCATGTACAGACTAAACATGGCTGTTAAAACACAGAGCTCTATCAAACATGACACCCAGATTTCTAATGTCACTGCAATTTGAAGATGGCAAACCCCCAAAAAACTTGCCTAATCATTGGGGTGATGCTATCTAGAGCAAAAATCAACATTTCCGTTTTACCAGGGTTCAATTGCAGAAAATTGTCTGCCATCCATTTGTTAATGGAGACTAAACAATCATGCAAGACAGACAGTTTGTCTAGTCTGTCAGGGCTAAAAGAAAAATATTATATAAAGTATACATCAGTACACATTGCTCATGTTAACGCATACTCTATACTGACACTGAGGAGAAGAAACTGTTGAATAGTCCATCTATTTATTTTTTTTACGGGTGCACAAAAGTATTTTCGTAGCTTGATAATATTCAGATTGAACCATAGAATACATATGGTCTGTTTTGATTATGTTTTTTGGTACTTTTCTAAATGAGTCAGGACCTTTACTGGTGATGGAGGATAAGGAAGCTCTCTGATTTCATGCAAAATATTTTAATCCAAGAATTGGATACACATGGGGTTGAGTAATTACTGACAGAATTTTCAACTATGACTTTAACGTCATAGCTGTTTAGTTTAGTTAGGACCATAGAACACTGACATTATTATTATTATTATTATTTTTCTTCAGGTCCGAGATGAAATATTGAAAATAATTGTGGGGGTAAGTTCCAGGAATTTCTTTTTAAACTGCCTTAAAAAGGCCCAAGGTATTTTTTTACATGCATTTTTTTATTTCTCTTTGCTATTTGGACTTATTGGAACCTAATTACAATAAAAATCTATGTATCATCTTTTGATTTGATGTACTTTTAGAGAAAAATGATGTCCATATATGTGGACTCGTGGTCCAAATTTACATAAAACACTTTTTTCCGAATTTTTTTTATGCATATTTAACATAGAATTTTTTTTTGAACTTGCTTTGACTGTCAGAGAGTAAAAACAACATTTTTTCCCATTTTAGACAGTTAAAAATAGGGTTTGGGACATTTCATATGCTGCAAAACAGTTGCAGGATGACACTGTATGTCTGTGACAAAATATAAAACATTCAAAGTATTTTAAATAGCCACTTAAGAGCTAAAAATGTGCTGTCCACGTATGCGGACACTTGGGCCTTAAAAGGATACCACAGAAATAATGTTGAAAAATAAAAATAGCATAAAATGTGTGTATTTATTACATCTTTAATGTTTTAGATCATGTAAAAATATAAAAATATTATACTTTTATTAAAATATTATAAATATGAATTATTTTTTTTCTAAAATTAATAGTTGTTTTTTTACCACTCTTCAGAAATCAGCAAAAGACCAAAACACAACAACATCCGTCGCAAAATAAATGATCCATACAAGAAAATGCACACAAGGTATGTATTAAAAAAAATCATTTATTATATTGCAGGTTATACAATAAAGACTATTGTAAAGCATCTTCATGGTAATAAATAGCCAATAACCTAAATTAATGTTACGAAACGTGTCACTACTTAAGCTACTTTGAATATACATTTATTGAGAATTTATTGAGTACTGTATAAACACTGTAAAGCAGAGAAGGTGATTTTCTAAATATTCAGGACAATTCAGTTCAAATGTAGATTAAATGTGCAGCATTATTAGTTCATCAAATTAAAGAAATGTAATTTTGCTATACAGCAGCTCTACAAAAGGCAAGATTTTCATTATTCAGCTCAAGCAGGTTTAACATTGATTCAGTTTGGATCAATAATAGTGTTGCTGGGCTCATCATTTGGTAAACAACTTCAAAAGCAGCTCCACAGAAAATTATTCTTCATACTAAAGCTCTTTAATATATTTTCTGTTTTAATTTGCATCGCAGAAGGAGCATTTAAAACATTGCGGGACACTGATTCACCTCTGAACTCACAGAAGCAACAAAAATAGTAGAGGCAGCACAACTGTTTGGTGAAGACCTAAAAGTACGCATTGTACTTTAAAAGACTTTATCATGTTTGGAACAAAGAACAAGCTCTGGTCATATACAGTACTACATACATTTAGGAACAAACAATGAGAAACGGATACAAAAAATATAAGTGATGGTCATGTTTGTGTTTTTAAAAGAACAATATAAGTGTCGCTGTATATATGTAGCAATTATCTAAAGTTTTCTACCCTGATTGTTGTTATATTTTATTCAAAATAATGCTGTACATCTGATAAAGGCAATATAAGATATGGTCACTTAACTTGATTGTAATATGTTTAGTTTTAGCTCTGCTTCTGTTTTGCGAAACATATGGAACTGTGACATTGATTTCTATGTGCTATTTAGAAATTGTGACAGAATATCTGATGAACCAAAGATAATTTACCACGTATAAACACTCCTCTTCAGCTTGACAAATTATTGTTTCGGTTTTTCTCTTGTTAGACCTAATTCCTTGTTTCTTTTAAAGGGATGTGGAAAAAAAGAGAGATGAGATTGTTTATAGCACAACTTTTATTCTGAATAAAAGATACATCTTGAGCAGACTATTGTTCTCTGATTCTTTAAAGAAGTAAGTTGCGTGTTACAGAATGATGGTGTTCAGATGTCTAGCTTTACTTCTGCCTGTAGATCACTGCAATGATAGCAACAGTAAGTGCTACAGTTCCAGCAGCACCACCGATCAAAACTCCCACAATTCCTCCATCAATGTGTTGTTTCTCACAGGTGTCTCCTGTGTACACAACGGCCTGTCCAGAGGCACACCTGCAGATGACACATAACTGTCATTATTACGGTCTGTTGGAATGGTTGATTCTGATTGGCTGTAATAAGTAAGGGATAATCAATGGCTTGCCGTTCGTTAAAGGGCCATGAAACCCCCCTCCTTCAGTTCAAGTCTACTTCAGGATGTTTTCAAAAAATGCTTTATGATAAGTGTGGAGCTCTGTCAGCAGAGGGGGGAGTCGGCATGGCCAGCAGAGCAGGGAAGATAGACGGGGAGCGAACAACTGTTGTCAGTTGGCTCACAAAATGAGACACAAACTGTGAGGAGACGCATGATTTTATAGTTTACAAAGTTAAAATGCAAAGAAATAAACAGTAAGTATTTTAATGCCCTGCCACATTTGTTATTCGTAATTTCATATACACATACTGTAACCACAATTTGTTATATCATTATAAAGATAATCATGTTTATATAAACATTATGTATGAGAAGGACTTTGCTCCTCCTAAATCCCCAGGTCTGAATGCAGACACAGTGGATAGCAGTGCAGCAGGTCTCTTGCCCTGTCTATTTCAACCATTAGGCCTGCCGGTAATCTGGAGGATTTTAAACATAGGTAATCACAGCAGCACGAATATAGGTGATGTGTCTGAATGGTAACAAACTCAACTGATAAAAGATAAAGTCTGCCATTCTCCAATTCTCATACAACTCTCCCAACAAAAATGCTTGCTGCAAACCAACAGCTTTGCTGTGTCGGCCCTGACAGAATCGCAGAGAAAAGTATGCAACAAACCCCGTGGATCATGGACACATTGGGTCTCACAGCTTGGCAGGTCTGCCTTGAAGCACGTGCTCTCATGAATAATTAAGAAGTAAGGTCTTCTCATAGAATAAGAAAACTCAGCTATGAATAATAATGAGAAACCGACGCGTCATCACTCCACTAGCAGATTCGCGCTACGTCACTGATTTTGATCCTGCGCCAAAAATTATTTTAAACCCGGAAGATAAAATTAGCTGGCAAAAGCTCAAGATTATCCAGTGCTAACATTGTCTTAGCTGATGCTCAACACACACAAATCTATACTCGAGGGTTTTTTCAACCTTTAGTGGAGTATATTTCCTTTAGAGATTAGAAGAAAACCTCACAGCCTTTTTCAGAAAACTTTGCAGTTAAATATGTAGGGAAATTTGCAAAAGAAAAAAAAGCATATCGAGACAGGTAACATTCTGTCTTATTTTTCTTCTTTAAAGCAAAAGCAATTAGCCAAACACGCAGGATCAGTGTAATATTACATTATTTACGGTCATAAATTAATTATGAAACTTGTCTTTGCGATCTGCCAAAAAAAAAAAATACGCCTGAGAACAAATAATAGGTTCAAAAGACCAAAAACTGATCATTAGATACACCAAAGATTAATTATATATCATGCTTTAACCAACAGAGATCCAAGAGATAAGATTCAGCGGCAGGTCCTGAGATGGTCTGGCCGATATAAAGCTTCTCTCGGCGGGGAGCTGTTTGCGGAGCTGCAGCTGACTGCCTGAAGCTCAGAGTCAAACCTTTTAGAGACGTGCTATCCTTATACATAAACTGCCGATTTGACTTTAAAATAACTATATTTTTGCTTGAAAAACTCTTAAAATTTGATTTTGTGGCATAATTAATGGGTATTTTTCTAATTTTGTGGATTTCCCGTCTGCCATTAACAGTCCTCCTCGATTTCCTGTGCAGCACATGTTATGCTATGCTATGATACCTACAAACGTTTGGGAAAAGCACATTTATTTCGAACTGTGATCAAAACTGACTGGAACTTCCTGTGCATTTCAACAAAAATAAATGCACACCCTCCAGCCAATCAGAATCAAGATTTTCAACAGACCACGGAAGAAAATCGTTTAAAGCACAGATACAGTATAGTTCCAGTCAGTTTATTAATAACAACATATTAACATAATAACATTAATAACAAGAGCAACTCAGTGACAGTTGCCAGAGTATTCATTCATCTGTGTAATCGCAAGGACACTGACATGTTCTTCACCAGGGAGCTGATGGGGAATAATCAACTCTCAAATATGCACCAAGATATTTGCAAAGAATTAGCTACATGTTATATGAGCTATTAGATATGCCCATGTCAATGTCCCTTTGATTTGCGTCCGGCAGATTTTTACCTCTGCATCGTGATTTAAAATCATTCAATGCATGGCAGGCCATTATTTATCCCTTACTCTCATTTGTTTTAAAATGAAATAATGGTCAGATTTAGGTTTACTTACCTGCATGTTGCTTTCCCCTGATGTGTGACACATGCTCCTCCATTTTGGCAGGGGTTTGGTTGACATGGGTCACTGATTGCTCGTGGTTGTCGGATTTTTGGTTTCTCAATGGTTTCTTCTGCAGGCTGGGGGTTGTTCGAGACTTTGGCTGGAACTTCGGATTTTACAAGATGTGCCAAATCTGATTGTTAAAGAAAAACTAAATTTTAACAATTAAGATGAATATACACTTTCCTGCCACTTTATTAGGTACACTTAGGTTCTATTTGTTGATAAACCTCTGTAGCAATAACTGCAGCAAATCGATGCCTTAAAGGGCCATGAAACCCCCCTGTCTCAGCAGGGTGTTTTCACACCTCTAGTTTGGAAGTCAGGAAAGTGGGCGTGTCCAGCTCGGTTTAAGTGGGAGTGTCGGGGGAGGGAAAGAGGGAAGGATTTGCAAATATGACAGTTTCCGTTTGGGCACGCAGATGCAGGGGAGAAAGACAGTGACTGTGTTTACATGGACATCAGTAATCGAATTACTTGCCAAAATATTAATTTGTCGACTTTAACTGCAGTTTGGCACTTTCACTTTTTATTCAGGAACATTTCCTGCATGTCACCCGTGACAAACGAGATATTGAAAGCGAGGAACTGCTGGAGAGTGGAGTTTTATTGCAATGTTTGATACCGCACGGCGAATGGGAGAAAAAAAAATCCTCTGCATTTCTCGGTAACTTAGATGACTTGGTAGGTAGCGTCAGAAAGCCATGCGTGTATAGACTATCATGTCACAAAATGCGGCGAAAATCCTGCACGACGGGAATAATTTGATTAAGGTGTTTACATGTTTACATTCGGAGAGCAGCATTTACAGCGGATCTTTCAGTCTATAATATTGTACTATAATATTGCAGTGATATTAACATACTGTAAACTTAGTAACTAAATCATTTTGACTATAGTATGTCTTTAAAAACTGAAAGAGCACTGCTAACGATACGAAGTAACCTTGCCATCTGAATAAACAAAGAACTGATCGCACACTTACCAAATCTGTAGAGACAGGACAATCAAACTGGAACTGTGTCTTTTTTTAAAACGGAGACGAGCGGCAAATCCGGATTTCATCATGTTCCTTACAAACGCATTTCTGTCGCGTGCACTGTAATCCACATGAGTCCAGCAGCGCTTTCACAGCGGGAAAATGCAAACAAAACCTTCGTTGCAGCACATTTATAAACGCAGCACACTAATAAATGCAATACTGACGACCCGTGTCTCCAAATTCTTGTTCTTTCACTTGTTTTGGCAACACAACGTGGTGTCTCTCTGTCATCTGAACACTGTAACAGGTAAAACAGTCTTCGAAGCTGTTATGCATATTAATGAAGTTGCACCGCATACACAATAGAGCGCGCTGATTGGTTTGAACAAAGTCTTTCTCATGAATTAATGCAGCACCCTCAGAGACGTCACGATGTACTCGCAGGTAAAGACAGCCACTCTCCACGCTGGATTTACACGCAAGTATCTCATGGCCGTGACGCAGCTTCAAAAATTCGTTTCAAACTGGAAGAACGAATTTGCTCAAAATAACGCAAAAACAACCATTTTTCACTTGTTAGTGCAATATATGTGTCCTAATAGTGTTTATAGCAGCGTGGGACACATAAATGACTGTCAACAGCTGGAAAAAATGTGTTTTGGTGTTTCGTGACCCTTTAAAGGGGATAGTTGACTCAAAAATTAAAATCTACTCACTATTTACTCACCCTTAAGTGTTTCCATACATTTATGAGTTTTTTGCTTTCTGTTGAACACAAAAGAGGATATTTTGAAAAATGTTTCCACAGTAGGAAAAACAAATACTATGGAAATCAATGAGAACAGGTGTCCAACGTATTTCAAAATGACCTCTTTTGTGTTCACCAGAAAGAAAAAAAAAACAATCTTGTTGAGGGTGTAGAATTAGCATTGACAGAGGTGACATGTCCCCAGCAATATCCACCGGTTATTGAAATGCCCCCATCAATAACTTATTTCCTTCCAAAATAAAATAATTCTGTCAACTCTCATTAACCTAGACATGCAGAAAGGTGGTAAATCAGTTCCTTGAAATACACTTTAGTCTTTCCTCCCAAAAACACAGTGTGGCTGTAACTACGTTTGGATGCTAGCAGTACCAAAATTGTAAGGACATTTTCAGTCCTAGGCTCACTGTGCAAGATTCAGTGCACATGGACTTAGACTTATAAGATAAGAAGTGACTTTTCAAAGTTAAGGGTGTCGCTTAAAATCAAGTTCACTACTGAATGATTCTAGAAACTAATAGTAGCCTAACTAGAGCTGTGCAATTAATCGAACTTCGAACTTTCGACTTTTTCCTCCAAGAGTTACGAAAAAAATCAAGATAAACAAATTAATGCATCACAATTTTGGGTGAATTATTCCTTTAAGCCTGACTCTCACTGTAATTTTTTATCATCTTTTATAATTGAAGCTGACTTTACGACTGTACGAACATGATCTTCATGTCACATATTAATATCTCAATCAAGATGCGCCAAACACACACTCGCTACTCATCTAGCAACCCATGCTCTCAAAATGGTGGCTAATTACAGTTTTTCAGAGTGGCATTGGTGCATTTCTCACAACACTATTTACATTTGCACAACAGTTAAAACATTTCTCAAAACAATTAGTCATTTGTGCACATCATAGTAGCAGTTTCTCATTCCTTCCAACAAATTGCAAATGCTTTTGGACAAGCATCAATTACTTTCATACAACTCTCTGCTGTTTATAACATTATCATTTGCTTATGTCATGTCAGTCAAAATTAACTAAACTTGTGAATGCTGAATAGTCATTCTATATAAAACTAATAGTCCTCATTTCATTACTTGAGTCATTACATACACAAATGTTGAAACAAAAATCTGCCAAAAAAAGTAAAAAAAATAAATAAATCTTTTTTTTTTCTAAAAATGTCTTCTAAATTGAACAAGTTTATAAATGATTTACAGACCTACAATATGTATGTTGTAGGTTCAGTTCCAATATGTACTGCAATATTGTTTCCAGTTGTGCACAGCTCTACCCAAAGGAAGTTTATGTTTGTTGTAAATAAGAGTGTTTTTATTCTTTTGCACAATGCTGTGAATAAATTAGAATTGCAAAGAGCAAATGCAGTAAAAATGTAAAACACATATTCAGTGTCTTGTACTCAGATCCCTCACTAAATGCAGTGATGTCTAACTTTACTGTAGTTTTCAAATGGCTGTGCAAATAGTATAGACAGTAGTGCTGTCTTGAGCATTTTCAGGAAGTGTCACCAAAATCTGACTTTTTTGCATTGGAAAAAATGTACAGAGTAAACTGTCATAATGAAAACATGACAAAGCCATTTGACTATCCTGTTCATAAACAATAGTGGCAGGACTTTTCATCTTGATGACACTGACACTTCTTTTGAGGAATGAGCTATCTATTTTGAGCAAGTGACGCGCTTTTGCAGGTTATCAACTAGTTTTTGCAGTTTGTACTAATTGTTTTGAGAAATGCATTAACTGTTGTGCAAATGTAAATAGTGTTGTGAGAAATGCACCAAAGCCACTGAGAAAAACTGTATCAAAATAATTTTAATTTCTGGGTGAACTAACACTTTAAATCCACTCAAAAAGTTTCTCACCATCAAAATTAACAGTGATGATCAGGTCGTCATTCTTGAGAAAGGCTCTTCTGCGGAGCTGATCGTGAGAGATGAAGGTACCCCAGCCAAACTCTGGTCCTCTAAAGCAATGGCAACTATCGTCCCATTGTTCAAACGTGGACGGTTTATTCCACCACATGTCAGCATCTAAATCAGTGATTCATGGAGTTTCATTAATTATTCATGAATCCCTATGTGCTGCAAAATGAAAATACAGACAGACGATAGATAGATAGACAGACAGACAGACAGACAGATAGATGGATGGACGAACGGATGAACGGACAGACAGACAGACAGACAGACAGACAGACAGACAGACAGACAGACAGACAGGAAGATAGACGAACCAGTGGTAAAGCTTCTGCTGTTGGACATTTGAAGGGTTGCATCTGGATTTTGGTCCTTTGCTGTAATAGTGACTTGTCGATTCACCGCAGGCCATTCTAATACTGCATCATTCTCACCACCGAAAAGATTAAACGTAATCCCTACAAACTCTTCAGATGAATTCACCCTGCCATTTGGATAAACATTAATTCCATAAGCGTAACCCTCAGAGTTGTAAAAACGTTTACTTTGAACTTTGGCATCATGTGGTAGAGTATTGAGGAGGTTGGTGAAGTTCTGGATCCTCCAGACAGCATTTGGACATGATGTTTCAGTCAGAGTAATGTCATCTATAAAGATCCCTGATGTTTTGTTGGGGCCCACAATACCCTGGAAGAAGTACCGGAATTTTTCCTCAACATGCAGAGTGACTTGTGCAATGTTCCAAGAGTTATCCCCATTGCCTAATCAAATCAAAGAAATGCACAGTATTCAATATTTAATACACAAACACAGCTTGAGGTAGTGATTTTAAGTCAAATTTGCACTTAACTTTACAAAATAACCAACACATTGTTTAAAATAGTCTTTACAACAAATTCTAATGTTGATATTAATAATAGCTTCATGTCTTATAGTCAAATTAATAGATAAGTGAGAAAATATAAGTTATCATTTGCAGTGATATGAGCATGATATTGAAGCAGACTATTCCTATTGGTCAAAGATATTACTTACTGAACTTTTGTCTTTTATTCTTTATGTATACACTCACCGGCCACTTTGTTAGGAAACAATTGCTCGTTAATGCAAATTTCTAATCAGCCAATCACATGGCAGCAACTCAATGCATTTAGGCATGTGGACATGGTCAAGATGATCTGCTGCAGTTCAAACTAAGCATCAGAAGAAAGCATGGGGAAGAAAGGTGATTTAAGTGACTTTGAATGTGGCATGGTTGTTGGTGCCGGACGGGCTGGTCTGAGTATTTCAGAAACTGCTGATCTACTCGGATTTTCATGCACAACCATCTTTAGAGTTTATAGAGAATGGTCCAAAAAAAAGAAAATATCCAGTGAGCGGCAGTTCTGTGGGCGCAAATGCCTTGTTGATGCCAGAGGTCAGAGGAGAATGGCCAAACTGGTTTCAGCTGATAAAAAGGCAACAGTAACTCAAATAACCACTCATTACAACCGAGGTATGCAGAAGAGCATCTCTGAACGTACAACACGTACGAATTTGAGGCGGATGGGCTACAGCAGCAGAAGACCACACCAGGTGCCACTCCTGTCAGCTATGAACAGGAAACTGGGGCTACAATTCGCACAGGCTCACAAAATTTGGACAATAGAATATTGGTAAACGTTGCCTGGTCTGATGAGTCTCGATTTCTGCTGTGACATTCAGATGGTAGGGCCAGAATTTGGCATCAACAACATGAAAGCATGGATCCATCCTGCTTTGTATCAACGGTTCAGGCTGGTGGTGGTGGTGTAATGGTGTGAGGGATATTTTCTTGGCTCACTTTGGGTCCATTAGTACCAATTGAGCATCGTGTCAACGCCACAGCCTACCTGAGTATTGTTGCTGACCATGTCCATCCCTTTATGACCACAGTGTACCCATCCTCTGATAGCTACCTCCAGCAGGATAATGCTCCATGTCATAAAGCGTGAATCATCTCAGACTGAACATGACAATGAGTTCACTGTACTCAAATGGCCTCCACAGTCACCAGAACTTAATCCAATAGAGCACATTTGGTATGTGGTGGAACAGGAGATCCGCATCATTGATGTGCAACAGACAAATCTGCAGCAACTGCATGATGCTATCATGTCAATATGGACCAAACTCTATGAGCAATATTTACAGTATCTTGTTGAATCTATGCCAAGAAGGATTAAGGCAGTTCTGAAGGCAAAAAAAGGGGGTCCAACCCGGTACTAGTAGGGTGTACCTAATAAAGTGGCCGGTGAGTGTATTTTATAATAATATTAATATGATGTACTTAAGTAATATGACATCAGAAAGAGTGTCGTTTTCCCAAATCATAAACGTGATGTGGATTTTATACAATAGTTCAATAAACAAGAAGCTAAAATTTTTTACAATTATATTTTTACTCATATTGTTTTACTATTTTGCCAGAACAGCATTTGTGCGCCTCAATGCAGCCACTATTTTTAGTCAGTGATTCAGTTACTGTACCCGTTCATAAAGAATCAGCTTTTTTTGAAGAAATCATTTGACTTGTACCCATTTACTGGGGATTTTAATGTCATATTTAAATAACATGCCTTATGTCAGTGTTTCTCAACCACGTTCCTGGAGGACCACCAGCTCTGCACATTTTCCATGTCTCTTTAACCGAACACATCTGATTCAGATCATCAGCTCATTAGCAGAGACTGAAAGACCTGAAATGACTGTGACAGACAAAGAAGACACCCAAATCATGCGGTGTTGGTGGTCCTCGTGGTTAAGAAGCACAAGACATCAGACAAGGTTCCAGCACGAAAACACACTCAAATACTGGTAAATTATCACAACATATCATTTTTAATCAAAATCACACTTTATTATATTGAAATTTACTAATATTGTGCTTACATATTTCTTTAAATAAGTGTAACACTTGGCTATAGCTGACCTGTGATTGTGTGAACTTTCCTGACTTTCTGCACATTGCCAGTTCCATCATCAGTTCTGACCCAGATGATGAGCTTGTCGCCTGGCTCTCCACTCATCCTGTAAAAGAACTCCAGGCACTGCTGGTTCCTCTTGGGGTAAAGAATCCGTGACTCCAGCAAAGCACTGTGTCCCTCGGTCTTGTTATCGGTGTCAAACTTCATGAAATAACCTGAATCTGATGACAATAAGACATGTTTTTACAATAATAATCATCCCTGTTCATAATTTTATACACTGTTTCAACTCTTTTCGATTCTTAAAGGGACAGTTCACTCAGAAATGAAAACTCTGTCATCGGTTACTCACCCTTGACTTGTCACAAACCTGTTTAACTTTTTATTTTTCTGTTGAGGATATTTAAAAGAAAACTGGAAACAGGTAACTATTGAATTCCATAGTATCTGTTTTTCCAATGGTTAGAGGTTTTTTCACAATAGTGTCTTTTGTGTTCAACTGAAAAAAGAAACTCAAAAAGATTTGGAACCACTTGAGGGTGAGTACATTTTAGTTGGTGAACTATCCCTTTATGTTCTTATAGCATCCCCTTACCTCTGCATTGTCCTCCAAGTGTGTGATCCTTTAAATCTGTAGAGCTCAAAGTCTGGACCCAGTCAGCATCATCCTCATCATTCTGAATCATTCCACAAATGTTGATCTGCTCAAAGGCACACTGATCCAGCAAAGTGTGAGTTGCAGCTGAAAGAAACAAAGAATCAATAAGAAAAAGAAACAATGCAAATGCCTCCTGTATTTTTATTTGTTTTGAAATTGTATCGCATTCAGAATACAAGCAAAGCGTTAGAATCATTGACAAACTACTGCAGTTTTTAATTAATAATTTATTTTGAGTTCACACTTAGATAATGCTCAACTATGATAGCAGGTTTGGCATGCTGTCCTGGGAGAGAACCCTGAGCTCGGAGACAGATGAGCTTAAGGCTCCCGCCTGGCCAAAGAGCATTAGGAGGCATACGAGATCAGGTGTTTCTTGAGTGCCCCCGTTTATATTATATTGGGGTTCCAAAAACGAAGACACGGAATGAAGTTTAGGGAGGATATTTATAGTAGTTTTAGAATGATCTGATAGGCTAGCTAATGATTAGTGATGAGGATCAGCTGTAGTCGATCATATCACGTGCTCTTCTCGAAATTAGTTTGTTAAACTTCACTTTGTGTTTATTGTACATTTTAATTTTGGGTAATATTAGAGTATTATATGTTTTTTATTATTATGTTTACATATGTTGTACATTTATATTTTATATTATTTAAAAATATTTGTAATACTTTTTTCTTTATTTTAAATGTTTACTTTATTTTAAAAAAAATTGTAATTTTATTTAGTTTATGCAATTAAATGAAAATGAGAAAGAAAAATCAGCTGCAATCAAATGAAATTAATAACACTTCTTTCATCAGAAATTGTGAACTTTTTGTGTGATTTGGCCATTCTTTTACAATAAAACTGCATTTGAGTACCTGAAAATTTAAACAAACCAAAAAAGGTTTCAAATTTCACAATATCAGAGTTTATATGCATAAATTAACATCTCTAAGTAAACTAAAAATGCAAGTTTGTGAAAAACAGGACACTTACATGGTTAATCAATATTTTACAGGCATGTGTGAGTATTTGATAACTAAAACAATAATGGTGGACTACAGCAGTGGTTCTCAAAGTGGGGGTCGGGAACCCCCGAGGGGTCGCGGGACAATGAAGAAGGGGGGTGTCGCCTGGTGATTTCCAAAAATCTATTTATTTTTATTAAAACCATAAGAATAACCATATTTTATCCATAACCTACTGAAGAGAAAAAAATTGTCGTTTATAGTTACTATATACTGTACTATATAGTAGTTACTATAGCAGCTTATAGTTAGTAGTTCTATTGGATTTCGACCCCTGGGGTAATTACATTATATTAAAGACACAGCAATAGCGTCAGATGCAGCAGATTGATTTTATAACACCAGGTTAAACTTTCTGGCACATTTACAGCACTGACATACATTGAAAAAATTAAACGAAGATAAGACTTGGGTCTATTGGTGTGTGTGTGTGTGTGTGCGCACCATTGCATGCAAGGTTTCTGTATTTATAACCACCTCACCTGAAAAGTTTGGGAACTGCTGGACTACAGGACCATATGTGTGCAAATATGAAGTATTTCTTTACAAAGTGACATCGCCAACTACTGGCCTGGCAAACATAATACAGCATTTTTTCATGTTTTTGTGAAACTTTGTGAATGGGGATCATTTCAATAGTATCTGGATGCAGCCTTTATGATGCAAGCTGAGACTACATGTCTCAGAGATGCAATGTCAGACACAATGCACTCAATAAAGCTAGTGACATCACTGTGAGGTGTAGGGTTAGGGGTGGGGTTAGGTGAGTGCATTAAATAGCATTGCATGCAGCTCAGATTGCAACTGCACCAGGTCTGCATCCAGACCCCTCTCCAACATTTTGACAACACAAAACCTTTTTTTAAAAAAGCACAAAAAAATTCATATAAAACATTTCTATTTTTAGTAAATCAATGTAAACATTAAGCTTTGAAATATTTGTGTTTCTAAATGTCCATAAGAGGAAGCTGTTGAATTTCATAACTTACTGCATTCATACATGCGATTGAGTCTCTCCAGATCAAGTGCACTGAAGTCTAAGCGCTGTCCTATGATGTTGTTGAAGGCAGGGATGGTGGTGGTTATAGTAGGGATATCGGGGTCCTTGTTGAACGACAGAGGCCTGTAGTGCATGATGGACTCATAATCATAGGGTGTGTTCAAATCAGTGATAAAATCATCCTCGTACTTATTGAAATTGTGCTCCTTTCCTGCAATAATGACAAAAGAAATATGACATTATACCTTTTTTATCTTTTCCCAATAATTTTGCAATGCAGTGCACAAAATGTAATGGCAAATAATCTTAAAAATGGCATTGATTGTTCTAAAAAAAATAACATCTATAGGACCTTTCCATTTCAGGTCTTTACAGGGAAAAGGGTTCTTTATATTCTAAAGCGCTCTTTATACTAAGAAAACAACTGTATTCACACAATAAAGAAAATTCTGTCATCATTTACTCACATTTTACTTGATTCAAAACTTTATGGGTTTCCGTCTTCTATTAAACACAAAAGAAGACATTTTGAAGAATGTTGAAAACCTGTAACCACTTCCATAGTATTTGTTTTTCCTACTATGGAAGTCAGTGATTAGAGGTTTTCAGCATTCTTCAAAATAACTTCTTTTGTGTTTGGCAGAAGAAAGAAACTCATAAACATTTGGAACCACTTGAGGAGTAAATATTGAGTAAATTTGAGTAAACTATCCTTTCGATATTTTCGATAGTTCATATTTTTTAATAATTGTATTTGCAGCCAGACTAATTGGTGTTAGTAAGGCCAGCAGGGGGTGCTCAACCTGCGATCTGTGTGGGTCCTAACGCCCCAGTACAGTGAAGGGGACATTATACTACTCAGTGAGCACCATCTTTCGGATGAGACATTAAACTGAGGTCCTGACTCTCTGTGGTCGTTAAAAATCCCAGGATGTCCTTCGAAAAAGAGTAGGGGTTCAACCCCGGCATCCTGGTCAAATTTGCCCACTGGCCTCTGTCAATCAAGGCCTCCTAACCATCTCCATATCATAATTGGCTTCATCACTGTGTCTCCTCTCCACCAATCAGCTGGTGTGTGGTGTGCGGTCTGGTGCAATATAGATGCCGTCGTGTCATGCAGGTGGATGCTGCACACTGTTGGTGGATGAGGAGATTCCCCCCAAAAATGTGCATTTAAGTGATTTGAGTGTCTAGAAAGCGCTATATAAATGTACGAAATTATTATTATTATTATTACTATTAATTAAAAGCTAGAAAGAAACAGTAATCCCACAAACCTTCAATGATCTGATCCCACCAGATTTTGACATAGTCGTCCCGATCTGAGCGGGACTGCTCATGATAGAAACCCAGTGCATGAAGAAGCTCATGTTCTACAATGGCTTTAGTGTCACATCTCTCCCCAATGGAGACGTTCTGGCCTGTCTTTAAATCTCCTACAAATGACCAACATCTGAAATAATGGCAAAAACAAAGAAATATACAATATTGATGTTATAGATGGGATACTATTGACAATCTGACTTATTAGACTGTTTGAATTTGACTTACCCATCCAATTTTGTAAAAGAAATGTAGGTGCTTTCTCCTTCATAGGGCTTAAAGTCCACACAAGACTTCAGACGATACATTTCAAGTGCTTGAAGGATCACTCCTTTTGCATTAAGATCTAAACAAGTCAAGCATTAGGAATATTCTCATGCTGGAGATCAGTATTTAGCATCAACAGCAGGAGAAAATAATGTTACCCAATGTATCTGTGAGAATATACGGAATGGGAAACTGCCATCTTGCTTTTTCATCTACTATTGCATTTCTTCGTGGCTGGGAGAAAAGAGTTAATTTTAGATCAAAATATCAACAATGAGACTGAATATCGATAATATAAAAAGGTCACACTTTATTTTGATGGTCTGTTTGTTGAATTTAAGTTACATGGCAATTAATTCACATTAGATTATAAGTAGACTGTTAGGTTGGGGTTAGGGTTCGGTTTAGTGTAAGTTGACATGTACTTGCAAAGTTTCTTATAGTTAGTTAAATGTCTGTTGAAGGAGCAGTATCAACAGATATTAAACAGACTAATAATACTCAAACGGACCATCAAAATAAAGTGTTACCAATAAAAACAACAGATTTTTGTTTAAAAATGAAAGACTTACATCACCTGCAATATCTCCTTCAAACAAATCTCTTTGGGAATCTAGAATGTGTAAATTAAATAAATAATGTTAGGACTATAAAATGACATCTTCGCAATGACAAACATAAGGTATAATATGATTTAGATGCATATAAACTGCATTATATCACAGATTAATTCATTTTTACTTTGTTACATAGGTTTGTAACCAACCTAAGTTAATTTCAAGAATGTCCTCCCGTAATTCACCTGCATCTGCATCTTCGCCTAACATTTAAGAAAGCATAAACATCTGTGAGAAACTCCAGAAATACTAAAATAATACTAATACACTAATATCAAATTTCAAGTGAACATCATAATTAATGTCATACCATATTGTGCTGGAAGGGCATGTGCCTGCATGGTAGATTAATCATAGTTTTGATTAGTAATTTACTTGATTGTTTACTACAAGAGCTTTTTTTAATGTAAACATGTCGCTCACATTTTACAATAAGGTTTCATTAGTTAATATATTTACTAACATGAACTAATTCTGAACAATACTTGTAGAGCATTTATTAATCCTATTCCAACATTTACTAATGCTTTATTAAAATCCAAGTTTATGCTTGTTAACATTAGTTAATGCACCGTGTTTACATGAATTAACAATAAACTATATATTCATAAACTAAAGCTATCTAACATGAACAAATACTGTAATAAATTATTCATTGTTTGTTCATGTTAGTAAATGTGTTACCTAACATTAACTAATACAACCATATTGTAAAGTGTTACCAAAATGTCAATAATAAAACATTTTGAAATACCTTGAGCGCTAGAAGTACGATGAAGAGGCCGATTCTCCACACGGAGTCCATGTTAACTCCAGGAGAAGACAACAAGGTTTTGCGCACTTATACAAACATACCAATAAAGTCAGAGTAGAACTTTGATCTGAAAGCCTTGGACAATTACCGTGTTGAAAACACACGTGAATGAAGTAGTTATAGCGACCTGTCATGTGTTTAATAAAGCGTCTGTGTGCATCAGCACTTCTCTACTCTTTATCTCTCTCTCTTCTTTATCTTATTTATCTTTATCCTTCTTTATGACAACAGTATCAAGACAAGAAACATTGACACCGAAGAGCGTCACATCTGATGTGCAAAACATAAAAATGTAATTCAGACATTTTTAGATTATATTTGAGCAGCAATTTTGTACTTAGATCAGTGGTTCACAAAGTGGGGGACCCCCCGAGGGGTCACGGGAGAATGAAGAGGGGGTCGCCTGGTGATTTCCAAAAATCTATATATTTTTATTAAACCATAAAAATTACCATATTTTATCTATAGTTGAAAAAAATAGTCGTTTATAGTTGCTATATACTATATAGTTATTATAGCAGCTTACAGTATAGTTACTAGTTTTATTGGATTTTGACCCCTGGGGTAATTACATTATATTAAAGCGTCAGATGCAGCAGATTGATTTCATAACACCAGGTTAAACTTTCTGACACATTTACAGCACTGACATACATAAAAAAAAATTAAACGAAGGTAAGACTTGGGTCTATTGGTGTGTGTGCGCCATTGCATGCAAGGTTTCTGTATTTATAACCACCTCAGAGGATATTGGGGGTCACGAGTCACTGGCATTGTTATTTTAGGGGTCGCAGGCTGAAAAGTTTGGGAACCCCTGACTTAGATGACTACATGAAAAAGCCTTTAAACATTATGATTATGGTTGATATTTTGTGGGGGAAAAAACAGAAAAATTAATCCATTTAGCCAAAATTTGCCTGAGTTTGACCACTTTAACCATCTTTTTTTTTCAACTTTTCTTGACAATATACATTATATGCATGCATATTTCCCTTTCAGCTTCACTTTATTTTGATTGGTCCCTTTCACATATTCTGTTGACTCATATGATGTTGCATGTACATACAGTAATAGTAGACAGGCTAGTGTTAGTGGGTGACCTATGCACGTCATAATTTTTCAAAGTACTATGCAATCCTGGATTAACATCTATACTGGAACATCATTTTAGTTGTAAAATGTAATCCATGCCTATTCCCCACCCCTAAATCCAACCATAACTATAAATTATTCCCAAAATCAGAGGGGAATAATTGAGTAACAATCATGTTGAAGTGCATAAACCTAACCTTAAGCCCAAACCTAACATAAACGGTAAACGTATTCCTTTATTCTGAGTGGAATGCTGTTCCAGGATCAACATAGATGTTAATCCAGGAACATGTCCTACTTGTTGAAATCAGGTTGTTTAAATTAAGTTATTTATAGTCAGTAGAATTGATTATAATAAGATAGTATATAGGGTGGCGCAGTGGGTAGCATGATCGCCTCACAGCAAGAAGGTCACTGGTTCGAGCCTCGGCTGGGTCAGTTTGCATTTCTGTGTGGAGTTTGCGTGTTCTCCCTGTATTCGCGTGGGTTTCCTCCAGGTGCTCCGGTTTCCCCCACAGTCCAAAGACATGTGCTATAGGTGAATTGGATAAACTAAATTGGCCAGAGTGTATGAGTGCGTGTAAATGAGTTTTTATGGATGTTTCCCAGTACTGGAAGGGCATCTGCTATGTAAAACACATGCCGGATAAGTTCATTCCCCTGTGGTGACCCCTGATGAATAAAGGGACTAAGCCAAAGGAAAATGAATGAATGAAGATAGCATATATTAAGCAGGCAGTCTACTAATACTGCAATGACCATTAGTTGGCATGTAGGTGCAGTGTTACTTATTGTCAACTGAACGTTCAATAACCATAATAATCTTTCCTTATTTCCACATTTTAACCCAAAAATGACAGTTGGGATAGTTAATGCTAAAATGAAAATTTACACAAATAAAAATTTTACTGTTTCTTTTCCTTCGTGTGGTTCCACCTCTTTAAGAGTTTCTTTCTTATGTTGAACACAAAAAGAAGATATTTTGAAAATGTTAGCAACCAGTAACCATTGACTTCCATAGTAAATATCTTCCATTTTTACTTCCAAAAACAAGTACTATTCAATGGTTACTGTTTTTCAACATTTTCCAAAATAACTTCTTTTTTGTTCAACAGAATAAAGGGAAACTCAAATAGGTTTATGTCACGTGAAAGGTGAGTAAATGATGACAAAATTTTTAGTTTTAGGCAAACTATCAATTTAAGGGGTTAAATGTGCATAGTATAATCAATCAAAACATATTATAATTTTTTGTATAATAGTTTATTGTACACTGTAAAAAAAATGCAGGGTTCCACACAATTTATTCATGTCGTCCCAACACAAATCGATTAAGTTAACACTTTTAACAAATTTATGTGTATTGAACATAAAAAAATTAAGTTGTCCCAATACAATCTCAAGAATCGTGTTGTTTCAGCTCATTTTAAATAAGTAGTTTGAACAAGCAAAGAAAAGTGTATAATAGTTTATGTGTAAATGGACTAATGTGTATTTAATCTGTAAACACATAACGAAAAATGGGAGGTGTAGAGTTAATATGTTTACTGCAGGACAAGACACTGGGATGAGGATAGCCTTATTACTCAAATACAGATACAGTCATATCATATCAGTGAGATTTCAGATAAGATTAGCACATTATCTCACGTTTACATTTTTAAGTGAACACTGACAACTACAAAGTTCATGCATGCAGGTGAAAAATTTCAGAAAACAATTTGGCAATTGATGACTTTATTAAAATGTTTCAAAAGTAGCAGTATATCTAAAACAGTCTTAGTAGCACACTATTACTTCCATCATTAAAATAATTAAGATGTCCTCCACAATCCACACAGCTCTTCAGACTTTAAAGTGTGACACCTGTTTAGAGAAATACAAAGTAATGGATCAAAATGAATTCTCTCAAACAATTTCTCAAATTGATAATACTGTGTGTAATTTAACCAATGATTACATCCAAATTATCCATTCATAGATAAAAAGGAGGGTAAAGGGATAGTTCAACCACAATAATTAATTTTACTCATTATTTACTCACCTTCACTTGTTTCAAATCTATTTTGAATTACTTTTTTTCTGTTGATATTTTAAAGAAAAATGAAAACATGTAACAACTGACATCCATTTATGAAAAACAAATACTACAGTCAATGGTTACAGGGTGCCAGCTTTCTTTACAATATCATGTTCAAAATATCAAACAGGTTTGGAACAAGGGAAATGTGAGTAACAGAATGTTTGGTTTGAGGTGAACTATCCTTTTAAACTGATAAGCATTAAAAATAATAGTTGTGTATTTTATTACTGTATTTACTCTAAATCAGCCAACTTACAGTCTTTTTTCCCTCAAACCTTTGGGGCAGTCGGAACTTCACTGTTTATCAGGCTTGTTAAGTCTTTAAAGAGACACAATCAAACAATTAGACAATATCTCCAATAGTGTCTGGCTGAAGACTTGCAAATGCACTTTCAGACACATGCGCTCAACAGAGTGACGTCAGTGTTAGGACTAGCGGTGGGGTTAATCAAAGAGTGTGTCACTGAGTGTAACATACCTTCAAAGTCAACGAAGATGATGAGGTCATCATTTTTCAGGTAATTTCGTCTGTGTAAATCGTAGTGCTTTATGAAAGTATTCCATCCCTTTGACGGTCCTCGCCAATAACCATCGCTTGGGTCAAGGGTCCCGACCTTTTTTGGATTGTCCCACAATAGATGATCTCCATTTACTAGAAAACATCAATGTACAGATAAAAATGGTGGAAAAATGTTTATTTCAATCTTTATCAAGGCCATAATCGCCACAGACATTGACAAGGACAGGTCCCCCTTAATTAGAAATGTATAATTAGAATAAAATAGTAGAATTGTAAAACTGCAGGTTAACTATATGCATGACCGCTGCACTGTCCACCAAATACTCAGAACTTTAACTCTTCTTGATTTTGATTGTAATTTATTAATGTGCGTATTTTGTAAAGCTGCTTTGCAATGATAATTATTGTTAAAAAAGCGCTTTACAAATAAACTCAAACTGATTTGCACTGCTTTATTATGAGGCACTTAAAAGTCACATCTAAAGTGCTCATTAATGTTAAAACAATTGAGATAACTGATCAAATTAAGTTTAATTTAAACCGTTAAAAAAACAAAGCACAAATGAAAAAAAGAAGAAAAAAAACAAGATGATGCAACAGTTATATACGAACGATTGCTCCATATTTAAAATTTCAAGAGTTCACACTTAGCTGATGATTGATTATAAGCAATTTTGGCGTGCTGTCCCGGGAGAGAGCCCTGAGCTCAAAGGTCCCTGAGCCCCGGGCTCCCCCCCGTTGCAGGGCGAGAGGGGAGCCCCGAGCTCAGGTAGATCTCGAGGACTCCCCCATCGAGGTGATTGAAGATCAGATAGTGCAACTCTTTAGCTAGGTAGATACTAGAATAGGGAGTAAGTCTAAAAGTTGATTTTAGCAATAATCTAGGTTGCATGTTTTGCGTGGGAGGAAACCGGAGAACCCGGGGAAAACCCACGTGAGCACAGGGAGAACGTGCAAAGCAGAAATGCCTGCTGGTTTGGTAAAGCCTAGAACCATAGACATTCTTGCTGTGAGGCGACAGCGCTAAGCACTGGGCCACCGTGTCACCCGTCTAGAAAAGAGGAGGAGTAGGGGAGGAAGGAGGGGGGGGTTCTTCAAATCGAAGATGACTGTGATAAGAAATCCTGGCTGTTTATAGTGAGTCAGGGATCGTCTGATTGGACAATCATGAGTGGTTAATGTGTAACCAGCTGTGTTCAATCATAATCACATGCTCCTCTCGAAATTAGTTTATAACTAAACTCCATGTATTTACATAGAGGTCATGTTTGATCTCCTTTTGGTCTCACACATTCACATAATGTGAATATGGAGGTCAGAGCTCACCAAGCTTAAACTTTAGAATGCAGCGACATGCGAAACTTTTCACACAAGCTTGTGTTAAAATTAATATAGCAAGAATTCATGATAAAAATGATAAACAACAGCTGTAACATCAAGTAATGCAGTCACCATTTTGAAAATTTTGTTTAAGTAATCTTAGAATTCATGTAGAGAATTTCAATCCAATTTATTGCAATTTTTTAAACATTATTGCAAATAAATTTATCATAATTTTTTCCAACTAAAATTAGATCTAAAATTTCTTTCACCATTCTATTTTATTTTGGTTTCTAAAACAAGTTCCCCCATTGTTTCCCAAAACATGGTTATGGCCTCATATACCTTTGCTCAGGTCAGTGGTGAGGCTACGAGCAGAAGACATCCTCAACCTAATATCCGGATCCTGGTCCATCACCACTAAAGTGGCCTGGCGGTTCACAGCAGGCCACTGCATCACGATGTCATTGTCACCACTGATCAAATGGAAGTACAGACCAGTGTAGTTACCAGCGTAATCAGAGTAGCCAGACAGTGGAAACACTTGAATCCCAAAAGCATAACCCTCAGGGCTGTAGAAACGAGGGCTGTTCAGCACAGTGCTGTAGTCTGCCTTTTTAAGGATACTGGAGAAGTTTTGGATGCGCCAGACAGCGGCTGGACAGTGTGTCTCTGTCAGGCTGATGTCATCTATGAATATGCCTCCTCCAGAGCTGCCTGAATCACCTTTTACTGCCTGGAATCCATATCGGTATTTTGCGCCAACTTGCATCGGCACATGGGCAATCTTCCATGTTTTGTCTTCATCAGCTGGGTAAGAAATGCACTTTATCACTTTATCATTTTACCATAAACAATGATTGCAACTAGGCATGGGCTGGTATAAGATTCTGATGATAACCTTGGATAAAATATCACGCTTTCACGGTATCACGGTATTGTGATTACTGCTCTAAAATATATTCTTTTTAAATGTCTGTGTAAAAAACTAAAGTTTTTTCCCCTTTGAACACTATAATTTGAACACCACAATATATTTTATTTTGAGAAACATTTATAATATATTGGAGCAGTAAACGTGCCAAATAATGAAAATGAATCATTGACGTCTGCTGTCTTCATTAGTTTCAAAAACACAGATTTATTTACAATTTAAAATGGCATCTTTGGATATCTTTTCTGCTGGAGATGCTGTTGTTAAAAAAAATGTAAATAAAAAAATCTTACACATACCTTAGGAACGGTATTAGAGAAAATTTTGGCGGTATGAAAACCTTGACTTTTCCAAACCGCGGTATACCTTAAAAACGGTTATCGTCCCATGCCTAATTGCAACACAGGCTCATTCTGAAAACCTAGCTCTATATACAATTCTGAAGATCGCGAATTATGTAGTCAGAAGTACTTATGGCTGTATTTCGTCTTTAAAACCAACACTACGGGGCGGTATGACGCCGTTCCTTTTCACGCTTACCACCTAACCGTAAAGACGGCTTTCCCGCTGTTACCAGTTTGTCCAGTAGCTTGCCATGTCTGTCGACAGACTTGATACGCAGAAAGGAGTTGACCGTGACGACAGGGTTCGAGTCAGGCGAAGAATGGCTCCAGAAAGTGGGTAAAACAAAAACAGAAGCCAAAAAATAAAATAATCAAGTAAATAACAGGGTGAGAATGTGGTAAAATCTGAAAATGTGGTAAAAATCAGGAAAGGGCTTTTCTTTTTCTGGATTGCTTTTTAAAACTGTCGGTTGGGTTTAGGGAAGGAGGAGGGTGGGTCAGTCAATCAGTCAGTAAGTCAGCTATTCAGTCAGCCGGTCGACAGCGTCTGTGAATACACCAGGTGCGAATGGCACTTGAGAGAAATTTGAGATCTGAAAAAGTGTACACAGCGGCCTCCGGTGGATTCGCAAAAACAAAAACTGCTAAAAAAACATAGCACCTGGGATGTAAATATCGGTACATTTTCAGAATGAGCTTGGGTTGGATTATGTACATACTGTTGTTTTCAAATACCTTTCTCTATGCAAATGGAAGTATTAGCAGACTGTCTGACTTAATATCTGCTAACACATTATTTTGATGGCCCCCTATAGCCATTCTACTATTAGTAACTTTTGAAGTACATGTCAGCTTATTCTATATCTAAATGAAGAGAGAATTTCATTAGTAAAGTAGTACATTCAAGAAAAAAGGGGATCTGTTTTTACTTTGCAATTTCAAATGCAGCTTTAGTGTGAAATGTTGTTTTTAAACATTTCTTCACTATAAAGAGCTCTTGGTGAATTGTAACAGTTCCATGAAGTTAATGGTTCCTCAAATGGCAATAAAGAATCTTTATTTTTAACCAGGTAGGTTACTAGTAGAGTTCACAAAGAAATAATTACCCCAGATTGTTTGCAGTTTCTTTAATTTGCGCACTGCTCCCGTTCCATCATCCATCCTGGCCCAAATCACTAGTCTGTCCTTTACACTCCCTGTCATTTTGTAGAAAAATTGTAGGCACTGCAGCTTCCTTTTTGGATATAGGATGCGGGACTCGATTAAAGCAGATTTCTCTGCCTGTCCACTGGAGGTGTCAAAGTGCATAGTAAATCCTAAATCTGAAAGCCAAAATGTTTATTTAATTTAGTCACATATGCTGCATCCACTCTGGAAAATTCGTATTGCAGGTCTTTTTGTCACCTCTGCATTGTCCGCTGAGAGTATGATCCTCAGAGCCAGGAGAG
Organism: Danio kyathit; assembly: GCA_903798195.1. Taxonomy (NCBI): domain Eukaryota; kingdom Metazoa; phylum Chordata; class Actinopteri; order Cypriniformes; family Danionidae; genus Danio; species Danio kyathit. Next base: position 40,310,270 of record LR812538.1, on the reverse strand, counting down.
CTCTTAAGATGGACCCAATTGCCATCATCAGTCGAACTCTGAACCATCCCACAGATGTTGATCTTTTCAAAAGCACACTGGTCCAGCAGGGTAAGAGAAGAGGCTGAGGAAGAGCAGACCACTTCTAGATCACATATAAGCTAACATTTGAATATATTTATGTTATTGTGTATTATTAACCTACAGCAGTTGTACATTCGATTCAGTCTGACAACATCCATCTCACTAAAGTCCAGGTATTGTCCTATGATTTTGTAGAACTCTGGGATGTTGGTTGTGATGGTAGGAATAGAGGGGTCTTTGTTGAAAGCAAATGGACGATAATGCATAACAGACTCGTAGTCGTATGGTGTATTTAGATCTGTGACAAAGCTGTCATCATATTTGTTAAAATTATGCTCCAAGCCTGCAAAGGAAAAGGAAACATTAAGTTAGACTTCAGAGGCATGAAAAAAAGTATACAGTATATATAACACAGAGTATTCTCAGCTCACATGAAGAGCTTTAAAAAAGTGAATCTTTATTGAATGAGTGACAAATTTAATTGAAACATAAAGACAGCCTGGGACATAAAGTAGCTCCTCCCCCTTTTAAAAACAGCCAATCGCATTTAGTTTTTTGTTACAGCTCTGCCAGTGAGAGTGGTTGAGGTCAAATGTATAAGGTGCCTTGAAGGGGCGGGACATGTCAGATACTAGAGAGCATTTGATTGGTTGAAGATTTGATTTGAGAAACTGATATAAGGGGATAGCAAAAGAAAAACGTTGATCCATTTAGGTAGAAGTGACCAACTGCAAGCTTTGGATGTATATATCTTTTAAATGCAAGTTTTGTCAGTTTCGGAGCGCACTAGCTATATTTATATCCCTAAGACAAACCCACTGATACTAACATCCAAATAACTTTGCATTCACTGAGACTTTAACCTATACAAATGATGAAAAACAACTGAACTAACCTTCAATGACCTGATCGAGCCAGATCTTCACATAGTCATCTCGGTCCTGGCGAGACTGCATGTGGTAAAAGCCCAAGGCGTGCAGCAGTTCATGCTCAATCACAGCCTTATGATCACAGCCGGGCCCCAGAGAAAGAACCTGTCCGTTCTGTTGATCTCCAACAAAAGACCAACACCTACAACAATTATGAGGCTCAGTTAGTGTAAAGTTTATTATACAATAGATGTTGTATCAGGGTTCATACAGGTGCTGAAAAAATCCTTCAAAATATTTACATTTTAATTTGAAAAGGGCTTAGAATTTGCATAAAATGCTTGAAAATTTGATTTGTGTTGCTTTCATAATAATTCATTCATTCATTCATTGTCTTTTCGGCTTTTTACTCCCTTTATTAATCAGGGGTCGCAACAGCAGAATGAACCGCCAACTTATCCAGCATATGTTTTACGCAGCAGATGCCCTTCCAGCTGCAACCCATCACGGGGAAACATCCATACACACCCATCCACACACATACACTACAGACAATTTAGCTTACTCAATTCACCTACAGTATACCACATGTTTTTGGACTGTGGGGGAAACCGGAGCACCCGGAGGAAACCCACATGAACACGGGGAGAACATGCAAACTCCACACAGAAATGCCAACTGACCCGCAGCTGGGGCTCGAACCAGTGACCTTCTTGCTGTTAGGCTATTGTGCTACCCACTGCACCACCGTGTTCCCCTTCCTAGTAATCCATCTTACTAAATAAATAATAATAAATAACTAACTCAATAAAATAAAATCATTTTGGTTTTGCATAAAATGACAACTCTGGAGCCTGCGCTGTAGCACCTGTAGCGTGATCTGCCTTTCTTTTTTAATCTGTGCCCTTTAATTAAGCAGTGACAGAAGACAAAATGCATGGCGAATATGCATACAAATACATTTAATCTAAAGTGAAGATGAAAGGTTAAACATTTAAAATGTGAGTAAATGATTTGAGAATTTTTGAATACTATACTATATAGACAACTTTATAGAAAACAATTAGCATCTGATAAAATATGATGAAGTATTTATGTAAATTTGTAATTTGCCACACTTGTAAAGTCTTGGAAAAGTTTGAAGGTGAACCTGTAAATTGCTTGAAATGTGCTTAAATAACAAAATATGAGATGTATTTTGTTCTACTTAAAATCAATATGATACAAAATAGTCAAGTATATAACAAAAAAGTTCGGTGAAAAGTACACTGTAAAAAAAAGCGTAATTTTATGGTTTATTTCCAGCAGCTGGGGTGCCGGAAAAAACCTTAAATAATGGCTGTTAAATTATAGAATTTTACTGTAAAATAACGCACATTAAATTACAGAAGTTTTCTTAAATTTAAATTTCTGGTAAATTTCTGTAATTCCACCTCTGTTATTTTACAGTAAATTTCTGTAATTTAACAGTCGTTATTTTACTTTTTTTCTGGCACCCAGCTGCCGGAAATAAACCATAAAATTACTAATTTATTTTACAGTGTAGTCTTAATGTAATGCAGTTTAATAATTAGAATACATTATTTAAATTGTGTAATGTGCACTTTTTAAACGTAAAATAAAATGTAAAATAACGGATGTTAAATGGCAGAAATTTCCTTAAATTTAAATTTCTAGTGAATTTCTGTCATTAAACGTCTGTTATTTTACGGTACATTTTTGTCATTAAACGTCTCTTATTTTATGGTAAATTTCTGTCATTTAACATCTGCTATTTTACAGTAAATTTCTGTCATTAAACGTCTGTTATTTTACGGTACATTTCTGTCATTAAACGTCTGTTATTTTACGGTGCATTTCTGTCATTAAACGTCTGTTATTTTATGGTAAACTTCTATCATTTAACGTCTGTTATTTTACGGTAAATTTCTGTCATTTCACGGCCGTTATTTTACTGTACATTTCTGTAATTTAATGTCTGTTATTTAACAGTAAATTTCTGTCATTTAACGTCTGTTATTTTACGGTAAATTTCTGTCATTTAACGGCCGTTATTGTACTATACATTTCTGTAATTTAATGTCTGTTATTTAACGGTACATTTCAGTCATTTTACGTCTGTTATTTTACGGTAAATTTCTGTAATTTAATGTCTGTTATTTAACGGTACATTTCTGTCATTTAACGGCCGTTATTTTACTGTAAATTTCTGTAATTTAATGTCTGTTATTTAACGGTACATTTCTGTCATTAAACGTCTGTTATTTTACGGTAAATTTCTATCACTTAACGGCCGTTATTTTACTGTAAATTTCTGTAATTTAATGTCTGTTATTTAACGGTACATTTCTGTCATTTAACGTCTGTTATTTTACAGTAAATGTCTGTCATTAAACGTCTGTTATTTTATGGTAAATTTCTGTCATTGAATGTCTGTTATTTAACGGTACATTTCTGTCATTTAAGGTCTGTCATTTTACGGTACATTTCTGTCATTTAACGACCATTATTTTACTGTAAATTTCTGTAATTTAATGGCCGTTGTTTTACGTTTTTTTTCTGGTACCCCAGCTGCCGGAAAAAACTCATAAATGAATAGATTTTTTTTTACAGTGGCACCTAAATACAGTTAATACATACAATTGGAATTATGTAACAAAAAATTTGATATATAAGTTTGACTGCACATACCCATCTCCTTTCTCAAATTTGATGTATGTCTTCTCTCCCTCATAGGGTTTGAAATCAACACATGATTTCAGACGGTACACTTCAAATGCCTGATAGATTGCACCTTTTGCGTTAAGGTCTGTAAAAGAGCAATAATGTATTTATTACTAAACGCATTATTATAAAACACAAGTTTGTCCTTTTTAGTTTTCTGCTTGATTTGGTAAACACTTGAAAATCTCATACCCAGACTGTCAGACAGAATGAAAGGAATAGGGAACTTCCATCTGTATGTTGTGTTGATAAGACCAATTCGACCTGGCTGAAGACAAATACATTACATACAGAATAAAAGATCGTTGCACAGATGTAGTAAATGTAAAAGAAATATATTATTAGACTCATTGTGCACTTACAGGTAGGGCTATGTCTCCCTCAATCAGCTGGGTTTTTGCTACTGATATATAAATTATACAAGATTTAACTGGTTTATTGATAATGAATTTGTTTAATGGTTTGTAAATTAACCCAACATCGAAATATGCTTTGAATAAACAGCAGAATTACAATGAGCATTGATGTCCTTGTAATATAATACAAAAATTGCTTCACATTACCAAGATTGGTGAAAGGGTTAAAATTGGGTTCATCTTCAACCTCTGCAGAATAAATAGTGTTATATTTAGATAAAGCCAATCAAAATTGCATTATTTACAGTAATACATTTAAGTTATGAATCTTACCATAGACACGAGTTGAAAGTGGAACCTGAAAGTCATTGTAGGAATATGATAAATCTCAAAGCATTAAGAGATAGCACTGCATAATACCACAACAATTCCATACACTATATTTGTGCATAAATCTGAAGAAATGTAGAGTAAATTTTGAATAGAGAAATCGTTCTCACAGCATGAAGTACTGCAGCCAGCACTGCGAAGATGAGCAGTCTCTGTAAAAGCATACTGACGATATGAGAGGTACAAAATATTGTCATCGCTTAAATGATATAAAGAGAACTTTAGCCTTTGAACATGTTTATTGCAGCAGTGGCTTTGAAGTGTCTCACCACTGACAGTATAGTTTTGATACAACCCAAAGGACACGTGACTCCCATAATAGTGTTCATAAACGATGTGCAGTTTCACTCAGAGAGTGAATAATTTATGCAACTCAGAGCTGCCCAATATTTAATAAATGCTTCAAATACACTGAAAAAGATTATTCTGCAAAATTGTTGCAAACAATTTAAATGGGTTGAATTTAAACAAACAAAATAAATTTAGTAATGTTCAACTTAATTTGATTGTTTAATATCAGCCAAAATAAATTGTTTACAATCACTTAACTTAAAAAAAAATGGTAAATGCAAGAAATCATCTTTAAATAATTTTTTCAGAGCTATTTAAATGCAGCAAACAGGCATTGTTTATTAGAGAAGTCAATATGGTAGCTATATGAACACTGGCATACTATAGAGACAATATTGTTAAAGTGATTAAATCATGTATTCTGAGTTTCAGAAAAAAAGAGATATATTATAGAATGCTGGAAACTGGTAGTAATGAGTGTTTATTTCAATGGATATCAATGGCCCATTTTACACTGTAATACAGGTAAACTGCCATAAAAATACCAGAATTACTTTAGCTGTAAATTAAAAAATGCTCTATTCAAAGACAGCTCAACTTTCAGCAATTTACTTGTCATGTTAGAACTTTTTGTTGAGAGAAGAGAAACTACTGGTGAGTACGTTTTCATTTTGGGGTGAACATTGCCCTTAAAGCAGAGATGCCCAAAGTAGGGCCTGCGAGCCAAAGTTAGCCCATGGTAACCTTTGATTTGGCCCACTGTCCCATCTGAAAAGAGAGGGAGAAGGAATGGGAAGGTGGTTTGGTTGAGTACCTTTGATAGAGATTGTTATTTTGATTTTAACATAATCTTTTGTTTGTTTGTTTTATTGCTGAGCTATAAAAAAAAGCTTGCTGAAACTAAATGTTTTAGCTAAATGTTGTGAATGAATCTGACTTTTAAAATGTAAATACTGTCACTTGAGAGATGGAGGACAAAGCACAAGACATCGGAAAGCAAAGGCAAAGGCAGGAGCAGCTCGACTATATTCAACATTGAACTCCATTGTGTTATAAATGGGATTGTTTATGTTTTTCTAGTTTTCTACATTTTTTTTTTTTTTTTTTTTAATATTAGCAAATAAATTAGGAAATTACCTATGGAAAATTTAATGTAATACTATTTAGTGTGTATATATATTTTCGGCCCACAGCCCTGGCCTGTTATAAGATAAAGTTTGGGCACCCCAGCCTTAAAAGCAAAATGGCTGTATTTAAATTAGTTTAAGGGACACTCTACCAGAAATGTACATTTTCACTTATAAAAAATGTAACAGGGCCTGAACTTTAAGCTTGTAGTCTTTGAAAAATCATACAAAGCAAGCATAAAATCATACATTTCAGTGATAGAACGCATCCTTGATCACTGTCAGCTTTTCCTCCATCAATGATGTCACTTCCGAGTCATAGCCTTAAGCCCCAGTCAGATCACACGATTTTTATTGTCAGTTACGAAAGTCACTATGTCAGATTATGCGATTTTGTCCTGAAAAAATTTTGACTTGTCGTAGGTAGCAAATGTGCCAGACTACACGTTCCTTCACGATCAGTCATCCTGTGATGTCTACGACGAACACCATTTCCCAAAGCAGTCACAAGTGTTGCTATAACAATATTTCTTATCTTAATTTCAATGTTTTTTTTAATCTTATGGCAATCTTAATAAACACTCATGGTTGCTGACAACTAGGCGTTGGTTATGACATTGGTAGAATCAAAGTATATTTCCTTTTTATTCATTCATTGTCTTTTCGGCTTAGTCTCTTAATTAATCAGGGGTCACCACAGCAGAATGAACCGCCAATTTATCCAGCATATGTTTTACGCAGCGGATACCCTTCCAGCTGCAACCCAACACTGGGAAACACCATATACACTCATTCACACACATACTACAGACAATTTAGCTTATTCAATTCACCTACACCACATGTCTTTGGACTGTGAGGGAAACCGGAGCACACGGAGGAAACCCACGCGAACACGGAGAGAATATGCAAACTCCACACAGAAATGCCAACTGACCCAGCCGGGGCTCGACCAGCGACCTTCTTGCTGTGAGGCGATCGTACACTTTTTATTCACTGTATTTATGTTTTTATTTCAGGGACAGATCATGGTTTCTGGTTTCGTTTCTGGTAGAATGTCCCATATGAGTTGTGTGAATGACTTTCGATTAAACACTGACTCTCTTAATTTGATTTAATTCGCTGTTAGTTTACTCATTGACATCCATTCTATAAATCACTTCCATTAAGTTTGAAAAAATCTTCATAAAATACGAAACAAACAAAAAAGGGGCAGAAATATGCGCTTCAGTTTTTTTTACAAAATGAATTGTTTCAACAAAACGAATCATTTTCATACGAATCTTGATTTTTGAACAGAACTGAACTGGGCGTGTTTGTTCATCAAGTCCAACCAATGAAGTTCTGCGTCACACCCCGTGCTCGAATGCTATTGGCTTGCGTTACTGTCCGTCTTATAATCCAGAAGCGCGGACTGTCCCTTTAAGTACGAAGTGTTCTTTCAACGAATCGTTCACTAAAAAGATTTGTTCAAACACTTCGACAAACTGATCCATAATGAGCAGGGATATGTGACTCAACGCACACATGTGTCGAGTCGCGGTCAGGATGAGGCTCCGCCTGCTCACTGTGGACTTCAGCTGAGGCTCAATGGATCGCTGTTAACGTCGATGTGTTCTGTCGGCAGACTCGTTCAGCTGATTCTGGTCAAGAGGATATATGAATGGTCAAAGTCAACGTCAGGTAAGTCATTACAAGTCAAATCCGTTCTACCACTGTGATAACAGTGGCTAATATGCTAACAGTAAACAAACTGGTCATGCCAGTGTTATCGACAGCCACTTCCTATCACGTCACTCACTCATTTTCATTAAGTTTTTTGTAAACTTTTTAAACTGTCAGACTATAGTTTAAACTGCTTTTTTATTATGTAAGCTATAGCAGTGTGAGTAGGATTTGCGATTACACTGACAAACACATTGAACTCACGAGATGAGAACTGCTATTATTGACAGTTTCCATATGACTAATAGACCAAAATGTGGTTCTTGGAAAGCACTGAAAGAGCCGTTGTCAGCAGACTTGTCATGACTTGTCATGCTGTAAGAATGTGATGTCTTTTTAGGTTTACAGTTTATTCCTAAGAAGTGGAACTGGTTGTGTGTTATCGCAATGGGGAACTCGAGCGGGCACAACAACACTATGACTATCCCACCAGGAAAAGGACCCCATCAAGTGGGATGCACAGACCTGATGGTGGGCCACACAGTCCAGGTAAGTGTGTAGAGCTTGAACTTTAATTGTCTGTGTGCCATCAGCAGATTTAAAGATATGTTTTTATTTCTTCAAGGGTACGTTCATGAGAATCTACTATCCGTGCCAAGCATCCGAGCATCCTCATCTGCCTGATTGGGTCCCGTGTAGGGAGTATTTTAATGGCCTTGCAGACTTTATGAAGATTAACAGAGCACTGAGTGAACGTATTTTCAACTACCTCTTTGGTAAACATTTTTTCTATACGTTCTGCATTAGGCTTTTTGAAAATGTCATTGTTGTGCCACTTCCTCGATGCTTTGAGATGTGGTTAAAAACATGGGTTGCCACTGTTATCATGTGATGATCAGTTGTTTTTCTTCTTTCGTTTTAGGGTCATGTAAAATCCCAGCAGCCTGGAATGCATCGTTTAAACCGGATGGGAAGTATCCTGTCATCATTTTTTCCCATGGACTGGGTGCTTTCAGGTATGTGTGATTTTAAGATTGGTCTGCAGACATAATCTTAATTCGTCGATGCAGTTCCCAGTCTCACTGTGTTTCTGTGTGTTGTATTTTCAGGACATTGTATTCTGCCATATGTGTTGAACTGGCCTCACAGGGCTTCATTGTTGCTGCGGTGGAGCACAGGTGCTTGCTTTCAGAATTTATTAGCTGTAAAAGCTGTTTTGCTTTCAGTCTGGACCAGTATGTTGAGATAAGAGTTATCCGCCAGCACACAATTGCAGTTCAGAGACTCAACTTGGCCCGTGTCAATGAACGGTTTTGTATGTTGTAATAGTCAAAAGTGTGTGAAGAGTGTGCAAACAATAGTATAAACTAGGTCATCACATTCTTAACAGTGTTTACCAGTGGACTGACACATAACACGGGACTAACCGCAATGGTGGTGACATTCTGCCTTTCAGATTTTAAAAACTAGCGTTAAGTATCTGTTATCTAGATATTTGATTTTGTGTTTGTAAAACCTTAAATATCTTCACACTTTAGTTACAGGCAATTTGTGCTGAGCCTTGTGTATTTTTCTTTCATTGTAATAAATTATTTTTTTTTTCATTTCAGGGATGAATCTTCCTCTGCAACATTTTATTTCAAAGAAAATGCTGAGCCAGGAACAAAAAGACATCCGTCATCTGACATATCTAAACCCGTGTCTGATAATCTTGAAGAGGTTTGGATGTACTACAGACCGTTGAAGACGGGCGAGAATGAGTTTCCCCTGAGAAACAAGCAAGTGAGAAAATCTCATTTCTTATCTGATATCCAACACACAGGCTCCGTTTGCACCTGATATTAACATGTTTTTTTTTTCTGATCACATGTGGATGGTGCTAAATACAGGTGTAAATGGGTGTCGGAAATGTTTTGAGCTTGTCCACTTTCATCCACATCCAGACACTGTTAAAAACACTTTGTATTGAATTAATTTTGTAGCTTTAAAACTACTGTGTTGAAATGCATTTACATCACAAACCCACAGATTTTTGCTCTGTTTTATGTTGAAAGGCTTATTTTGCAATCTCAGACCACAGGGTGTCCATGGGGTCTTAAAAAGTCTTAAATTTCAAAAACAAAAATGTAGGCCTTAATGTCTTAAATTCACTGAAATATTGTGTTGTGGGTCTTTAATCATTTTAAAAAGGTCTTAATTATTATGGTCAAGCAGGGCTTAATTTGTGACGGAACAAGCTGGATCCAGCAACTGATTTTACCGATCCCCCTCCTCAACCGCCCTCCTTCCCAGTCCGCTGTTCACTTTCACTTTCTTTCGCGACTCCCCAACCCTCTTCACTTTCGTCCACGACAACCCCCCGCTCTTTACTTCTGTCCAGCGTCTGCGACACCCCTCTGCCTTTCAACATAACCCTCCCCCCGCCCCCGCTCTCCACTTTTGCACGCAACACCTCTCCATCCTCGGGTAACATGCCGGATCCGTTACCCCGATCTGTTTCGTGACCTCGTAATTTACAAATTAGGCACTGTGTCCAAGTAAAGCTACCCAATCAGGCCAACACCCAATTACAAATAATCCATCTAAAAAATGTATTGCAAAGAGATGCAATTCACAACAGCCGTTAGACATTTTTACATCAAATTCTCCAAATGATATGCTCTAATCATGGAAAGAAAACTAAAGCAACACATCCCTTTGCATGATCTTTTGTTAATAGAAAAACTATTTACAGAAGTATCTAAAAGTGTTTTTAGTGTTTACAGAAAACACTAAAAAATTCTTATTGTTTAGCCCTGTATAAGTCTAAAAAGTCTTAAATTTGACTTGAAGAAACCTGCAGAAACCCTGGATCAGAAAATGCCCGTATACCCCAGCCTTTCTTTAAAGAAACCAGTAAAGTGGTTGAAAGTTAATTAAAACACTGATGTCTCATTCATCTGCTTGTGATCCAGTCAAACAAAACTCTCCTTTATACTAGCTAAATTACTTTGACAGTGTTTATTTTAAATGTCTTGTGAAGTGCTTTGAAATATGCATTTTTGTTCTATGTTTGTAGTAATCTTAACCGAGACACGAAGAGAAGGTAGGACAGAGTAGCTCCTCCACTTAAAAAAAAAAAAAAAAAAACAGCCAATAGTGTTTTGTTTCACCACAGCTCTACCAGTGAGAATGGTTGCGCTCAAGTGCATCAAATGAAATGCAAATGAGAAGCGTTTTTATGGGGCATGTCAGATACTAGAAAGCATTTGATTGGTTATGTTGTGATGAGAATCTGTAGTATGAGGTGATGTGAATAAAACCGTTGGTCCATTTGGGTGGAAGTGACAAACTACAGGCTTTACATGTTTATATCAGTTTTATGTCTTCTAAATGCGAATTTTGTCACTGTTTTGGAGCACACTAGCTCATAGATATCTTAAAAACTAACAATACTGATACTAACATTTTAAAAAACTTTCTTTTTTATTTCATGGGACCTCTATGTACATTTTATGACTTCTAAAGTATAAAAAAATTGATTATGTTTAGTTATTTAAGAAACATGCTAAGTTAACATGCTTGTTTATCTTAAAAACAACCGTAAAGTCAGTTAAACTACTTTGTAAATGTGCGTTCTGTGTCGGAATGTCTATCTTTGTTTTGGTTTCTGTAACTCTGCCCCATTCCAGTTTACCCAATTATATTTCAGCACCGCGGGTTGCCTTGGTGAAAAATAGCATATTTTATTTAAGTCCCGAAGGCTCCCTTGGTGTATGCGGACTAGTAGCAGCCTAATAAATGATTTGTAAATAATACAAATATGACAAAAATTAAATTATAGTGCAAGTCTTGATCATCAGGCCCATTCATTCCTGTTGGTGTCATCAATCTGGCTACTTGCATGTGTGTGAGGTAGTAGAACGTTGGTCCGTTGGAAAATAATCTCATGTAAAAAAAAAATAATTAGGATTGCAATCCTACATATTGCTAATTTCAGTTTTGCACTAAATGCCTATCAATAATCATAATGCATTCATGTATTTACTATGAGGCTGTCTTTACACAACAATGATGTACTAAAAAGCCTTATGTAATGGTTTGTTGTACAATCAATCCTCATTCACACACATATACATGGTAATAGTTGGCAGATACAGTTGAAAGTTGATTTCACTTAAAACACTTTAAGCACCCATATGATCTTGTAGTTTGTGCATGACATCACCATTCATAAAATCTTGAAAAGGTATTGTTTTCAGATATTTACTCTTTGAACCCCAGTTTTATGCCATTTAGAAAATTGAACTGTGCATTGTTTCAATTGTTTTGAATAATCACTAGAAGCACCATTAAATACACTGTATTATTCAGTGCAAATAAATCAGATTTCCTTTGTTTCAGGTAAAGCAGAGAGCAGATGAATGCATCAGAGCTTTGGATATTCTCTTTGACATCCATTCAGGAAAGTCTGTGGAAAACGTCTTGCAGTCCAACTTTGATTTATCAACAATGGAGGTGAATATTACAAAATAAACTACTATTTGATTATATTCTGTAATACTTTGTTGTAGTGTTGTGAAGAAGTGATAATGAGCTTTTTTTCATTTCAGAATTCTATGGATTTGTGTAGAATAGCGGTTATGGGACATTCTTTCGGAGGCGCAACAGTGATTGAATGTTTATGCAAGGAAGTCCGATTCAAGTACGTGATGAGCTGACTAGCACTTCCAGTACATTTACATGACAGGCTGTTAATGCTAAATATGGTAATTGTCTACCCACAAGATCTTGTATTACATACAAGATCTTGTGGGTAGATAATTGCCGTATTTATCAGGCTGTTTGTTTGAGCATCTATGCTTTCAGTCTTTGTGGTTGGCTTCTGTTTTATTCTTCACACTTTGATCAGCAAGTTTCCTCTTTTGTTTTTTTGCCGCATTTGTATAGACCGCATAAAAACTTGACATGCACTGTAATAGACAACTTGAAACATTAATGAAAACATCAGTGTTTAAATTCACATTTCAAATGAGTCCAGGACTTTTTTCCATTTGTAAAGCTTGCAAAGTGTAATTGAAAAACATTATAATTGTCCTCGTATCCATTTTGCTTTTCAGGTGTGGTGTGGCACTGGACACCTGGATGTTTCCTTTGGATGAGGAGATCTTCCCTGGAGTGAAGCAGCCAATCTTTTTTATTAACTCTGAAAAATTCCAGTGGATTGGCAATATCATCCGCATGAAGAAGTTGGACTCTGCTATCTTTCCCAGAAAAATGATTACTATCAAGTCAGTTATTATTATTATCATCATCTAAAATGTGATTCATTTAGTTTTGCTTGACACTTTTTTTTTTTTTTTTTGGCAGAGGCACAGTCCATCAGAGCTTTCCAGACTTCACATTTCTTACCGGGAACTGGATTGGACGGCTTATGAAGCTGAAAGGAGAGATTGATCCACACATTGCCTTGGATCTTTCTAACAAAGCAACTTTGGCTTTTCTTCAGCGGCACTTATGTGAGTTCAGTATTTGTTTTGTATAAATATCTTCAGCAATTTTTCTCTTCCTGTGCATTCCCACTACCATTTAAATCTTTAAGTCAGTAGTTTTTTTTTTTTTTATTTGTTTTTTTAATCAAGGATATAGTAAAATCTTAAACATGGTAACACTTTAAAATAATGGTTCGTTAGTTAATGTATTAGTGTATGTATTTATTTAGAGTATTCATCTTTGTAAGGCCCAAGGTGTTTTTTTACATGCATTTTTTATTTCTCTTTGCTATTTGGGCTTATTGGAACCTAATTAGAATAAAAATCTTCTTTTGATATGATGTACTTTTAGAGAAAAATTATGTCCATGTATGTGGACTCGTGGTCCGAATTTATATAAAACACTTTTTCCTGAATTTTCTTTTATGCACAGTTAACATAGAATTTTTTTTTTTGAACTTGCTTTGACTATCAGAGAGTAAAAACAACATTTTTTCCCATTTTGGACAGTTAAAAATAGGTTTTAGGACATTTCATATGCTGCAAGTTGCAGGATAACTGTATGTCTGTAACAAAATATAAAACATTCAAAGTATTTTAAATAGCCACTTAAGAGCTAAAAATGTGCTGTCCACGTATGTGGACACTCGGGCCCTAGGAGGTTAATGTTATTTAAGTTAAATAATGTTAGTTTATGTTAACTCGGTGTGCATTAACAAGTGCAACTTTGGATTTTAATAATGCATTAGTTAATGCTAGGGCTGCATGAGATTGGAAAAAACTTCTATTGCGATAAATATATGAATACAGTTTCACAAGATATTTTGAATGGCACTATTTCATGGTTTTTTAACAATATTCAGGTACAGCAATTAATCACAATGAAAAAAAATAAAGGTTTTCTTACTTTGTCTCGTTTCTAGTCCAAATATCAAAATTCTTCAAGCAAGTAAAATATTGTTTTGTTTTTAGTCAGAAGAAAAATAACAAGCAAAATTAACTGCCAGTGGGTAATGTGAGAATCTTTTTGCTTTGAAATGTAGATGTTTGGACTAGAAACAAAACAAAAATTCTAAGACTTTTTTTGTTGTTGTTGCATAAATCATATGAATTTTATATAAATACAATGATTAAAAACAATTCTGTAGCTCTTGGTCAACTATAATTCACGGCTTAATGTTACATATCTTTGCGATGTGACTATTGCGGAAGTGCATATTGTGATATCGATGCTGAAATTATATGTTGTAGTTAATGCTGAACTATGATTAATAAATACTTTTAAGTTTATACATAAATACATGAACTAACATTAACAAATGTACCATTATTCGAAAGTGTTGCCAAAATCTGTTATTGAAGAATGGAGCAAATAATTGATCAGTTTCCTTAGCAATATTAAAAAACATTAAATGCAGCAGTCTTAGAAAATATTACAACATTACCATTATCACTGTCAAATGATTAATGCCATCCAAAATAAAAGTTTGCATTTACATATGTGCACTGTATATTTATAGTGTATATACCAGGGTTGTCCAAACTCGGTTCTGGAGTGTTTAGCTCCAATCCTAATCAAACATACCTGAACCAGCTAATCAAGCTCTTATTAGATATACTAGAAACTTCCTGGCAGGTGTGTTGAAGCAAGTTGGAGCTAGTCTCCAGGACACTGGCCCTCCAGTACCGAGTTTGGACACCCCTGGTATATACACTATAAATCAGGCGTGTCAAACTCAATTGCTGGAGGGCCGCAGCCCTGCAGAGTTTAGTTCCAGCCCTGCTTCAACAAACCTATCTGTAGGTATCAAACAAGTCTAAAGCAGTGGTCACACTGGACCTTTCCCTCCATAGACTTCCATTCACACGCACGCGAATGCGTCAGACCGGAAACGCAAGGTCATGCGTCAAATTTCGCAGGTTGCTGCGGTGCAAAGTTCAAACTTGGTGAACTCTGACCTGCGAAATTGCATCACTTGACTGCGTGAGACCAATCCATGATCAAAACATGACCTCTCTGAACAGAAATTTAAAACATGGAGCAATCGCTCGCTTTTTTTAATGTCTAATCATCTTGTTTAATCCCGCCCTTTTTGCAGCGCCGTACGACAAAATTTCGCAAGCTCAAACTCTAGTGTGACTGCGACTTGAAACAGTCAATTAGTTTGATCATGTGTGTTTAATTAGGGTTGGAACTAAACTGTGCAGAGCTGCGGCCCTCCAGGAACTCAGTTTGACACCTGTGCTATAAATAAACATCTGTATTAAATCTTTATATAAAATGTGTATTACATATCTCAATTATACATGCATGGATGTACACAGTAAACAATTTATAAACTTTTATTTTGGATGTGATTAGTCCAGGGTTACCATTGTAATTCAATATGAAAATTGCCATAAAAGCTTAGTTATTATACAATGATCATTACCCAATGAACAGAAAAAACAGGCAGGCTCTGTGCTTTGCAAAATATTGAAATGGGTTTAGCTTGAATGTAATTTTGCATGACTTT
Organism: Danio kyathit; assembly: GCA_903798195.1. Classification (NCBI taxonomy): domain Eukaryota; kingdom Metazoa; phylum Chordata; class Actinopteri; order Cypriniformes; family Danionidae; genus Danio; species Danio kyathit. Next base: position 40,294,798 of record LR812538.1, on the reverse strand, counting down.
AATAACCATTATGACAATAATGAAAAAAATCTACGGTTAAAAAAAAAAAAAAAGACTTTGTACATGGCTGCAAAGTCTTTTCTCTTTCATATTTGATAGCTGGATAGTAGTTTTACAAACTTTATATTTAGCTGTTCTGTCCTCTACATTTTAACACCCAGTCTTTAAATTGGTCACTTTTCTTATCCTGGCATGTCAGCATTAAAAGAAAAATATTATGCTGGAAAAGTGACAAATAAACAATGAAATGTCTGGGATAGATCTTTTAAAATCCCAGCCCTGTTTACTGTTTGCCAGCATTATTGTTCAATTAATTAAATGTTAAGAAGCTATTATTAACCTCATAATTCTGAACGGTAGACTTTGTTTAATGTAATAAACATTTTCTTTTTCTTTATTTTCAAGCTCTAAACAGAGACTTCAATCGGTGGGATCCTTTAATTGAAGGAAAAGATGACAACTTGATTCCAGGAACCAATATTACTATACCACATTCATCTATTTAATCATGTAACATGAAATAATAAGTGCAGTGATTTTATAATGTTGTGAATGCATATGTAAGAGCCAATCTATCAATTTGCAAGACATTTTTGAAATTTCATAAAGGAGGTTAATATTGACTGCAGTGTTTGATGGGTTAAAATATGATGTAAAATTAGTCTACAGGATGACTTATGAGAGGTTCCACAAACTACCAACCACATGCTTCACAAACCAGACAGTGCAATAGATTTACATTTTTTACAACACATCACCGTCCTTTGTCCTAAGCCTTAATATTTGTATAGTCCTGTAGAGGTTTTTAATATCAATGCAATGTTTTTAATTCTTGACCAATGTTAATGGAAGACATAGTAATTAGTTCCAATTTTTATTCTATCAACTGTATTCTTCATATCCTGTGTTGACCAATCATGATAATGATCTTAACATGGTGGAGGGGCTTGTGGTGGAGTATAAGATCTGTAATTATGATTTGTGATTTCCAATGAAATCAGTTTCTACACTACCAAACTGTGCTTGTTAATAAATACATTTTTAATCTAATGAAATTTCAGTATCTCTTGGTTTCCAGTACAACTACATGCAAAAAAAGCACAAGTTATGTTTATGTATTTGAGATATTGTTTATTAAACAGAATGTCTTTGGTTTGTTTTTGACACTTACAAAATCTGAATAACAACATATTATTAAGAACGGTTGATATAAGTGCGGCACACAAAGAGTGCATATTTATTAAAGAAAATTTCAACCAGTTACTACAAGATGCAGCAAACTACCTTTTCACCACAAATGTAAACATTTAAGAACATCTAAACAAATTACAAAATCCCAGGCTACAATCTAGTTTGAGAGTTTTTTTTTTATAATAAATGTATACAATTAAAGGCTGTGTAATAACTAAAAAACAAAGCAGCCTTAATCCCTACAGAAAAATAACTGAACTGTAGAAAGCAAAACTAAATTTTGAAAATGCAGAAGTGCTTGTGTTGCTACTAAATGATTTATGGTTTAAATTGAGTTGACAGGAATTACTTAATACATCAAGCTTCTGGCAATTTAAATTAAAAAAAAAAAGTTGTAGGGTATATAAATATATATATATATATATATATATATATATATATATATATATATATATATATATATATATATATATATTATATATATATATATATATATATATATATATATATATATATATATATATATATATCCCCTACCAAACAGTATACAAATGTTTACATTAGTCACGCTTTTCTTTTTCACTCTCGGGCTCATGAACCTCTGCCTGGGATTCTTGCAAAACACCAACAAAAATGACATCGTCAGATGCATCCTCAACTTTAAGGGTCAAATGAATGACTTGTGAGTCCTCTGCGCTGGTGCAATCAGAAGCATTTGACCTTTCCTGAAAGCCTGTAAACAATCATTTCAAAAGTGACCACAAATGAGTCATTTATAAGGACAACAGTAGGGTTTAAATGTACACTTACATGAAGATTCTTCAGTATCAGGACTGATTTCCATGGCCACTGCATCTCCATGAAGCTGAAGCATTCAAAGTAAGAACATAAACAAATACACACATACACAAATATAATAATATAATTCTAAAGGGTATCTGAAGGTTTCTTCAAGTCAAATGTAAGACTTTGTAAGACCCTTTAAGACCATTAAGATTGAAATTTTAGACTTATACAGGGTTAAACACCAAGTTTTTTTCTAATGGCCAAGATACTTCTGTAAATAGTTTTTCTATTAATAAAATATTTAAAGAGATGTGTTGCTTTAGTTTTCCTTCCCTGATTATTAGGAAATTTAATTTTATAAATTTGCTGTAAAAATGTCTAACTGCAGTTTTGAATTGTGTAAATATAAGCTTTGAGATGAATGGACACAATAATTAGGATATTGTTGATTATTGGGTGTCAGCTTTACTTGGACATAGAAATTAATACCTTTATAAAATGATTTAAGATCCACAACACAATATTTCAGTGAATTTAAGACTTTAAGACCCCTCAGACACCCTGAGATAGATAGATATGAACCACAAACATTTGAGTTTTATTTATATGAGTTTACATTAATCATATAATACCGTGCCATCAGATGCAGTGTCAGAATCCGCTCCATCATCACTGGTCAGAACAATAAGGTCTTCAGTGACATCTACTTAAAAAGAGAAAAAAAGTCAATGATGTAAGATCTGTACATTCATTTTATATTTGACCCTGGACTACAAAATCAATAAGTTGCACAAGTACAGTTGTATGAATAGCAGGCAGTACATTATATCCGTAAAAATTATCCATTTTTCTTATATGCTTAAAATCATTCAAATATCAAGTAAAGATCATGTTCCATGAAGACATCTTGTAAATTCTCTTCTTTAAGTATATCAAAACCTAATTTTTCATTAGTAATATACACTGACATAAACTAAATTGGGAAAACTTTAAATGAGAATTTCAATATTTAGACTCCATTTTGAATAGTTGTGTCTTGGCCAAATACTGTCTGCTCCTTAAAGCCATGTATCAATGAAAAAAAAAAAAAGCTTATTTATTCAGCTTTTAGATTATGTATAATCTTCCAAACATTTACACTTAGGACTGGTTTTATGGTCCAGGGTCACATTTATTAAACAACTTAAAATGGAATGCAACCAACATACTATTAAACTCCTCGAGCAAGGCATCAGTTTCGCTCACATCCTGTACCTGTAACAACATGACAAGAGGAAAAAATACTCTTAGCCACTGGATGGTGCAAGTCTTTCAGAAGAGAAATGAGAGAAAAGATAATGCACCTCATCACAGGGAGCTGTGTCAAGGAAATCCAGCAGTAAATCCACTGCAGTTCTCATCTTAGCACCATCTTTTAAAAATAAAATGAATATAAATGCATATTGATAATTCAAATAAAATGGCACTATCAACTATAAACTATTAAAAGGGGTGGTCCACTTTGATCATATTTAAAATTTCGTTTTTGTGCAATATAGCTGTGAGAACCAAAAACTTTGAATGAAAGATGCTCAAAGTTCAATGCAAAGACAGACGTTGGCTTTTATAGAGTTAGCTTAGCAATGCCTACAGTGAATGAAGTTTGGGGGCTACAAAAAATACATATGGGTTAATATTGTCATAATAAACCCTTTGGTATACACCCTATAAAACTTGCAGCAAAAGAGTGCGGTCACAAAGGCTTTGTAACATTAGTAGTAAATTATAAATTATAAAAAATTATAAAAAAGGTATAGCTCTCTGTGCAAGGAACTTTACAAACTACAGCTTCTACAATCTCTCTCAGTTCAGTGCTGGATTCGGCCAAAACTTCTCAAAGAAGGAACAGCTCCAACGATAAAAGGAGAAGCTGTAAGTATTTTTATTTGTTAAATTAATATAATCACATGCATAGTTTCTAGCGGTAACTATATGTTGTAGCAAGGCCATAAACAACGATGTCAATGACATCGTTGTCAATTTAGCTACAAACAAATTCACAACTATCTGTCAAACCCTCTGTAGAAACATGCAATTTTCAGCAAATCACGACACATTAGGTTAGCTGACCAATCAGAGTCCATTGAGGACAAGCCATAAAAAATTACTCTGGACCACCCCTTAAGATTGAAGGGTAACCGTTTTGCTCTTCAGATGAAGTATTCAAGTTATCTTGGGGGTCCTTGCTTTTGACGTCATCAGGCTAATGTAAAAATACATAGTAAAACCTTATTATAAGACAGCATGAATAATAATAATAATAATAATAATAATAATAATAATAACAACAACAACAACAACACAACTACTTACACTTAATCCTTGAACAAGATCATATACTTGTGCACCTTCCACCAACGTATCTTTAGCTAAACACAGCCAAAAACAACACAGCCTTGTCATTTGCATTCAGATCCAAGATAATCAAAGCAGGTCAACACAGATTTCTTTTATATCTGACTGTTGGAACAACACTCTTCAGCTTCATTTGAAAGATTATTTTCATTATACTAAAGGCTAAGCTGATTTTTTGGATTATTACAGTTTTGGACAAGTCATGGATCAGAAACTAAAATTAATTTAGATGCATTATTATTTCTTATGAGGTGTCACACTGAGGAAAATACAAAGAAATTTGCATTGTCTGCAAGTTTTTCTAACAGTACAATTTAAAAATGCCTAGCTAAAAAAAGGAAAACTTCTACCAAAGAATGTATGACTTTTTCCTTATACACTGCTGTTTTAATAAATGAAGGTCCTGAATTCGAGCCTAGTGAAACCGAGGGTGAAATATGAGAAATTAAAAATACACCCTTTAGCAAGAGTTTATATTTATTAGAAAATCCAACATATCTAAGGATGCACAAGGGTTAAATCGATTACATCTGCACTGTTTTCATGCAAACAGAAACTATTCAAATCTTGAAACATTCACAGAATGTGTGGTGTTGTAAGCACTTCTTTACACTGTTGGGTAGTTACTTTTAAAAGTAATATTTTACAATCTTAACCCTATCTTAGTATTTAAGTAACTAAGTCTTTAGTAAAAAAACTAAGTTTTAAGTGACTTAAATTACTTTAAATTACTATAAATTACTTTTAAAAGTAACTTTACCCAACACCGCTTCATTATCGACAAGGCTTCTTCATTAGGGCTAGGTTTAGTAAGTAATTAAAATCAAGCTGGTTTACTTACCCTCAGAATCTTCAACAAAAAAAGCAGAGCAAGAAACACCTTCTTCTTGAGGCTGCAATTATTTACATGAACACGTTGAGACACTATACGCTACATCATTGCTCTATTATGTTTCGACAATTAATAACAAATACATTCAACATTTATAGATAAATTACCTGGCCTGCAAGTTCATCACTCGGATCCATTTGGTCAATGAATGTTTCCTCCTTACCTTGGCATTTATAAAAAAAAAAAAAAAAAAAAAAAAAAAAAAAAAAAAAGTAATTTTGAATAAAACATGATATAGACATAACCATATGAACCAGCACTAAATGATATATTAATTTTGTAAATATGTATATAAAGACTTACTATTTGGGTCTTCAGACTCTAAAGCAACAGTAATTCCAGATGCATCTGAAACTTGTGTCTGATATAACTAGAAGTAGAATTGGTTGTAAATACATGTGGTTCAACAGCTAAAAACACTACATGACACAATAAACCATCAATTTACCTTTGAAGCACTGTTCTTCAACGTGGCATCTGTTTCCTTCATTGCATCATCTGAGAAACATTTAATATATTAATTGTTACCATTTCAAGAAAAAATACAAGCAACACAATACTCAGGCTCAAGGTGCGATTCTATAACCAGATCAACCTATGGTGTGGAGCTTCATGCTACATATGTATATTATTGAAAGTCAGGCATGCATTAGGGCTGTGCAATTAATCAAAATTCAGTTTCAATTTCGGCTTCTAACGATTATGAAAAAACATTAATCGAGATAAAACGATTATTGCATCATATACTGCCCCCTTTCCAGTTGTACACATTTGTTGCTCTGCAAAGCTCAGTTTCACGTGAAAATTACTAAAAGCATGTACTGTGATGTAACTTTTGCAGCATGGGATGCGCATCGTTCAATGATGTACATTCAAATCATTCATGTTTTAAAAATCGCGTAAGAGATCGCATGCTGTTGTGTGCAAGCGCTCAGCCTCAGAGACGAGCAGAGCACACACATCTAAAGTCATCTTAAAGGGCCACGAAACCCCCTGTCTCAGCAGGGTGTTTTCACAACTCTGTTTTGAAAAAAGTCAGGAAAGTTGGGCGTGTCCAGCTCTGGGAGTGTCGGGGGAGGGAAAGAGGGTAAGATATGCATAGAAGGGCGTTTCCATTTGGGCGCACGCTTAGTTTCACAGGCAAAACAAAGAGAGAGAGGCTGATTTGATACGCATGGCGAATGAGAGAAAAAAAAAACCCTCCGCATTTCTCTGTAACTTATGTACTCGGTAGGTAGATAGCGTCAGAAAGCCATGTCTGTATAGGCTATCCTGTCACAAAATGCGGCGAAAATCCTGCACGAAGGGAATAGTTTGTGTTTATATGTTTACACTCAGAGAGCAGCATTTACAGCGGATCTTTCAGTCTATAATATTGTACTGTAATATTGCAGTGATATTAACATACTGTAAACTTAGTAACTAAATCATTTTGACTGAGGTATGTCTTTAAAAACTGAAAGAGCACTGCTGAAGATACGACAAACTTTGTAATCTGGGTTAAACAAAGAACTGATCGCACACAATTACCTAATCTGTAGCGACAGGACAAAAAGGAGACGAGCAACAAATCCGGATTTCACCATTTCCAGATGCGAAAAGCTCTCGGGTAAAAAAATGTTCCTTACAAACGCGTTTCTGTCGCGTGCACTGTAATCCACACGTGAGTCCAGCAGCTCTCTCATAGAGGGAAAATGAAAACAAACCCTTGTTGCAGCACACTAATAAACGCAAAACCGATGACTCTTGTCTCCAAATTCTTGTTCTTTCACTTGTTTTGGCAACACAACGTGGCGTCTCTCTTCCGTCTGTACAGTGTAAACTGGTAAACAGTCTCTGGAGCTATCATGCATATTAATGAAGTTTCGCGTCATACACAATAGAGCGCGCTGATTGGTTTGAAGCACGTCTTTGTCGTGAATTAATGCCGCACACCCACATACGTCAGAATGTTCTGGAAAAGACAGACAGCCACTCTCCACTCTGGATTTACACCTAAGTATCTCATGGCCGTGACGTAGCTTCAAAAATTCGTTTCAAACCGGAAGAACGAATTTGCTCAAAATAACGCAAAAACAACCAATTTTCACTTTTTAGTGCAATATATGTGTCCTAATAGTGTTTATAGCAGCGTGGGACACATATATGACTGTCAACAGCTCAAAAAATGTGTTTTGGTGTTTCGTGACCCTTTAATAGGAGCGTTTTTTTGGTCAAATACATGCAAATTTGCAAAATGCAGTGTTTAGTGATTATTCATATTAATCCTCATTTATGTAATAAACAAACGAGTTGAGAATCAAAAGACATGTGAAAGTGAAACCATAAATCAGAACCGTACTGCTCCTAAAGTGACAGCGCGCAATATTTCTGTTGTAGACTGTTTTTATCATTATTAATCAAACAAGAAAAGGACAAAATCACTCACTGCTCTTGACTGAAGGACTGTTCTACAGTAGTTATAATTAAAGTTTTTTTCTTACAGTGAAGATGCTTGAAGCACAGTTAGTTTTATTTTTTTAATCTATTGTATTTATTTCCCTTTCCTTATTTACAGGGAGGAAAATAACTATATATACACAGTTAAAGTCAGTGTTATTAGTGGCCATTTATATTTTCCCCCAATTTCTATTTAATGGAAAGACTTTAAAGGGGAAATGAAGCACTCAGTCAAGTTTACCTTATTTTGTACATTTTATTCCACTTTAATGAAAATATAATAAACAAACTCGATTAATGTAACCATTTAGCAGAAAACGGCATGTTTTACTGTAGATTTTAGACCTAGGGCGCCGCCATCTTGGAATATCGCTGTCTCTGACGTCACGGGGTTGGTTTGCGGTGATAAGCTGAACGGACACAATAGAAGTAAAGGAGTGAACGCGGAGACTGGACAGCCTAATTTAACCCAATGCGTGAAGTTGTGGGCGTGGAGCTGCTGCAAATACAAGGATCAGATGTGTGTCTAATATAAAAGTATATAAATGTATTCTACTTTCCTTTTTTCCTCCTTTAATCACCGATCATTTGATGCGCTTTGATTCACTCTCTGTATTACTCTGCCTGACTGCCTGTCTGGGTTTCAAACGTGACTGTAACGGACTAAACACGGACACTGAACAGCTTAACTTAACCCAATGCATGAAGTTGTGGATGTGCATCACAGAGCTGGTGAAAACACAACAAATACAAGCATTTAAGTGTCTTGAGTTGTGTATTTTTCTTTTGCTAATACCTCTCGTTTGATGCGATGTGATCAACTCTTTCACGCTGCTCCAGCACTGCCTGACGAGGGGATTTACATTCAGACTAATGCAATGATTTAAATCATACATGACTTCATGCTTTACTAAGTCACGTCTGTCTGGATTGTCAAGACATATTCCCTCTTCAAGTCCATAGACTCGATCTCTCAACATGTATGAAGGATAAAAACCTGCCATAAGAAACACCGCGCTGATCTGAGTTTGGTTTAAACACGAGCAGAGGCGAGGGGGTGTAGCGGTGAAAAGTGAAAGTACCCGCCCCATGACGCTTACACCGGACCTAGTTGAAAACCACAGTATTGGGAGAGTGAATCATTACTGACGTCATGGGGGCGGATACTTTCACTTTTCACCGCTACACCCCCTCGCCTCTGCTCGTGTTTAAACCAAACTCAGATCAGCGCGGTGTTTCTTATGGCAGGTTTTTATCCTTCATACATGTTGAGAGATCGAGTCTATGGACTTGAAGAGGGAATATGTCTTGACAATCCAGACAGACGTGACTTAGTAAAGCATGAAGTCATGTATGATTTAAATCATTGCATTAGTCTGAATGTAAATCCCCTCGTCAGGCAGTGCTGGAGCAGCGTGAAAGAGTTGATCACATCGCATCAAACGAGAGGTATTAGCAAAAGAAAAATACACAACTCAAGACACTTAAATGCTTGTATTTGTTGTGTTTTCACCAGCTCTGTGATGCACATCCACAACTTCATGCATTGGGTTAAGTTAAGCTGTTCAGTGTCCGTGTTTAGTCCGTTACAGTCACGTTTGAAACCCAGACAGGCAGTCAGGCAGAGTAATACAGAGAGTGAATCAAAGCGCATCAAATGATCGGTGATTAAAGGAGGAAAAAAGGAATGTAGAATACATTTATATACTTTTATATTAGACACACATCTGATCCTTGTATTTGCAGCAGCTCCACGCCCACAACTTCACGCATTGGGTTAAATTAGGCTGTCCAGTCTCCGCGTTCACTCCTTTACTTCTATTGTGTCCGTTCAGCTTATCACCGCAAACCAACCCCGTGACGTCAGAGACAGCGATATTCCAAGATGGCGGCGCCCTAGGTCTAAAATCTACAGTAAAACATGCCGTTTTCTGCTAAATGGTTCCATTAATCGAGTTTGTTTATTATATTTTCATTAAAGTGGATTAAAATGTACAAAATAAGGTAAACTTGACTGAGTGCTTCATTTCCCCTTTAACCCATTTCTCAATATAACAGATTTAATAAGACATTTCAAATGACTGATTTCATATTATGATGATTGTACATAATATTTTACTACATATTCTTTAAAATACAAGCATTCAGCTTAAAGTGCAATTTAAAAGCTTAATTTGGGTAATTAGGCAAGTCATTGTATAACAGTAGTTTCTTCTGCAGAAAATCAAAAATATATATTGCATAAGGGGGCTAATAATATTGATCTTAAAATAGTTTTGAAAAATATTTAAACTGCTTTTATTCTAGCCAAAATGAAACAAAGACTTTCTCTAGAAAAAAAAATATATTATAAGAAAAACTGTGAAAAATTCCTTGCTCTGTTAAGCATCATTTGGGAAATATTTATAAAAAAATAAATTCACAGGAGGGTGAATAATTTTAACTTCAACTGTATATCGTTTTGAATAATTGTAATTAAAATTATGACCAAAATAATCGTGATTATGAGTTTTTCCATAATTGAGCAGCCCTAGTATGCATCTTTTGATCTTAAAGGTGCAGTATGTAAGTTTGACACCCAGTGGTTGAACTAGGTATTGCACTCCTGGATCATAATAAAAGTACGCTGGGATGCCAGATTGTGTACAGGAGCGAGTGATTTAAACTGTGTTCTAAATAAAGCAACGACACGCGATAGAGGGAATATTTTCCATATTAAAAGGAGTTTTTGTCCTAACCAACACCTCGAATTGATATATTAGAAATAGCTTCTATATCTCACAGCTGAACAACAGAAACCTATGACAGCTAGATCACCTCAGGTAAGCCTTGTGTGCTTTATTCTGTGCTAAATGCTAACAATGCGAGTTTGAATGCATTTTACATGGCATTTGTTGCCATATACTGAAAGCAGAAAGTTCACCTCAGATCTTGAAAATACAATAAACCGTCTGAAATTGAACTTTAGAACTAAACACATATGAGTGATTCAGCATCTACATTGATGTTAAAGTGGGTTAACATGTATTAAATAGATTCTAAACCTTACCGTTTCGTGAATGAGTGCATATTCTGTGCTTCTAAAAGGCTGTATTTACATTTCTGCCGTGTCTCGTCTGGTGCAAACAGCCAAATAGCTGATCACTGCCTCTCTCGTCACAGCGTGTTGTTAGGACACGCGGTTACAATGTAACCTGCTCACCTAATGTTTACGTTCGTAATATTTATGTAATTTGCTAATTAATAACCTCATGTGGAACTGCATCTGTCTCCCATACGGTTCTTTTTGGTCACGGACGCATGCTTTCAGAGTCTTTCTGAATGAATGAATGAAATACGCTGTTTTCCAACAAGGCAACCCAGGGTGCTGACATATAATTGGCTAAACTGGCATCGTGCATATGAAATTTATCTAAACAAAGACAGCGTTCCGGCACGGAAAACCCATTTTCAAAGCAGAATATCTGACTTCAGCATTGTTTTTCAGTTAAACAAGTATGTTCACTTGGGATGTTTCTTAAATATCTGCACACATATTATGGTATTTTTATGCTTTAGAAGAGTCAAAAACTTACATACAGCACCTTTAAGTAGAATAATTGGGATAATACACATTTACCTGACTAAATTGTTATATGTTTGAACATTTTTGATAACTTTATTTCTGTTTATTCTAATAGATTTTGTTGTCTCCTTGTTACCACATTCTGTGTGTCAAGTTAGCCATGGATTAAAATCCAGTTGAGGTGGAACATTGGGCACGCTAATTGTATCTTTACAGATCTGGCTAAAACTTAATATTACTTCATGTGTACTTAGATGGGAGAAGGATTCTTTTAGTCTAGAACAACAAGGTGTTGCATGACTAACTTAGATAGGGTACCTGACCCTTGTTTAACTGTAATTGGCATTCTAGTTAAGTGTACATGGGGAAACTCCCGACTAAACCTAAATTGATATAGACAAAACGGTAGTCAGCAGTATCTGTAATAATAATCATGACCTCTGACTGGAAACAATATTGTTTTTAATTCAAGGGTGCACATCTAAGGGGACTAATCAACATACTTTAGAACGGGCCAGTGGGAGCTGCCATTTAAATATGTAAATTTTACTTCTGTCTAATTATCAAGACTGATCGGTGTGTAAGTGTGAACACAAAATCTTTAAATAAACAAATGTAATAATTAAGATTAAAAAAACAAATTAGATATTAAAATAATCTTAATATTTTATGATTGGAGTCAGATAAAACGAAAGATAAATTTATGAATATTCTAAACCACCTCTTAAAAATTGAAGTCAGATATGAGCTTAATTTTAACTTGAACAACAATGTACACTGGAAAGACTAAAAATGCAGCGAACCTTCGTCCACCAGTGACATCGTCAATGGACTAACTGGTTGGACCTTACAATGGCATTGGTGGGAAAAAATGAGCAGAAAAGGAAGGGTCCCTTATGACCCTTAAAAAAACAAATATTTACAATGATCGAATACATACCATTTGCAACTGCAGCTTCAATGCATGAAATCTGCAATAAAACAGTAGATTAGTAAACAATGTAAAAATGTGAAAATATGTTTTTTATGCATGTTTGATTTATATGAGAAAAAATTTAATAAAAATCACCTGCAGTGGCTTCTCTGGCAGAATTTCAAAGATATTGATTGGATCTACTACTACCTCAGAATCATATTTCTCAAGCAAAACCTGAAAGCAGAAAATAAATTAGAATACAAGACAAAAGCAACTTTGTTCACAACAAAAACATCAAGGAAAATGTGGTTGTGAAATGAAAGATATACACACCAAAGTAGCTTCTTCAGAAACTTTTAAAACTCGTGCTGTGCACCAACTTCTTCTTACTTGGGACCAAATGACACATTCTGACCCAACAGGCTTCTTTTCAATTGCTCGCCTTAAACAGCCCAAGTCTTAAAAAAAATTCAAGAATGATAAAACAAGAATGAGGGCATTGCATACAATAAACACTGAATATCTAAAAGATATAGCATAAAACCTGTCAAGCTCAGTCTTACTTGATTGAATGATCTCATATGATGGTGCCTCTGGTTCCTCAACAATGCATAATTGAGAGTCTGTGTTATTCATCAAGAAGCTATCTATAGTCACTGAAGAAATACTAGAAGCTCCCTCTGAGTGCTGAGGCAAATCTGGATTGGTCTCTTTAGAAACGGCATGCTGGTTTGTGTCTGACAGACTTGTAGGACCTAAAACTGGTTCATCTTCTGTGATGGTTTCCAGCTTCTTGTGTGCTTCAGAGAGCACTATACTCTCTGTAACAGGTGAGGTGACATTTTCAGTAGCCATCTTGACTGGGTCATTCTGTGCTTCATTTTCAACTCCTGTGCTCGACAGTAAATTGTCTTGTTCAGAAAGATTGTCTATTTCGAGAGCTGAGGTGCAGGTTTCATTGTCCGCATGGTTAGTGTCTGTGTCAAAGGTAACTACTGAATCAATATTAACTTTGGATGCCACAGAATCTTCAGCAAACACCATTTCTGCTCCATTTAAGAGTTCAGCTGGAGGGGTTTCAGGATTCTGAGATTTCCAATGGCTTCTCATGGTATTGTTGATGTCAACCCCATCACAATCCAGCTTGACGAAGTGTGGCATTTCAGAGCTCCCCATTTTCTCAATGGTGATATTTAAACACTTGTCATTAACTAGCTCATAAAATGCATCATCAGCCATTTCATCCCAGAAACCCTCAGAAACATCAAAACCTTCAAGCTGGCAGTCAAATGCGTGAGGGGGCACGTCTGACAGCTTGGGTGGAAGTGCTTTGACATCACCCATTTTGACTTTTGATTCATTTCCATAATCTACAAACGTGATGGAGAGTGTGTCGAGGTCCTTAGATGTTACTTTAGCTCGATACCACAAATTGTCTTCAGTGAACAGAGCAATGCAAGCACTTCCAACTGGCATACAGTCCTCACTTAAAGTTGTTTCAGATGCATTACCTGTTTTCTGTAACATATCAGAAATCTCTTGAAGTTTGTCCATGGCCACATACTGGCACCAGAAGAGCTGAGGGCCCTTAATGAATGACGTGTATCCAGTGATCACTTGACCAGTTGAAATGCAAGGGTTCTTGTAATAGGTACAGACCTTGATTTCAGACGTCGGATCCTTTATATCTGGGTTTGGAATATCTGGTTTAACATGGTCCTTACAGACGGATCCCAGCACTACACCATTAACATCAAGTCTCACCTCCCACACAGTTCCTGACATTTTCACAAAGGTACACATGACCTTTTCAATATTTTGCTCAAGTACTTGTTTGAAGTTTGGAGCAAGTTCTTGGTCTCTGCTGTCAACATTCAGTTTATGTACAGAGCAATGGATGCTGTACCTAGGAAATGACGCAAATGATTGACCAAGATAGCAAACATTTGTTGAAGAAATTACAGCCGTGTTTCCAAAGTCGACAAATTCAACATCAATTTTGTCATTAGTCTTTTTCCGTACTACGGCACGGTACCAGGAGCTATCATCAGGAAACATTGCACAGACCAAGTCTCCCTCATGAATGTCACTGTAGTCAATGTTTCTGAACCTTGACTGGTCAGCATTTAACTTCTCCACAAGGGAATAAATGTCATCCTCATCCGTTGCAAACTGAACAAAGAAGCTACAAGGACTATTGCAATGAGAAATGAAAACCTCAGCTTCTTGTCCCAGTTTAATTAATTTGATTGGAAGTGCTGATTCTTTTACAAGTGCTTGGGGCTTGGGTTTAACAACATCAGATTTGTCAGATGTACATGGGTGTCTTAAATTACCTTGACTCATTCGTAGTTCTGGTTGTTTCTGGCAAATATTAAATGTCCCAGAATCTCTTGTTGGTTCTGGTCTTCCATTTGTGGAAAATCCCCACCTGCTTTGTGGCTGTTTTGGTGCAACATTGTTACTTCGCTGAACTGCATGACTTTCACAAGACTTTGAAACTTGATCTATGGCATCTCTCTTTAGACCAGTGGAACTTTCCTTCTTACAGGCTGAGGCTGCCACACTTTCTGCAGCTCTACTCTTTGAACCATATCCTTTGAATGTGCTGGGATCATTTTTATGGATTTCATTGTGAAACTTCTGTTTGATCAGTGCATTCACTTGAGTTTTTCCATCATAAAGTTCCAAAATAAGCTTCCCTGCAGGTTCTTTCGCCACAATCAAAGCAGTGAAACAATGACTGTCTGCAAACTTATGAAACCAATTATCCACTTCGCATGGTACTTCTTCAGGCATATCAGAGAGCCCACATTCAATTGCCTGCACTGGGACAGACATAATGTCTCCTGCTTCAATTGGAACTGGCAACAAGTCTGATTTATCAACTTGCAGTGTGTCACCGTAATCCACAAAATTGATCACAACTGATGGTTTTGAAGACTTTATTTGGCCTCTGTACCAAAGTCCATCAGTGTATTTTGCAAAGCAAACAGTTCCAAAAGTCTGAGGACACTTGGTTGCCTCTAGCTGACGGCACAGAAAGTTGACCTTTTCTGCAAGTTTCTCAACCTCATCTGAATTCCTAGCAAGATGGCAAAAGAACTGATTGACACTCTTTACACAGGTGATACTCACTTCCTCATCACATCCAGTCTTGACTCCATGTGTAGAATAATAGTAGGTGTCCAGGCGAAAGGGTGGAAGAGGTGATCTCTTAGAGGGTGCACGATCAGCTAGACGTCTCTGAACAAGGAGATTGCAAATGCTTTGGAAAGGGGTCTCCAAATCCACCACATTGAAAACAACTTTCTGTGAGTCATACATTACAGCAAATATGGTGCATTTCAAAGGGACATTCATAGATGCTGCGGCATCAACAAACTCTTGAACCTGCAATGTGGCTTCAGTGCTCCAGTCCAAAGATGAGTGTGAAACCGGGTGGATGAGGTTATACAAACTGCATCGAAAGGCTTGTCCTTTCATCTTCAAAATGCAGGAGTGATCTTTCGAAGATCTTCAATAGCAACCTTCTTCGTCTGCCCGTAGTCAATGAACAAGACATCAACATGGGGTGTTTGGTGCTTCTGAATGACCAAGGCTCTGTACCATATCCCAGTTTCAGGATGACGGGCAACACAAGCTGCTTCCAAAAGTGGTTCAAATTCACTATGAGAATAGAAACGTTGAATATCTTGCATTAGCACTTCTAAGCATGCTGCATTTCTGGCCTTTTGACACCAGAAGTCGTTTGGACTCTCAATGTAGGACACAGTTACTTCCAGTGAGCTTCCAATTGGAAACAAGTACTCCCTGAAAGCAGATGCACTGTCCATTACAACAGAAGAACTGCAAGGTGTTTGAGGTTGAGTGCCTGTCAAGAATACGCCAGATGCATGGGTGGCTCTCAAACCACAAGATCTAGTAGCAGAATAATCCACAATGCTCTTTTCACTTTCAGCAAAACCTGCATTGCACAATAACTTGCTCACATCTTTTTCTCCATCCAAACTCGGGTCCACTAACTGAACCATGTGAGTGTCTTGTTGTTTGTCCTGTACATGCAAATCAATGATTCTGTCTTTGACAAGTTTTGAAAAGAACAACGTAGCTCTCTCCTCCCAGTGTTTCAATCTGGATTTAACACCATGTAAAGAGCATTTTACTGCCACAGCTGGTAGCTGCTGGAATCTTAAAGGCAGCTGTCGAAGGTTGAAACTATCAACAACTTCTGTGTTGCCATAGTCGAGGAAGTAAACCTCTGCTGTCTTGTCAATCACCTTATGGACAGCCGCTCTGTAGAACACGCCATCGTTTGCTTTAGCTGCACAGAGGAGACCAACAACAGGCTTTCTAATCAATGATTCAGTGCTTGTTGAATCGCAGTACAGATTTCCAAGGCCATTCATTAGCTGATCGAACTCATCAGCATAACGCTGTGTTTGAATCCAAAACTTTCCAGGGCTGTCAACATGCTGCACAACAGCCACATGTGTAGAGTTAGGTGCGAGAGTTTCTGTGAAAAAGACAGGTTTGTTCACTTTAAGGTCAGAGTAGGTCTCGTTAATGTGTGTGCTCTCGGTTGTCCTTGAAATCTTGCTCTTCTGAGATGATGGGCTCTTCTGAACAGCGAAATCTGCAAGAGTCATATCAGAGTCCAGTGAACATTTTGGTTTCAGTTCAAACAATTTGTTGATGTTCGTGTTCTCCTCTCCATAAAGTGTTACATAGTGGACACCCTCAGAAAGGCTTTGATACTGAAACTTAGCAATCACTGTGCGATTGAGCAACAGAGATTTCAGGTAGTCAATCTGTGAAGCAGTCCAACCAACACCTTTGTCATCAATCCCATGCAGAGAGCACACGTATGTTACGACCGGCATTCTGAAGAATTCAGAGACAAGTGGCTTGACATTCTCAACTTGTACAAACTGTTTCTTCCCATAATCCACATGCAAAACCTCAACCACATTGTTGGCAGACATGACTTGCTGCAGCACAGAACGATACCATTTGCCATCACTTCCTCTTGATGCACATGGGCTGCCCAAATTCTCAGCTCTTGCAAAATAGCTTCCTACTCTTCCCTCGTAATACTGAGTGATCTGTTCAGTCAACTTTTTCAGCTCTTGAGAGAAAACCTTAAGCTGACAGAATATTCGAAATGGACTTGTTACCTCAGTGATAACAACAGTCTCTACAGTATCGGTCTGCAGCTCAGGAAACATGTAGGCCTGCTGCTTCTCCTTTTGCTCAATGATCTCAACTGGTTTGGTTCTAATGGAGGAAATTCTCTTAAGTTCTCCAGTTCCAGTGCTGGCCTGCAAAGATCTCACAACAAACTCCATGAACTGATCACTGTACAATTTCTTTGCAAAACCCATTTCAAACATCTGCCTTGACAGACAAGGAATGTCAAGTAGGAATGTTCGATGAGCTACAAGAACATCTTGAACAGTGGCATTGACTCTTCGACCACAGAAGGTCTTCATGAACTCTAAGGCCATTGAGGACCAACTGTTTTCAGGAGATAGTGGTAAGGCATTGGCAAGAATGCAGAATTCAACTTCAGGAGGAAGATAGAAAAAGTCACTTTTCCCCCATGCAAGAGTGTTGACAGCGGCACGAAGTGTTCTTCCTTCATCAATTAAAAACACACTGTACTCATCAGAATCTCTGGACACTATACGGGCTCTGTACCATGTTTCATACACTTGTACAAGACACAAGTCTCCAGGGTTTCCATCTGATTCACTAAAACCCTCTCTGGGATACTGAATTTCTTTTTTCAGCTGCTGATATGCAAATTTTCGATCTTCATCAAAATTTCCCCAAAACTCTACCAGAACACATGATGGGTTGAGATTTATTCTGGTAATAAGTACAGGTACATTTGAACCTTTTGATGGGAGTCCCGGAATAGAGCACATTGTGATTCCTTCAGTGACACACTCGCTCCTACGTCAAAGTATCTAGAAAGAGAGGAGAATAGTGAAACATTAATACTCATCTATTAACCAAGTTTTTGTAGTAATAATAAAAATAATAATTATTATTATTAATAATAATAATAATAATAATAATAATAATAATAATGTGAAAATCCAATCATAAAAATAGAAATGAGGATACAGTATCAGGGCTTGAAATTGCGACCATTTTGGTTGCAAATGCACCCGAAATTTAATCTTTGCGACCTCATAATATATTTGGGAGCATTTGTGCGACTGCATATAATGGTTGTAGTGCAAGCTGTTTTGATTATTTCTAAAACATAGAAAAAAATTGGTTCATATTACGGTGTTTCCCCTAGGTTAACTGTTGGGGGGGAGGGGGGATTTGGGGTGCAGCTGTTCAGACTGACACAGACACAAGGAGTCATGGTCTTAATTTGTTTCTTTTAATGACAGCAGTAAAAAAAAAACTGAACAATTATTTTAACTGAACAACCGTACAAGCTTTTTATCCACAAAGTGTGCAGCTTTTGTCACTGCAGTGTATCTTAATGGGCTTCAGTAAGTCATTTACTAACTTACCAAGATCAGTCTTGTACAGCCAGAGGGAGTATTGCCACTTTGACAGCCAAGTTGGGTCAAAGCTAGGGATGCTCCAATCAGGATTTTTGCAGCTGATACGGAGTACCGATTCCTTGTCATGGTGATCGGTTGATACTGAGCACAGATTCTAATGCTTCAAGCTTTATAATATATTGAGCACATTTAGGGAAAAAGTATGAACCTTAAAGGAGATCTTGCCCTACCTAAGAAAATAAATGAAGGATGCTGCATGTAATACCTTAAACACATTTCTTATAACCTTTTAGGTGTGAACGTGTCATGGTCAAAAGCAGCTTTACAGAAAATTATTCATTAATTAATTTTACTTTGGCTTAGTCCCTTATTTATCAGGGGTTGCCACAGGTGAATGATTCGCCACAGAAAATAATAAAACAGATATAAAAATTATGAAAAATTACAATGCAATTTGGAAACTGCAAATGTTGAAAGAAGAAAGCAACATGTCTCAATCAAGAACAAGTTTGGAGTGCACATTTGATGCATAAGAAGTTAAAATGAACACCTATAAATTTAATACTTCTTTACTAAAAGGAAAGACGTCTATAAACTACTGTTTATAGCAGCGAGTGTATTACAAGTTATATAATTAAATATTCATGTTAAAGAATAAAGCTTTACCTAATAATTCCAGCCAGCTTTTAGTGAACTTGCAATATTGTCAACACAGAACTTTCAGTTGATATACATAAAAAGGCCTAAATGCAGGACTGCAGAGAGTTGCTGTCTAGACAAGACCTAAGAGCAGATCTATAGGGGGTCACACACCAGAAGTGCCGCGTCGCGCCACGCAGCGCATTTCAGAATTCTAAACGTACACAGCGGTGCCCCATTTTAAATACCATGCAAATGTGCGGGTCTGGTGTGTGATACTTTAAGCTGTCATGTGCGCGCCGTGCTTGACAATCTTTTCAGGGAGGACTAGCTTACGGCATGTGTATTGTTTCACCGGATGACACCAAAATCGAAAGCTACTTCAGGGAGCCATGCATTATCTAAACCCGGATCCTTTATTGTGGTGCAAAGTAAATGAGTCTCGATATGCAAGGCTAAGCAGCTTTGCCCATTGGTACCTGGCTGTTCCTGCAATTTCTGTGACTGCTGAGCGCCTTTTTTCCTCCGCCGGTAATTGTAAATAAAATTTGCACTCGGCTTTCGTCGGAGCATGTAGACCGACCGATCTTTTTGAATAAAAACATGTAGTCCTTCCTTGTGTTAAGTTTTATTAGCCATGCATGGTAAAATATTCAGGCTGTTTTTGTTTTAAGTTTAAGCCGCATAGTTAAATTAGGCCAGCTTTATTTTATTTACCTCCACCGACTGATCATTTTGAAACAAATGTTATTTTACCTAATCTTTAAGTTTTATAGCTGTAGTAAAAAATATTCAGGCTATTTTTATTTTAAGTTTACGCAGCCAAATTATTCTATAATTGCTGCTGAAGTAAAATCTTGTTTTGGTAAAAATGGCAGTTGATATATGCGTATCATATGCGTGTTTATTGTTGTTGTCAACAATATAGAAAAAGGTAAGTTATAGTTTTAAAAACGGATCCAAAATATTTAAAAAAATAACAAGACACATATTGAAGGGGATAATACTGTCAAATAACTTTGGTTTCTTTTTTCTGCGCGGCTTCAGTTGCCGTTGTTTTAAAGCGCCCTGCGAACCACAACCACTTTCTGGTTGGCATGTAGTTCAAGCTCACATGCATTTTGTGTAGATAAACACAATTTACAATATAACATTTTCATATTGTGTTTAGGCTTTATGATTAATTTTATTTACAATGCGTCATGTAGCCTCACATCAGTGGCGGTTCTAGTTTAAATGCCACCCTTGGCGAACCACCTGCTTTTAGAAATGTATTAATAAATAAATAAAATTATTATTATTATTATTATTGTTATTATTTTTATTATTATTAATAATAATAATATTATTAATATTATACAATTATTATTTTAAATAAATAACAGAAATCAATCCTAAATGTAACTGGAAAACATTTAGACAACTGGAGTGATATGCTAAGATCTATTAAGAAATATTTTGCTTGAATATTAAAGACAATTAGAATACAAAAAATATATTTAATGTAATTATTTATTGTCTTAGACCCGACTCATGGCTGAGAATTAATGTTATTAAGTCTTACCTCCCTGATTAATCATCTCTCCTTTCTGCTTCATAGCCATATAGTCAAAATAAGATCATCATCATATTATAACTTTAGTTTTGTTGACTTGCAAAGCTCACTGCGTGCCGACACCTCTGCATGAAAGTTAGTCCGGTTTCACAGTACATAAGCGGCATGTATTTTACCGGCGTGCATGTAGCCTAAACAACCAGTAGGCCTTTTCACACCGAGTGCAGAGCAGCGCGGGAGGTGCGCTGGAATGGTTTTCTGCACGCATGCATGCATGCATCAGTTTGCTTTCACCACCTTTGTTTCGGTTGCACATAGACAATAACAAACTTGCACATGTAAAATACGCCAAATGTGAATGGCCTCTAACGTCTTTATTCTGGGATTACTACTTTAAATTAATACACTTGCATAGAAGAAATCGTAACTCAAAGCTTGTACTGGGGCTCGTTTTTTTCGCACCGTCTTCCCGTGCCACCCAGATGCCGCTATGGGCATCGACCATATTGCCCATGACTAAATACGCCACTTGTTACACTTCTTTAAATGTTTACTGTGTTAACCAATATTGATGGTGATATTTAATAACCCAACAGCGTTGATTTAATTGTTTTCTGAATCCTGTCATAGTTTTATCAACAACATTTTTAACAGGGCTTTATATATATATATATATATATATATATATATATATATATATATATATATATATATATATATATATATATATATATATATATATATATATATATATATATATATATTTTTTTTTTTTTTTTTTTTTTTTATTGAATGTTATTTAATTGTCGCTATGACGCACACACGCCCCGCCTCTTGATTAAGCCCCGCCCCAATTAATCGAGTACTCGTTTGTCAAACCTGTGGATTAATCCAAATGAAGAATGGTCAGAAATGCCCATCCCTACTCATATTACATGAATGCGTTTTCGACTAGTAATACTACGTGTAATATTTGTCTTTGAAATAGTTGGCAGATCTGTGTAAAAAAAAAAAAGCCTGCCGCCACAGCTGGGAAAAATCCTAGAGGAAACACTGTCTATGCATAATATACGGGGGGAGCGCACGTGCATCTTCGTTCCTGTCAGATGTGGCGCGCATACTCATTCCCATACAGCAGAGAGTGGCTATGTAGAACTCCACTGTGTGCGATTCAGAGAGCAGAAATTTGTAATCGCGCGACCATGTAGACAGAGAAATCACATGCCATTGTGTAAATAAGATATTACATATGGCTATTTAGCTTGTTTATTAAAAGAAGTTGTGATCTGGCGCTATATATAAAATACAATTAACTTGACTTCAAGGGGGGCGGGGAAAGCCGTTGGGAGGGCGGGGCGCCCCCCTATGATAATGGTAGGGGAACCACTGTATTATCTGTCAATCTCTCAAGGCTTTCCGCTGTCAGATGACACATAATCAGATGACACTGTACACATCATCGCCAAAGAAGCTCGCCTTTGCTAAGTTTAAACTGAATCAGCTCATAACAAAGAACGGTATTGCGCCGGTGGTCATCGCGAGAATCCTGTTCTGCCTCGCTCATATATTGGGCCGGCTGACTCGCCTGCTTTTTTCCACAAACACAGAAAAATGTAAATCAGCGCATAACGAGACTGAGCATTTAAAATGACACAAACCGAAACCAAAACTTTTAAAGAGTGGTAGAAGTGAGACTTTTCTTACTTCCATTTCCATCTTTCTCTTGTCCATTCTTTCTTGAGATGCATATTATTTTTCTATTTAATTACTGATGACTGCTTTGCAGCTTTCAGCCTTGAATTGAATGATTAATTATAATCTTTCGTTTGTTTTGTAACAGAAATATTATTTATTAAATTGACATGCATATAAAAACAATAGTACAAAATGTATATTTCTTACTGCAATGCTACATTTTTGTTTGCAAACCATACATTTATTTTTCACAAAGTAACAGTAGGACTTTTTATAGCAGATAACTCCATTACCTACGGCATTAGTTAGATAGTTGTTTCTGGTTTTTATTAGTCCTAATTGATGTTGTTAACAAAAATAAAATAAAACCCTTAATATACAATTTGCAGTGGCGCTCATTCTTTTTTGTTGGGAGCACCGGTGCTATCAAGTAAAAATGTTAATTTTGAGCCCTGAGTATTATACTACACTACAGTATACCTAAAATGTGCTAAAATAGTTGACAATTATTAGATAAAACAAGTCAGATTCTTCACACCAATTTTTCCAAATTTTCAAAAAGTTAAATTTTTTACATTTAATAAGCCTTGTAATTTTTTTTTACAGTCCAGGTTCAGTAGACTCTACATTAAATAACTTATTTGCCAGCTTTTTCAAATGATTTTCAGTTACTTACTACTTTGGGGGACAGGATAAAGGACCTCTATACATTACAGAAAAAGTAGGAAGTTTTATGTCTGTGCATTTAGCAGATTTTTATCCAAAGTGATTTTAAACGCATTCAAAATACAGCAAACCAATGTTCTTTGACTTGACTTGTAAAACTATAACATAACTTTGCATCTTACTTGAAGGTACCAACTACAGCAATTTAGCATTACCAATATAATTACTAGTCCATCACAGGGGTGTAACGGATCACGGTTGATCCGTGATTTGAACGGATCACATCCCACGGTACACACGTGACCCACGGATTAATAAATTTTTTAACTTGTAGATTAATTCTAAATTCGTAACGATCACAGAGAGATTGCCTCTTGCGTCACTCAAATCACATGTATGAAAGCATTTGGGGTTTCCTGTAAAATATAATGATGATGAAAGTTGTGGTGGGTTATTCGGGATGTGGTGGGTTTCTTAACCTAAAGGTGTTTTCTGTCACTACTTGTTTGGCCTGCATTAATGCATTCAGTGTAAGCTGCAAGATTAGTCATAAAAGAATCAGGATCTCGACAACCACGCAAAAACTATAAATGATGGTGATTTGCGTATGTTTATTAATCCTTCGAATTGCTGCCTTCTGTGTTTGAAACACAAAAATCAGGAAAGAGATTCAGTCTTTAGTCTTTTGAGCTAGTTATGAAGTTACAAAAAGTCAAATAAAACAAAAGTACTCAGAAAACCACTGATGTTTATGGTAAAAATTAAAATCCTCATATGTTCAAAAATTAAAGTTGTAGGCAGCAATTACATTATTTAACCAATAGGTGACAACAACCAGCCATCAAAAATATGCCACTGAAAAATTCTTTAAAAATGATCCATCTAGCAATGAAACATGAAGTTTTATGTGTGAATAACTGAATCAACAATAGTAGTAACAGTGAATTTTTCACAGTTTTACAGTTTATTTTTTTCAGCTGATTATTTCTTCATTTAATAAAAATATTACAGACTCCAAGTTCTGTTTGCTAAAACCAAAAGTGTCTTGCAGTACTGCTTTTGTAATAAATTGAAAGCAAATGACATTTGTCTTTTCCCCTTTTTGGCTGATCTGAAAAATGGTCCGATCCCCGACTAAAAATAAACAATGTGGTTCGAACCGTAAAATTTGTGATCAGTTACACCACTAATATGTAAACCACTTAAATGTAAACCAAGATTAAAAAAACGTTTTTGGAAGTACTGTAGACTCACATTTCTTACAGGTGCAGACTCTGATTACTAACATCAAATACGCAAGTAAAATGTAACGTATTTTGCCTTCATGCTTTACAGAATCAACACTCAAATGATAGGCCATTCAATAATTAACCAGTTTAATTTAATTAATCAGATTAAGGATGGCCTCAACTAACGTTAGTGTAAATAGCAGGAGCTCATGAAATGAAATAGGCAAAGTTAACAATCTTCTCCTTAATGTTATATCCTGAGGAGTGCACTAAACAAGTCATTTATAAATCAGCGTTTTAAAAGCACAACTTTAAATACACAAATACACATGTAATGAAGCGTCAGGTCTGTCATTGTTAAGCAATGTGATTGAAAGGCAAACATAACTAAAATATTCAAATGGATTTTATCTTTCACGCAATAAAACGCAAACTAAGGTTAACTTTTACATTGTGTTCGGAAATGTTACTTCATACCTTATAAAACCAATTTGATTCGACGAATTCAATAAGCTGTTCATAATTCGACTCTTCTCAGCAGTTTGCGACGATTAAAAGCGTCAACAATCTCGCAAATGTCAATTATTTTAATTTACCATATTTTAATGGACATGGCAAACACAAAACAGACATTTACTACAAACACTCACCACTTCAGGTTAAATTCCGCTTTGAACTCAGCGTTGACCAACGACATTTTGGCCTCTCACCAACCGTCGATGCAAACCAAAGGTACGCGAACTGAAAACGGATTTCCTCCCTGTCAAGCTTAGTTTTAGCGAACAACTAAGATTCACCAATATGAAAATCGCAGAAACAAACCGACTTCCCACAACTAGACACTCAAATTAAGAGACGCCTAACTAGATCCAGCGCTGTTACTTTCGCGCCTCCTTCCCGTGCTAGTAACTGATTGGCTCATTTAAGGTCAAACGGAAGTTCATTAAAAGACGTAGGCAACGATGCGGTTTTTTTTTTTCAATAATATATAATTATTACATTTTGTATATGTATATATGGAGTATATAATTCATAATATAATTTATAATACTATAATATACACAAACACACACATTAATATTATATTTAAAAGGAAAATATTCATTGTTTTCAAATAGCTAAGAAAAAATAAACTAATATATGTGCATTTATATAATTTCAAAAATATATATACTGACTTACTAATAACTAGAGAAATGTTAATTAACTTTGCATTAACTTTTATTTGTAAAATCTTTTTATTCATTTTTAAACTCCAGAACTTTGAATCTATTATACGTGTACAACAAGTAAAGTGCAAAAAGACACCAAACATTTATATTAAAAAAGGAAAATCAATGATTTATTAAAACAAACACTCATGAACAAATAGCATTTTATTCAATATTAACAGAAAATTAATTGAAAAAGAAATCAGGTCTACCAAAAGACTTCAGTTCAAGCAATGAACACGATCAAATAGTCATTTTCTTTTAAACAATAATTACTTAAAGCAGTAAAGTGAAAATGAGATGGGTGCAAGATAGAACAACAGATTTAAAAAATAATAATAAAAAAAATCTATGTTGACTATTTTGGTGGATCTGTGTTTATCCCGTACTTCTCTTTGAGAAGTTTCAGCTGCTCCTCCTTTTTCTTTGTGTCCATTTTTTGGAAAGCCTTGGAAAAAAAGAAGTAAAAATTAAAATTTTGCATCTTCATTAATGCCATTAACATACACTAAGCTGTGCTTCATTTAAAAATGAAATGCTGGAATATAGAGGATACATTATTCCTTTTTTTTTTATCAAAAATATTATTCCTTTATTTATGACTTTCTGCATAATATCTTTATTAAAAAGAGGATACATTACAAACAACAACTTGTTGTATTTATAATTTAAAACTTATGGATACAATTCATGGAAATGTAAATAAATAATAATAATAATTATCATTATTATTATTATTACACAATCCGCTTGTTGAGTCAAGAAGTATGAAATAGTGTTTCCGGGTCCAAGCCACTACTCATTTGAATTGAGAAAATATTCATTTATGACCACTTTTTAGTCATATCACATATTAAAGTGAATTTTATATAAAATCATGGTGTACAAAACAGTCTGGCTGCATCACAGACACCAATATTTTAACAATCTATAAAAAATTAATCACTTTCTTGCCATCAGATATTAGGCATATATATATATAATATATATATATATATATATATATATATATATATATATATATATATATATATATATATATATATATATATAAAGAGAGAGATCATGATTTTTGAAAGTATTACATCGCTTTGTAAACATTTATTATTTCCATTTGTTGAGTCTCCTCATAACGTTTGATAGAGCGCTTTGACCCAGAAGCCGCTTCGCGTGGCATCACACTTAACAAGTGGATTGATTCCAAAGTTAGCATTTGAAAGCCAACGCCAAACAAACTCACCCTGTTTGCATTATAATACAACACAACCAAGTATCTGTTGCAGACGTTGAATCCTGAAAGGTGATCACAGGCATTTTTCGCATCAAAGATGTCTTCATATACAACATAGGCTGTGCCTCTGGTCTCTGGTGTGTTCCCACTGAAGAAGAAAAACAACAAGGGAACATTCAGTTACTCAACTTACAAACACAAAAAATATTAATGACACAATCACTGAGGTGCAGTTAGTTTTATATTTCATTTTTGAACAGTGACAACTTGTAAAACACAGCCTATATTGTACTTTGACTATTCAGCCTGAAATAGCATGTAAATATAACTTCAAAACAACATTAGCACTATTTAATGTTGAACTTTGATAGTCATTGGATGCTAATATGTTTTCTCATTTAGGTAAGGTTTTATATTTGCACATTCTGACTGTCTCAATATTATGATTTCAAAAGTATTCTTTGCCAATTCTAAATAGGGAAATCATATTAGCAGCCAACAAAGCACAACATTGTTCACAGTCAATTAAATAGTGCTGATGTTGTTTTGAAGTCATACTTGCATGCTATTTCTGATTGAATATTCAAAGTAGCATGGTAAACAATATAGGGACCATATCACAAGTTGTCACTGAATGATTGTGTGAAAATCAAAACTAGGGCTGCAAGATATTGGAAAAAAACCTGACATTGCAATATTTTCATTCACTGCTATATATATTGCGATATAAATGCAATTTCAGCAGACGACTAGCTAGTAAATATTGGGAAGAATCTGTAGGGGAGTGTATCTGCATAAAGTATCATTTTAAAACGACAAGCATAGTTAAATACAATAGACAAAAGATGCAAATAAACAAAGATTTATAGTTTTTTGGACAGTCAAACAGTATTTAGTATATAGTAAATAATCACTCTATAATAATAATAATAATAATAATAATAACAATAGCATTGTATTGCTTTAATTGATTACAAATGTTTAATTAACTTACAAACGTTTAATTTATTGTGCTGAAATGTTTAAGTTTGCTTGAAATTCTTAGTTAGGTCTTAAAAACACATGCAAATAATAAACTTTCACTCGAAGGTTAAAATATGAAATGGCTCCACTCTGTTGTAAACTGTAATGTCTGGTCAAATATAATCCTGACTACATTGCAGATCCCTGCAATATGACTATTGCGGACTCACACATTGCGATATAGATGCGGAAACTATATAATGTGTCACCCTAATCAAAATCAACTTCACTTCAATTGATTTCCCCATTTAGAATTTGCAAAGATTACTTTTCTGAACTTATATTCAGAGAGGAGAAAGTCAGAATGAGTGAATATAAAACTTTACCACATTGACAAAACGTTTAAGTCCTTAGTTTGAAGGTATGTTAATGCAAGAAATAAACTGATACTCACACTCTGATTTGACGAATAGGCCCATACTTTCCAAAAATGTCATACATCTCCTCTGCAGTGATCTTGTAAGGAAGGTTACGGATATATAATATCCTGTTTACCTCTGGAGGTAAACGAATCTGAAAATATGCCAACAAAGAAAAGTGTTGAGACAGACCAGGGGACTTCTTCAAGTCAAATTTAAGACCTTTTTAGACCATTAAGATTGAATTTTTAGACTTATACAGGGTTAAACACTAATTTTTTCTAATGGCCCAGATACTTCTGTAAATAGTTTTTCTATTAATAAAAGGTCATGTAAAGGGATGTGTTGCTTTATTTTTCTTTCCCTGATAAGGGAATTTAATTTGGGAGAATTTGCTGTAAAAATGTCTGCTGTTGTGAATTGCATCTCTTTGCAATAAAAATATTTAATATAAAAACAAAAGTTTTGAAATTGAGGTAATGTTGTTTTTATATTCACACATTCAGACTTTCTCCTTAATAATATAATTTCAGAAAAGTATTCTTTGCTAATTCTAAACAGTGAAATCACATTAGCAGCCAATGACTATCTAAGTAAGTTGTTCACAGTCATAAGTAGCGCTAATGTTAATTTTTAATAAAGTCATACTTAAATGAGATTATACCATAGGTAAACAATACAAGGAGCATGTCACAAATTCTCACTGAATATAATGTGAATATGAAAACAACTTTACTTCAATTCAAAGTAAGACATTTTTTACAGTCAAATAAATATAAGGAGCATGTCACAAATTTTCACTGAACGAATGTACTAATATAAAACCAACTTTACCTCAATAGTTTTAAAATGGATTATTGGTAATTGGGTGTCAGCTTGATTGGGTAGCTTTACTTGGACATAGGAATTAAGACCTGTTTAAAACGATTTAGGACCTACAACCCAATATTTCAGGGAATTTATGTATTTTTAAGACCTAAAATGTTGTTTTTGAAATTCAAAACATTTTAAGTCACCGCGGACACCCTGCAGACATCAGCGCGTTCGTTTAAAGGATTTGAACACCCTCAACGCTTAAAAACCAAGAAACACTGTTCATGAATTGCCACATGTACACAATAACGTTGGGTATGTTTTAATCAGGTCTGTATAATGAGCGAATGCATTACAGCACTAAATATAACATAACAGGGAATACATTTTAACATTTTAACCACAAACAAAAAAACGTACTTTAACTAATCACATTTATACTAGAACAACAACAAACAACGATCTTGTATGTAGGGATTAGCCGTCGAATGGCTAACACTGTCAAAAATACGAACATCTGAACGATTGAAACAAAATTGAACTTACATTCGCTCGTTTAGCAGCTTGCATCGCCATGGCTGGATTTGTTTAAAGGAACTTTTCGAGAAAAACACTTTTAATGTGAGAATCTAAAGCAAGCTAGCACAAGCTGAACATCTACGCACTTTGGATCGTTTGACGGCGCAATGTGATGACGTATTTCCGGGAAAATCCAATGGTCATGTTCTTTTGAGATGACGTCAAGTTCATATTTTTTATTTTATGCTTTATAAAATTCAAAGTCAACTAGACGTAAACTGTACCATCATAATGTTTTTTGTCTTAATCTTAATTTAATTTTAATTCTCTGGCTGTTTTTTATTTATTTATTTATTTTCTATTTGTAATGATATGCATTGTTCATGTGCAATAAAATAAAAAATAAAAAAATCATGCTTTATAATGATGGGTTTGTACCCATGATTTGCAATTTATTAAATGACGTTTATTGATTTGTATAACGGTTTCTAATTATTCTTTGCTCAAATTTCACATTAAACTGTATAAACTCCGTTATTAAAAGTTCAGCTATTTTTTCAAAAGAGCAAAAATCATTTAAAAAAAACTGTAATGCAGGTTAACATATTTTTCCAAAATTATAGGCTCTATATATACTATTATACTTACCAATGCTTACCTTGTTTACCTTATAATAAGTAAAAAAAAATCTTTTCAGGAAAACAGATCCCTTAAACACTTTGGAGTAATAGGAACTACCTTACACAATAGGAACCATTTTTGGGAAACATTTAGTTGAACTGTAAAATTCGTTTTTATTATTTAAGAATCTATCTTTGTCACATTTAGAGGGTACGTGTCTGACGTATACTGCAGTCAGCCACCAGGTGGCGATCAATGATTAGACATCAAAACCATTCGAGTTCAACTCTCTGCTGCCATCTAACGGAAGACTTTTGTTATAAATTATATACAGCAGGCCATTCCAGTTATGCAGTTCATATATCTCTTGATAAATCAGTTGGAATGCTAATTTTCTAATTTAAATAGTTGAACTTTTAATTTTTTCTTTGTTTGATCATAAAATAATTAATTTAACTAATCAGAGTGGTTGATGATATGTCCACAAGCAGGGATGGGCAGTATTTATGATACATGTGTTTCAAATACGTATTTCAAATACAAAATAGTATTTGATAGATTTGATGAAAATAGGTTTATATTTTGTATCAAAATACTTTAGTGTCTTGTATTTGAATATTTTGAAAATACTGTAAAATACTTTGTAATGACATCTTGATGACATCATAAAAATGTGGCCTTTAATAGTGGCGTTTTTTCAGTTATTTGACAAGGCTAGACTAGAAAATTGATTAATATTGAAGAAGTTGATCAATGCTTGGAGCATGGATGGAAATTATGCATCACATATAAAGAAAATAACAGACAATCAGCAGGGGTAGATTTAGGAGCAAGTAAAAAAAAACAGGAAAATAAGACATTCATTAATTTTTCGGCTTAGTCCCTTCATTAATCTGGGGTCACCAAAGCGGAATGAACCGCCAACTCATCCAGCATATGTTTTACGCAGCGGATGCCCTTCCAGCTGCAACCCATTACTGGGAAACACCCATACGCTCTCATTCACACACATACACTAAAGGACAATTTTAGCTTACCCAATTGACCTATACCGCACGTCTTTGGACTTGTGGGGGGAAAAGGAGCACCCGGAGGAAACCCATGCGAATGCGCGGAGAATTGACCCAGCCGAGGCTCGAACCAGCGACTTTCTTGCTGTGAGGCAACAGCACTACCTACCTTTTTTTCTAAAATGACAGAACAAGTATATTCCTTTGTAAAAGTGGTGCATGCTCATATCATCCCTGACATATATTTGTGCTAATTTAAAAACAACACTAAAAGTGCAGGTAATATGTTTCGATATCAACCATACTGACAACCAAACACCTTTGAAATCATACTCTGACATTGAGAAAACATCCCTTATACTCTTTTATTAGTTTAAACCACAACACAAGGAGTAGTGCAGCCATGGCATCAGGGGCACAATACATGCTACATGTACAAAATAACTTGGAAATTGGAAAAGTTTGCCATTGCATGAATTTGGTGCATTGCCTAAATAGGTAAACATTACAATGACAAAGGTTATGCTTGTGTAAAGCTCTTGACACTGGCAGAACGTACTTTCAAATGGAGCACAGAAATGTGCATATTTAGAAATCGAGTCAGTGCTCAAAATGCGCAGTTGGTGCAAATGTCTGGACTTAAAAATTACTAACCTCAGGATTAGCCTTCAAAACAATTCTCCTTTAAGAGTAGCATGTAAATGTATGATTAAATACAGTCTTGGAAATTTCAAGGTGGGAGTTAAAACAGATACATCTTTGAGGCAAAGTTACATCTCAAAATGTCACGCTCGGCCCCCACATAAATCTGCACACTGATATGCAAATCATTTAATTTGTTGACATTTTGAAACTGCACAGCTTGTAGGTTTAGTATGGGAATATTATAATATTTCAACAATGATAATGAAAGTATGGTTTCAGTTGTGTAACTGTTCTCACAAATTACATTCAGCCTCCCTCATGTGATGTACATGCTAGATATAGAAGGTGTAGTATTCTAGCCTTTTCCCATCAATGCATCACACACATTTAAAGGGATAGTTCAAAGAAAAATTGTAATATACTGTTAAATTACACAAATTATCTCAGTCCATCTAAAATGTAGGTGGCTTTATTCAGTATAACTATGGTATTTGATGATTCATTCATTAATTTTCCTTTGGCTTATTCCATTATATATTAGGAGTCGCCACAGTGAAATAAACCACCAATTATTCCGGCATATGTTTTACACAGTGGCATATGTTTTTTATGCCCTTCCAGCTGCAACCCAGTACTGGGAAACACTCTTTCACACACACTCATACACATACGGCCAATTATTTTATTCAGTTCACCTATACCGCATGTCTTTGGACTATAGGGGAGCACCTGAAGGAATCCCATACGAACACGGGGAGAACATGCAAACTCCACACAGAAATGCCAACAGGCCCAGCCGGGACTTGAACCAACGACCTTCTTACTGTGAAGCGACAGTGCTAACCACTGAGCCACCACGCCTCCACTTGATGATTCATAAAATGCAAATCAGCAGTTTCTAGCCACTTTGAGAGTCAAAAAACATATACAGGTGACCAAATTAAAACCTGTGGCTCCTTTTTTTTTTTTTTTTTAGAAAATAAATGTCATCATAAGCTTGCGCTCTACACTGTTATAAATGTGTTTATGATCATGTATGGAGGCTGTGCACTACAGGTAATAATGGTTAGTTTCTTGTACAGGCCACAGTCTATTATGCAGTTTTTTTTTTTGCCTGTATATGTTTTTTTTACTCTAAAAGTGTCAGTAGGGGGCGACACGGTGGCTCAGTGGTTAGCACTGTCGCCTCACAGTAAGAAGGTTGCTGGTTCGAGTCCCGGCTGGTTCATGTGGGGTTCCTCCAGATGCTCCGGTGTCTCCCACAGTCCAAAGACATGCGCTATAGGTGAACTGAATAAAGTAAATTGGCCATAGTGTATGTGTGTAAATAGGTGTGTATGGGTGTTTCCCAGTACTGGGTTGCAGCTGGAAGGGCTGTGTAAAACATATGCTGGTTAAGTTTTTGGTTCATTCCGATGTGGCGACCCCTGATGAATAAAGCGACTAAGCTGAAGGAAAATAGAGTGAACTGTCAGTACATTGACTTTCATTTTGCTAATCATCATTTCAGCTAAAAAAACAGCATATTTTAATTTGGGGTGAATTATCCCTTTTAAGATCTTGAATCTTCTGTCTGATTGTATTTTAAATTCGAATAGCGTTGTTTTCTTTTAAATAAGGCTTGTTTTCATTCTTTAAGCAGGATGCGAATGAGGGAAGTTTTCTTAAGGCAAACCTAATGGCATGCAAATAAACTACATTTATATTCACCAACAGTACAAGCACATTTGAAGGGGGAAAAAAATGTGATGGACGTGAGCTTATCTTTTCGTCCATCCAGACGTGTAGGTAAATCTGGGTAAAACAGTTATGATTACCATAAGAATCGGTTCTGTTGACGTTACGCAGTATATGGTACACATAGCTAGCATCAGTACAATAAATAGTAGCTTGATTTAATACAGCACATCAATGATGCGCAAGCTCCAGTGGATTCAGAAAGTACTTTGCACACTCTTCACATTTTGGCAGTTAATTTCAACAACTCAATATATATATGTATATATGTATATATATATATGTATATTAATATTCATATAATTCTATTTGTGCATGGCATGGTCTGGATGTGTGTATGCATTTGTAATATGTGTGTAAGTATGTGTGTGAGTGTATCTGTGTGTGAGTGTGAAATTCGTTAGCAAAGAACATTCTCATGCACACAAGTGTTTCAAACACAGGAAGCGGATTCATTGAAAGGTAGTCCAAGCAATTTTTTTATCAGTGGAAATAGCTGCAAACTGAATGGAACATTAATCATTTGTGCAGTCCCTGGCTCTTTTCCGAGACGCTCATTTCTGCAGGTCACACTGCAGCAGTAATACAATGGACGGGTCACTCTTTGCTGCTTCTTTAAACTCTTCCAATGAGATCTGGTCGTCGTTGTTCTTATCCATCTTACTGAAGATTTTGTCAACCCTCTGCTCAGGCGTCAAGCCGTCCTCGTTCATCTTCATCATGATAACAGTCCCCACCATCTTGTAGATTGCCTTTCAGTGAGAAAAACAGAACATGTTGGATTTTAACCATTCGGAGTGTTTTAATTTAATTCGGAGTCAGTATCTCTACTCGCTGCCACTTGTGGTGATGTAGCAAGTTCTACAATGATGTGTCGATTATTCATGAGTTTCCTCCTCATATGAGAAGAGCTGCTTCTGAATTATTCAGTCAAGCTGTGAAGCTGCGCAATAGTTTGGCTTTCACTATGGGCCGCAATGCTAATAATGTTGTCAGAAATAGCAACTTCTATGAGTTTGTACCGAAATGAATAAATATGTGATAATAGCAGCGTTTCCTGTGAGCATTTCAAGCACTGATGAGTGGACTCTTGAACACTGCTGATTGGCCGTTGTGTTCATGTGCTCAACAGATATGACTGAGATTGGCTCTAAATATCGCTGGTTTACAACAGCACTCTAGCAGACACTATGGGCTCTATTTTAACGATCTAGGCGCAAAGTCTAAAGCGCATGGAGCAAAAGTATTAAGGGCATGTCCGAATCCACTTTTGCTGCATTTGGTGCATTTAAACAACAGATTTATTAAACAGATATATTTAATAAAATAATATTTTACTCGCCAAACATATTTAGAAATTGAAAGATAATACAATTACATTCGAGCAAAATATTGCAAAAATAAATTACTCAAGCTTCTCTTTTAGATTTGTAATTTTTATTTTTCTATAACATATAAATGTGGGTGAACTAGTTTTTGGACCGTTATCGTTACCGTTATTTTGTTAGATAAGCTCCAGCTTTGCACAAATATAATATTCTACAGCTTCCTATTAAAAATATGAATTTAAAAGAGAGATTTGTGAGAGGTGTACTTATATATACTGAGCACTGTGTGTGTAAAAGATTACACATTTCATGCACAACATATTAAAAGTTTATCACTGGAAGTAAACAGGCTGAATTCAGGTACCTCAATGATCTCAAGCATCTCGACTCGAGTGATTTTGCCGTCTCCGTCCAGGTCGTACATGTTAAAGGCCCAGTTGAGTTTCTGTTCGAAGCTTCCTCGTGATGTGATGGACAGAGCACAGATGAACTCTCTGAAGTCGATGGTGCCATCGCCATTCTTGTCGAAGGTTCTGAAAGCATGCTGAGCAAACTTTGAGGCATCACCGTAAGGGAAAAACTGAAAAAGAGGAGAAACAATACAATTAATAAAAATGTATAATCTGGTAACTAGTAATCATTTGTCCTGAAGTTGTTGTTTTTTTGTAAAATACAGATAACTAAAACCTCATATTTGATGATGAAGTAAGAAACAACACGTAAGGCATCTCTCAATTCTTAAGTCACTGACTAAAGTGTATTTATGAAATTTATTTCAAAACTGCTATACAAAACTATTAAATCGATATGATTTCAAATTAATGCTTCATCATAGAATCTGAAAAAACATAGCTGTTACAATTAATCTAATCACAATATGGACTAATGTCTGTGCGTATTAGACTGCAAAGCATCTCCACAACAACCCATCAAAATAAAAGTTTGATTTAAAGTGCAGATGTAGTGACAGAAACATAATACTGTTGTACGTCAGAGTGCTAGTGTTAGATTAATTCATTTATATTCATTTCCATATACTCTATTTATATTCTTTTTGTATATGTATACTTTTAAAGGAACCCAAAGTTAATCTTAAATGTATGTGCTTCTTTATGTAATCACATGCTAAACTGAAGTTTTCAATCAGTAGAATGGTTGGAATGTCCCAGTTGCAGGAATATTGTGGTGACAATGATTTGATAATATGATCAATAGGATTCTACCAAACAAACCGTTTAGACCAATGATTAAAGACAATGCATCATCATCTGTATATAAACTGGCCTCAAAGGCCTGCCTTTTGAGCAACCAGAAAGGAACCTCTTTTGTTTCTTCTTTACTGTTCCCTTGCTGCAAAAACATTAAAATCTCAGAAAATGAATCTTCCTTGGAATAATTTTTGATCCTGACAGCTAGTAAGAAATTTATTTTATGGAGTTTAAGGAATTGTTATACAAATGTTAAATTCAGCTTTTTAATTAAACATGAATAAAAGCATCCGAGAAAGTATTGTACTTCTAAAAGGTTTTTTAAGAACAAACATATAATTACAATAATAATAACCTTACACAGGGCTTTACATTAACACACGCCAACCCGCCAAATGCGGGTAGATTTTAGCTGTGGCGGGTTAAACAGTCACTCCCACTAGCCACTTTGGCTGGTTGAAAATAATTTTTAAATTGTAGTTTTCTTTAAAGCAGGGTTTGACAATAAGGATGGCCCAATATGCATGCAAATGCGATCTTAGAATCGAGAAGCAGCACGACTGACAAATACTGTGTTCCTGTGAGCAAAAGAAAGCAGGTGAATACCGAATGAGAGGATAATCACTTGCGCCAACAGCTGATGTGATGTGCACGACTGTTTAAAACACATGCATGCTCCCGTTTCCTCCTTGCTTGAAGCAACTCTGCCTAATAACGCAACTCATGTGATTGGCTCTCTTTCAAATAGACTAGACAAAAAGTTATGCTCATGCAGCCCTTGCTGCTTTCAAGAGCTCCAGGTTTGTCTTTTTGTAAGCAGCACCAGTTGCTTTCGCTTAATTTGAACAGATTATTAATAAAATTAATTAAATGGACGTTAACCATGTGCGTGTAAACATCCTTACATTATCACACGGTATGTTTGTCACTTGCTTTCTTTTGCTTACAGCTATTTTTGTTGATATGGTTTAATTATAATGTTTTACAATAACATTGCTTTAATAGGATAATAACTTCCCATTTATGTGTAGTTAACTGGTGATCTGGGACAGATTACTGTGCATATTTTAGATATATGACAATACTTATTTTTTAAATGTCAATTTTTTTTGGCTATATATTTATATTTATATATATATATATATATATATATATATATATATTAAGCTTGTTTTGACACATTTAAAATTTGTGGCTAAGAAATAATTCTAATTTTTTTGTGTGGTTAGAGAGAAATTTAGTAAATCCTTAATTTTGAGCTCTGAAAAGTCCTGTGAAATAAAAACTAATTGTAATACGAAACTATGAAACCATGACCCATTTGCTCATGCTCGTTGAGCAAGCTCATACACAACACACAAAAGTGAAATGATAAGGAGGCATGTGGACTAGGCATGGGCCGGTATAAGATTCTGACAGTATGATAACCTTGGATAAAAATATCACGGTTTCACTGTATCACGGTATTGTGATTACTGCTCTAAAATATATTCTTTTTAAATGTCTGGGTAAAAAACTAGAAGTTTTTTCCCCTTTGAACACAATATATTTTATTTTGAGAAACATTTATAATATTTTGGAGCAGTAAACATGCCAGGCTAAATAATGAAAATGAATCACTGACCTCTGCTGTCTTCGTTAGTTTCAAAAACACAAATTTAAAATGGCATCTTTGGATATCTTTTCTGCTGGAGATGCTGTTGTTAAAAAAAATGTAAGAAAAAAAATCTTACACATACCTTAGGAACGGTATTAGAGAAAACTTTGGCGGTATGATAACCTTGACTTTTCCAAACCACGGTATACCTTGAAAACGGTTATCGCCCCATGCCTAATGTGGACATAACATAAAATCTAAATCAAGTAACTTTAGCATGTCAAAATCATATTTATGCATATAAAATATATTTTCCCAACAACAAAATTGTGGCTAGTAAAAATGGTGAGTGGCTAGTAATGTTGGAAAACTATAGCCACAGTGGCTGGTGATCAAAAAAGTTAATGTCAAGCCCTGACCTTACATAATATTTACAAGATATTTTAGTTCATAATAACACTATTATCATACTGTAAAACATTCAAACAGAAGTGTACTCCTTAAATTACATAATTTATTACAAAACATTAATTTAGAAAAACTGCTGCTTTAAAAAAGTACTCAATAACAGGAATGACCACAATACTGGCATTTCTATTGAACGGAAATGCTTGATATTTCCTCACATCAAAAAGCACCTTCATTTCAACGCTTCAACTCTCATTTTGTCGAACCAAGCTTCAAGCAACAGAAACTTCACCGACAGCGCTATGTTTGCAGGAGGTTTTAGTGGCGGGTGGGTGAGCGAATGTGAGTGTGTGTGTGTTAACTAAGTCCATCAAAGCCTAGCACAGAGCCTGCCTCAATGCAGAAGAGGGTCTGCAATGCGGACGAGAGCTGTGCAGTTACTCTCACACAGCTCCTCACCTCCCTTCTAACACTGTTACCCTCTCAGTGATTGAAGACAAAGATTACATTCACCCACTCCCAATGCAGTCCCAGCCAAAGCACTATTTGTCACCTAATGTGCCCAAAACATAAC
The DNA here is from genome assembly GCA_903798195.1 of Danio kyathit. Taxonomy (NCBI): domain Eukaryota; kingdom Metazoa; phylum Chordata; class Actinopteri; order Cypriniformes; family Danionidae; genus Danio; species Danio kyathit. The sequence goes on along the minus strand of LR812538.1, from coordinate 40,256,017 downwards.
TTATTTCCAATCTAATGAGGAGCAGAGGGAGATAAAGGGTTTTCACCATGGTGCCAAGCTGCAGGGACACAAATAAAGGCAAGATTTATAGGCACTACTGAGAGCATTCACAATACATAATGCTTTATATGCCAAAAGAAATTGGAAATACCAATGGCGTTTTTTAGGGCGTCACAGAGGCGCAGTGGTTTGCACGAATGCCTCACAGAAAGAATGTTGCTGGTTCGAGCCCCGGCTGAGTCAGTTGGCGTTTCTGTGTAGAGTTTGCATGTTCTCCCCATGTTTGCATGGGTTTCCTCCGGGTGCTCCGGTTTCCCCTACAGTCCAAACACATGCGCTATACTGAATTGAATAAGCTAAATTGGCCGTAATGTATGTGTGTGAATGCAAGAGTATATGGGTGTTTCCTAGTGATGGGTTGTGGCTGGAAGTGCATCTGCTGTGTAAGGCATATGCTGGATAAGTTGGCGGTTCATTTCGCTGTGGCAAGCCCTGATTAATAAAGGGACTAAGCTGAAAAGAAAATGAATGAATGAATGAGATAACGTTTTTTTAGATGGATAAACTGAGTAATCAGTAGGCCCACACGGAATCTGCGCGCGCAGAACTCCGTAGATTTTCCGCAGATTTTCGCAAATTTTTAGCCCATTATTAATTCTGTTTATTTACTTGAGTAAATCTATATTTATTCAGTTTTAAAATAATTACAGTAATATTATTGACTAATATGAAAATGTTCATCTGATTTATGTACAATGCAGTTTGTAAAGTAATATTTTCTGTCTTTTAGTGGATATATTATATGAGAGACTTGCTTTGTTTACCAAATAAAGTGGATCTAATTGGATTTGCATTTTAAACATTAAATAAAAGTTTAAAATATATTATTTTTTATTTTACATATTAAGGTTTTAGTTATGATACTCCCAAAATAGTTCCATAGAAATCCGCAGATTTTTACCAAAATTCTCTGCAGAAATAGCAAAAAAAGTCTGCAGATTCCGTCTGGCCCTAGTAATCAGTAATCTAATTAGTTCCTTATCATAAATAAGGTGATATTATGACTAACCAACTAACGATTTTAATTTGAACGATTCCATTAAGTTATATAACATTATTAATTTGCTTTTTGAACATTCGAAACGTCCATTTTTTAGTACATGAATTAACATTACCTTTTGGTTATTAGATTGTTACTCAAAACATTTTCATGATGTTTCAGTCTCATGTATACACTGTAAAACCCAGAAAGTTAGGGTAACTCAAACCATTTGAGAAAACTGATTGCAACAAACCATTTAAGTTCAAAAACTAATCCTAATGAGTACTGTGAACTTAATCTATTTGAGTAAATGAAGCAATTTGAACACAGTAAAACCCAATAAATGAAGAGAACTTAAACCAACGCAGTACTGTAAAACACAATAAGTTAAGGCAAAAAGTTAAAGTTAAAAAACTAATCTATACGAGTACTGTGAACTTACTCCATTTAAGTTGAAGTAATGAGGTATTTAATTAACTGCTTACCTTTAACACTGAGTTCAAAACTCTTTTCAAATGAGTAGATTTTGAGTTAACTACGCTCGTTTCATTTGATAAAGTTGACTGTTGGAATTTACAGTGCATTAATGTTTGCATAACGTAGAACGTTAACATTCATTTCTTCATTCATTTTCTTGTCGGCTTTGTCCCTTGCGGGGTCGCCACAGCGGAATGAACCGCCAACTTATCCAGCACGATTTTACGCAGCGGATGCCCTTCCAGCCGCAACCCATCTCTGGGAACTTCCACACACACATTCACACTCATACACTATGGACAATTTAGCTTACCCAATTCACCTGTACTGCATGTCTTTGGACTGTGGGGGAAACCGGAGCACCCGGAGGAAACCCACGCAAACCCAGGGAGAACATGCAAACTCCACACAGAAACGCCAACTGACCCAGCCCAGCCGAGGTTCGAACCTGCGACCAAGCGACGTTCTTGCTGTGAGGCAACAGCACTACCCACTGCGCCACTGGGTTGCCCTTAGAACGTTAACATATACATTATATTAATGTTATAAGAACATTTTTCAACCAACATTATGAGAACATTCATGGATAATAATTATCGTCCTAAAGACGTTCCAACGTTTCTATCAACGTTATAAGAATGTTTCAGAAACATTTTAATAAAGTTATTTATTCTGGGAATGTTCCCTGTTAGGTGGGAAGGTGCTTTTAAAATATTAAGGCAAATTTAATGCTTTAATGTTTTAAGCCTTGCTCTTTTTTTGTTGTCAAACTGCTGATCACTGCCATTTATGAATCATGTAATAAAATGTGGGGAAAAGTCCAACACAATGCTAATAATGTGATTAAAATATGCAAGTTTGTCGCTGACATGTTGCAATACTGTTTTTTGAGTTTTATTCATTACTTATTTATTAATTGATGTCACTTTCTAGAAACAATACAGATTTATTGGTAACACTTTACAATAAGTACATGAATAATGATGTATTAATATGTAAACTGAACATTATTATGAATTAATGATGGGTTAAGGCGCACGCTAATCATGGGCTAACTTTAACTACAACATGAGTCACATGAGTTCATGTGTGAATACCAACTACCTTAATTACTTGTTGGTACATGTTGTTAATTAATCTATTAATAAACATTTAAGTTTAAGCTAAATGTAACCACCATGTACTTATGAACTGTTAATGTATAATTATGTCATGACTTTACTTGGAGGGGCACATCACTATTAACTCACCCTTAACTACTCATGAACTCCTGTCTTTAAACTATTCATGTTTACTGTAAACTTTAGTTTAGGTCCCAATTCATGCTATTAACTACCGACTTATTACCTGCATATTATTATGAAATTAATTGTAGATTAATAGTTATAAAGAATGATCTCATTCTGTATCCCTAATCCTACCCAAAATCTAAACCCAACTTCTACCTTACTAACTATCAATAAGCAGCTAATTAGTAGTTTATTGAACTAGTAGTGTTGGTTAATGGTTTGTTAATACAGTGAATTGTGACCTAAACTAAAGTGTTACCCACTTTTCTATTGTTATTCAGTGTAAACGTACTAGATGAACATGCATAAGGAGGTTAATGATGATCTACCCCTATATTATACATTAATTATACAATTATATTATACAGCTAATTATACATTAACATATCATGAGTTCACGATGGTTAAAATAAGCGTAAACTAATGTGGTATCAATACATTAATTAACAAACAAGCATGTACTAACAAGTAATTAAGGTAGCTGTTATTCACACATGAACTCATGTAACTCATGTTGTAGTTAAAGTTAGTTCATGATTAGTGCATGCATTAACTCATCATTAGTTCATAATAAAGTAATGGTTAGTGTACATATTAACACATCATTATTCATGTAGTGTTACTGTAAAGTGTTACCAATTTATTAATGTAGTCTTTTAAATATGTTTTACGTGCATAGCTGGGTTATTGGTTTGCATGAAAACCAAGATAACAGGTTATTTAAATAGATTTTTGTAAGCTACTGTATCAGTGTTTTGTCGTACATATAAACATGCTCAGTATTTTTGAATTGTTACCTAACTCCAACTTTGAGTCCTTTGGCTGCTAAATATTAAGCAGTGGAATCACTGGAGTGCGATGGTAGAGCTAAACTAAGCTAATAATAAATTCTGAGCACTTAGGAACAGATGCCGTGCTCAAAGACTGGGAAATGAGATTCTCATAGTTTTCACAGAACAAGAGGAAAGAGTGTGTGAGTGTGAAACAAATGTGCCCGCGAGGACAGCAAAACCTAAAATCACCATTGTCGAGAGCAGCCAACAGTCCTCATGAGAAGAAAATGACCCAATAAACGTAATAACTAATGTCTTTTTTAGGGATATAAGAAATGCAGAAAGGTTTGTGGGTGTTTGGGGATACGGTTATAGAAAGTTCTAGAAAAGCTCAGCATGAAAAACAACATCTCCATGATAGAAAGCAAATGTGTGTTCTAGGACAAGAGGGTTCAAGTGTCTTCACATAACATCATATTTCTGAAGAAGCATGTGACACTGAAGACTGGGAATTTCACACTGAATGTTAATCGCAGGAATAGATTAGCATTTATAATACATTCACATAGAAAACATAGTTGATCTAAATTTAAGCAACATTTAACAATATTTTCATTTTTTTATTAATTTTCAGATCATTAAAAATTAAATTTTTAAAGTTTTATATACACGTATGGCATAAAATTATCAGACTTTTACAGTAAAAAGAGACAAGAAATACTTAAAAGTAAAGTAAGCTGTTGCAGTGTAACCCAAAGTCATTTAATATACTGTGTTCTTTTATTATTATTAAATATAAATATAATTTTTTTTATTAATATTTTAAATTTTTATTTTCTTACATTTTTATTTGTTTAGTTTAAACTTTTGGGGTCAGTTTTTTTATTATTTTATTATTATTATTTATTAATTGTTATTATTATTATTATTTAATATTTTTAAATAAAATTATTCTGTTCATCAAGGCAGCATTTCATTCATTCATTTTCTTGTCGGTTTTGTCCCTTGCGAGTCGCCACAGCGGAATGAACCGCCAACTTATCCAGCACGATTTTACGCAGCGGATGCCCTTCCAGCCGCAACCCATCTCTGGGAACTTCCACACACACATTCACACTCATACACTATGGACAATTTAGCTTACCCAATTCACCTGTACTGCATGTCTTTGGACTGTGGGGGAAACCGGAGCACCCGGAGGAAACCCACGCGAACCCAGGGAGAACATGCAAACTCCACACAGAAACGCCAACTGACCCAGCCCAGCCGAGGTTCGAACCTGCGACCCAGCGACGTTCTTGCTGTGAGGCAACAGCACTACCTACTGCGCCACTGGGTTGCCCAAGGCAGCATTTATTAAATGTAAAAAAAGTTAAATTGTTAAATACTTATTTATTAAATATTTATTTAATACTTATTGTATGTAGTTTCAAATAAAATTATTACTCCAGCCTTTATTGCGTTTATTACTATTACCATTATTATTAATAATAATAATAATAATAATTAATATTAGAGTGATTTATGAAGGATCATGTGACTCTGAAGACTGAAGTAATGAAGCTGAAAATTCATCTTTAAAAACACTGGAATAATTTATTAAATTAAATTATAAACTATGTTAGAACAGTTATTTTATTGTGCAAAAACATTTCACAATTTATACTGTATTTGCATTTAAATAAACGCAGTCTTGGTGAGCAGGATAAGCTTATTTAAAATTATTTAAAAATCCTACTGACCCCAAATTTTGACTGGTGGTGTGTGTGTATATATAGTCATATTTTTTTTAAATATGAAATTTTATTAAACAGTAAATTATTTTATTTTAGTTTCAGGTTTGACAATGTTCATCTGAATCATTTTGGCAACTACAGTATAGCCGATGTATGATATACAGTATGATCTACACACTGCACATATAGCATGATCTACACATTGCACATAAGTTTGAACACAACAAGACATCTGCCCACAAACCCAGCAGTGATGCCGATGGGACCGCAGTGCTCTCTGATCTCATCACAACCCATGCAGCACAAAAATCAAACAGCATCAAATGCCTGAACACAGCGCCGCCTGTGAAGATGCAGCGTGTTCATGTATATATCAAAGAGCTCACAGCACACACTGCTGAACTCCTCCAAAAAGCGCAGGCCCTTAGGGAAAGCACAGGTCCGCTCATGAGCTCCTGCCAGACTGGCACTGGCTGGAGGAGAGCGAGCTGAGACAGGAAGAAATGCACACTGCGATGTACCCTGAACACATGCAAAACGATTCTCTCATGGGGCTGGTCCTTCTGCTCCATATGGCCTTGCCCTTCACCAAAGTAGAGGAGAGCAAAAAGAAAACAAGCAAAGTGCAAGTCATGAAGAACTGCAGAGCGGCTGCTGTGCTGCATGCGAGATCCCCTCCGTCAGTTCCTCCGTGCAAATCTGCCAAGTTATGAAATGTTTTGTTATGTAAAAGAGACAGGTTTTTTTAAAGTAACTATCTAGGGCAAGGCTGTGTGAAATTCTTGAATTTCACATTACATTAATATTCAACTTCTCACTTTCCTTTGGATGCAGGCACATCTGAATTTAGAAACAGACATTCACATGTACAGTACTGTGCAAAACCAACAAAAAATGTCACCAACAAAAATAGTTTCAAGTCATTTATTTCTATCCTTGGTGTAGTGCCTTTAAGTAGAAAATATCAGTTTATATTTCAAAACCGGCGGATTAGAACAATCATCATTTCTTGGCCTGGTTTTCACACACTGGGTCACAAATTGTAATTTGTAAAAATTCTGTAAATACAAGTGGATCACGTTCCAATGTAATATTATGATTTGCTTGTTAAGACAAGGCACATAAGCATTAATTTATTAGACATGAAACATTACATTTATTACATTAATAAACGACATAATGCCCATGTAAAGAAAATAAACTAGTAAATTGCAACTTTCCATATTTTTAAATTAGAAATAGGCTGTTTGAAAACTTGACTAGCTAATGTTTGTAGCTAGTTTATGTATGTGCTGTTTCCATGTTTGGATAGGTGTTACTGTAAATAATGACAAATATTTTAGCCAAAATCTGTTATCAATACCACCCTTTAAAATTAGGTTCATTAGTATTTTCTTCTCTCCTCTAGGTTACAGCAGCTGAGTTAACACAGGTGTACCACAACATAACATCAGCTATAACAGTGCTGCAGAGTTGTAAAAGAGAAAGACTGACTGCATCTGATCTGTTTACAGATTTAAAAACAAGACAGTTTATTTTAATGTCCAAGTGTTCATACTTTCCTGAAAACATATTTTAAGTTGCGATTTACCACCACTGGCATGCTATTGGGCCTGTGATTGGGGATGTGGCCCCCGCTGCAGTATGCGTCCCTTATTTTTTTGTATTAAAAGTGGTAACCATAGACTCTTCACATGAATTTATTAGTATATGCTAAGAGTGCTAAAGCTACACTAGTCGAGCTACACAAAAGTAAAACAGCACTACAGGGTAAAAGTGTGCTCAGCAATAAAAACAGATTTCTCTGAACACGTTTCTCTGCCTGCTGTCAAGAAGACACACACCAAAAGCGCATTCCTACAGTATCTCAGCCACCATGCAAGCTGTCATCACTGTCATCGCACGTATAAACGTCCACCGTGAGCAAAGCACAGGCAGCTGTTGAGGGCTCAGCGTGCCGATCAAATGAAGCGGCTCCTACAGCAGGTCAGACCCCACTGCTGATAATACTGACTGGGCGGATGGTAATGCCAGTGCTGGAAGACTGCCACGACTCTTTGCCAAAACACACATACACACTCCTAAACACACCGTAGAGTGCTCAGACATAAACCTCCTGAAGTAACAGCTGCAAGATTGAGGCAGCACTCATGTTGAGTGATCGTATCAGAATCTGTGAGTTCTTTGTATTTATTTTTGAGCTGATAAGTTCCTTGTCGGTTATAGACAAACCCTTTGCCAGCAGCTATCTAGAGTATGTCTCTGTTTTAAGATGTCTATAAAAAGAAAATGTTGATAAAATGATAAGAATGATCTCATAAAAATGATTTTGTTCATTTAAGGCGGTGTAATTGAGGCATCTGCCAGCAGGGGGTAATGGTGTCTTGCTAACCAGTCTAATCTTAAAGGGATAGTCCACTCAAAAATGAAACTTCTGTCATCATTTACTCATCCTCCACTTGCTCCAAGCATGATTGAATTTCTTTCTTCTGCTGAACACTAAAGGATGATATACTGAAGAGTTTTTGTTGATTCTATGGATATCAATGGGCACTGGTTTACAAAATTCTTCTGAATATATCTTGTTTTGTGTTCAACAGAAAAAAAAGAAATTTGTAAATGTTTAGAACCACATGAAATAAGACTACAACCATTTAAATGCAAAGTTTATTTCAGTCTCATTTTTATTTATGCAGTGTCTTGTGTGTAAGTGTGTGTGTGTGTGTGTGTGTGTGTGTGTGTGTGTGTGTGCGTGCACTATTTATTAATATTTTGATTAAGTTTCCATTTTAAATTTAGTTTGTTTTGGTAATCATAATAATATATCATATTAATTAGTTGTTAGTTTAATATTATTTTTTTAAATCGCCTTTAATGGAAATCTCATTTCTAGTTTCAGTTATAACAACACTGACACTGCTGTTAGAATGACCTAGCCACTAAAAGAGGAATGTGAAAGTTATGAGCAAATAAAGTTACTGACAAAATCACGATTTTCAAAAACACAACTATACTACTCAACACAATCTCACTGCAATTCGTAACTTATTGATTTAGTGTCTAATTCGTATGAATTCGCACAATCTCATTCGTACAATTTAGTACAATTTGCTCATCCCCCTATGACGGTTGGGTTTAGAGGCAGGGTTGGGTGCCTCCTTTTTAAAATCGTACATTTTCGTATGACTGAACTCGTACAAATTCAAACGAATTAGCCACTAAACTGACAAAACGTAAAATACTTACATTTCCTAATGAGATCAGGCTGAAATAATAGTATGAAAACATGTGAGAAAATATGTAAACTCGCAACATCTAAAAAAGCACTATAGGGGCTAACAAGGGGCTATATGTACAAATTGTTATGTATAGGTCGTTTTGCAATAACGTGGTTCTGGTGACACGCAAAATTCAGATAGAGGCCAAGAAGTAAAGCTGTTTGGCATTTCTTATTTTGGCCAATTTAAGCGATTATAAACAACATAAAACATAAACACTTAGATGGGTAAAGTCTAGATGTTCTGATTGCGATTCCTATCACTTGCTGCCCTCCATCTGAATTTCGCACGTCATCAATGATGTCATGTGAAAACAACCTATCACTTTATACTGTCAATGCTCAAAGAGCTTGTAGCACAAATTTAAACAAGACCATCCCTGATTTGCTGTAGCTTAGCTACTCATGATACAATGTAGCTTTTTCAGTTCTACTTTTTCCAGCAAGCGGAGTAGCTTAACAACATACTACATTTAGTAAACTTGCAATAGTCTGAAACAGCACAACATTATCTTACAAGATCACATACAGCACAATACTTTACAGCCATCTTCAAGTAAATCACACATCTCATGATTTTACATTTATTTATTAATTAATTTATTACTGTTATTTTGTAAATATTTTTCAAGTAACAACAGTTATTCATATTAATACATAGTAATTCAATTCATATTCTAACAGTAGGCAATTAACTTAAAGTAAGAACGTTGTGCAAACGTTCTTAGCGTTCTTAGCAAAATGAAGCCATATTTAATCTTTTTTTCTTTTCGTTTTTATGTTACTGTACCATGTGCCTAATCTAAGTTCATTATTTTGTTATTGCAATGTTTCAGTTATTGCAGTTTTGTTCGAATCTTGACAGTCTGGGAAATGTAATAAAACATTAAGCTTTAACATCATAACTGTATTGCAATTTAAAACTATTTCACTTAATATGATTGCTTTTGTATGTCTTTGTAATATATGCCTTTGTGAAAAATGTAGCTTCAATGTAAGTCAGTAACTTGTAGTGTAGCTAACTACTTCATTAGAAGTGTTGTTTGACGGTAGCTTAGTTTCTTTTCCTGATGGCTGAAAGTAGCTTCCCCAACAGTGCTCTCCTGTATTTTATGTTTGCATGAGTGCAACAACAATATGTTGTTGACTGCACACCACTGGGGTCGCTAATAATGAGGGTTTTAAATATAGGGTTATTAAAAACGGCTTATAGTTGTCACTACACTAAACTAGAACTGAAGAACAACACTGTGACACCAGCACACAAAAAACAACACACTGTCAGCATACAATAAAATACTCTGTGAGAAGTTTTGCCTCTAAATTTAGCCACAATGTCTTTTTATATTAGAAAATAATAAAGACATACCCTTAAACTGATAAAAAGATAAATAAATGACCCACTTTGTCACAGAATATTATACTCCACAACACAAGAAATGTCCCAAGTAAATAAATTACACATGACTGACTCGCATCCACTCTCATGCAAGAACATTTTAAGAGCTTCTGTCTTCCTTTACAGCAAAGTGCCTCTCTTCAAGCGCACGAATCATGAATAAACAATGCCCTATAATTTATGCAACCTTTCCTTTCCTTCCAACATACACAAGTTACAGTACTTCATGACAGGCCAGGGAAAGCGTTGAGAAGGTGAATAGCATAACGTCATGTTGTCATCCTCCTGCGGAGAAAATTTCAAGATCTCTCTGATTCAGCAAAAGACACTGCGCCATCTGTACTGTGTTTAAATTAGCATGATAACGAGCATCGCCAGGCTCAGATATGGATGATGTAAACCGATGCTGTCATGCTGTTCTGCGTTCAGGCTGCTTTACACTGCTACAAAACAAACTTGAGCTCCTTATATCAACTGTATCTACTGAATTGCTAATTACTGTTTAATCAATGAGTGGTAATGACATGTTATGGCAATAAATGTCTACTTAGTCATTTCTGACACATAATGCACACATCGTTACATATCTATCTGGTAAATACAAATGATCAAATAAACTGTTTGCATATCAAATAAGACTGTCTGTTTTTTTTTTTTCTTCTTTGCAAAGTTTGGTATGGTTGTCAAAGGCACATTTGAAAAGGGAGGATTCGTATTAGCGTGGCAATTTCAATATCATGTTAAGCGAGTCAGGAGAGAGATTAACCCAGAGGTTTGATCTGGATTTGCTCAGTTTGTTGTAGCTGCTCTGTAAGGACTGATGTGATTAGTGTGCTTGATGTGTGCAACTATGAAAATTACATTTTCTGTGGCCAGCAAAAGCTCCACAGACTGCTTTAAAGCAGCATCATAGATCAGAAATAAAACATAACTGACTATTTTGTTGGTTTGGCTGAAAGTCTCATTGACTATTTGACCTTGTAAACCTATATATTTAGACTAGAAGGTATGCAATCAAAATAAACACTCTTAAGTGATGATTCTGAACTTGATTCAGTGTTTTATCTTACATAAAATAAATCATAATTTAGAAGTAAATGAGTATTTCACTGTCTAGTGTTTTTACACCTCTCTAACAACTCAATACCTACATACGAAAGTACAATATGTGCTTATAATTATTCATTTCTTTTACAGAATTGTTTCAGAAAACTTCAATGCATCATCAGGAGACACAGAATTACTTTTGTTGTGCCTATATATGCATCTTTGCTTTACTCTAAAAGAGTCAGTAGCTATTACTTGCATTTTATTAATCACTAAGGAGGACCACGGATTCAGGTAATATCTTTTACTGTAGAAAAAGTCACCTTAAAGGGTTAATTCTCCTAAACATTTTAATTCTGTTATTAATTATTTACCTCATATTGTTTCAATCCTCATATTGTTTCAATCCACTGAGTTTATCTTAAACAAATTAAGATATTAGGAGTGAAATGATGTGGAAGACAAAGGCAAAAAATCTTTTGGCACTCAAAAGTGTTGATTACAGTTGAACCACTGAAACCACACGGGATGTTTTTACTATGTTTTTGACCTTTTCTGGATGTCTCAAGACCATCAGAAAGCTGTCTGATTTGTCTCAATGTGTGTTTCGAAGATGAACGAAGGTCTCGGGGGGGAAAACATACATTTTCATATTTGGATTAACCCTTAATCGTGAATGGCCTAAGGGTGAGTAAATTAACAGTGTAAATTAGAATTTTGGGGTAAACTATTCCTTTAAGGGGTGACACGGTGGCTCAGTGGGTAGCACTGTTGCCTCATAGCAAGAAGGCCGCTGGTTCCAGTCCTGGATGGGTCAGTTGGCGTTTTTGTGTGAAGTTTGCATGTTCTGCCCGTAGGTTTCCTCCGGGTGCTTCGGTTTCTGCCACAATCCAAAGACATGCGGTATAGGTGTATTGAATAAACTAAATAGGCCGTAGTGTATGTGTGTGTATGAGTGTGTATGGATGTTTCCCAGCACTAGGATGCCACTGGAAGGGTATCCACTGTGTAAAACATATGCTGGACAAGTTGGCGGTTCATTCAGCTGTGGTGACCCCTGATGAATAAAGGGACTAAGCCAAAGGAAAACGAATGAACGAATGAGTGAATGAGCTATTCCTTTAATGTGTACATTTTTTTTTTTTTTTTTTATGAAATCGACATGAACTAGTCCACATGAGAGACTTGCCAATCACCGTGGCCCATGTCTAGTTTAGATACATATGATAATCTAAGTATAATAAGAAAAACTACAATGTGTAAAGGTGTAACTGTAATGTGGAAGTGTGACATTAAATCTTGTCACATGCTTCACATCCTTCTGAAAAAGCCAAGTCTTCATTTCACACCAGGTCTCTATGGTACTGGCAGAAACCTGGGATTTATAATGTCAATGCAATCCCCTCACCTTTAAAAAATAGCATTAGGAATAACGAAAGAAAAGACATCAAAGGGCAAAACTGTTGTGGAGAAAAATGTCATTCTTGGCTTGACTTTTGTCTCAACGGCTGTGATTTCTTTTCAGATCTTCAATCACTAGGATTGATCAAATACAATTTGGCCATTTTTAAAATATATTTATTTTTTATTTGAATGAATCTGGAAAAAAGACAATAAAATAAGTTATCATCAAAACCTAATTAGCATTCTGTAATTATGTAATTATGTAAAAAGATAGTGTTCTAATAACAAGCATATTTGAGATGTCCATTTAATCACATTTATGTAATAATTTATTAAAGTTAAATGAATTCAAGTTTTTGGGCTCTACCATACACCGGCGTAATAAGGCGCAAGGCGTGTTTGGCACGATTTGTTGCTATTTTCAGACCAGCGTAGCCCTAATTTTCATGTTTTGCACCACGTTGTTTAAATACCAAATCCATTTGCTCCACTTTGTGGACTCATGGGTGTGTTGGTCTAAAAAGGAGGTGTGTTAAGGCGCATTGTTGGTGCGTTGCTATTTTTAAGAACTGAAGTACTACACCATTGACCAACTAAAACCTGGTCTAAAGTCCAGCGCAGATGAGTTAGTTATGCGCCTATGCAGGTCCAAAACGCATACACATTGCTTAATACACACAGTATGTACAGCAATACACAAATATCTTTACACATGAAAAAAATTATAGCATTAAAATGTTACAAAAAGAATCATTTTCTATATAAAAACCACTACCTCCATGCCTTCTTCACCACGGGGGGCTTTTTCAGTTTATTCATGATGATTTGTCATGTTTTAATATAATGTTATTATTATTAGCAATATTTTTTTATGATATACATATTTATATTTGTTTTAATAAAAACAAGTTTAGATTTGTCCACCTGTCGGGTTTTGGAGACGTATGCATCACCATATGGGGCATAAGAATAGGACGTGTGTTTGGATATAACTCAGTTTTTTGACCACACTTTGTTATTATTGTTCATTTATTCCTTTGCTGTAAATTAGAACTGAATTTAGAAATAGTTTTGAAACAAATCTTTGTGCTTAAAAAACTAAATTAAATATGTAGGCTAATGGATGTCTTTAGTGAAGTGAGTACAACATCATTACCTTATCCACGAAAGTAAAGGAGTAAAAAGTAAAGAGAAAGTAAAGAGGCCGAATGGAGGAGTCTCGTTCTTTCTCCTCGCGCTGCAGATGGTCTGTTTAACTGTTTTTTCACTAGTGAAGCATTCAGTTTTTCCACTTACAAAGTCCGCCATTTAAATAGCAAATGCGCCATGGCACGACGCAATGTGCTTTAGACTTGGCGCTTAGACCAGGGGTGTCCAAACTCGGTCCTGGAGGGCCGGTGTCCTGCATAGTTTAGCTCCAACTTCCTTCAACACACCTGCCTGGATGTTTTTAGTATACCTACAAACAGCTTGATTAGCTGATTCAGGTGTGTTTAATTGGGGTTGGAAATAAAATATGCAGGACACCGGCCCTCTAGGACCGAGTTTGGACACCCCTGGCTTAGACCATTAAAATAGAGCTCTTTATGTTTATTGGGTTGTAATAAAGATCTATGAATCTGACTATAGTTTCCGGAAATCAAATGGTTAAATGGTGGTGAAGTTAATGTTTAATTATTTTCGATTTTCGAAATTTTGTTGTATCACTAGAAAACAAACTCATGTCATAATTTGTTCCCACTGTTTTCCCACTGCAATGCTCTCACCATACCCTAAAGCAAAGCCAAAATATAAATGGTACATTTACTTACCCATGATAAACTGTTAACATAAAACGCTGCTAATTAAAATAATTAATCAGAAATCTCTTCCAAAGAACATTACAAAATCCGTCATTGTCAGTGAGTCTTGCAAGCCACAACATTCATCTAAATATTTGATTACATGTACTGTAGCCACACGCAATACCCAGTCCATACTAGCCTTCCAGAGTTCTTCCCTTGTGTACAATACAGTGTATCAAAGCAGCTCCCGATAGCCCTTAGGCCTCTGAAGCGCAATGCATTTCAACAAACAGATAATAAGGTCTCAGAGGAACAGGACTAAGTTAAAGCGCTGTCCTGACGGGTTAGTGGCACAAACAGAGCTGACTTCACTAACACAGGGGTCATGGATAATCACCCTCCCCCTGCACTACTGATTGAATTATATGGGCAATGTGCCCAAGGGATAATTGAGCTGGCTGGCACTACCCTTCCATTACTACAATGTCCCCCAATAGCATTATGTAAACCCTTTTCATTCCTAACCATTCACTTCAGATCCAATTTTGAAAGGGGGAAAAACAAACCGTTTTTATTAACGGTCAGGGTTGATTTAAAAGCCAATACGTGCCAGTGCAATGCAATTTCCATAATTCTCCCGAAATGACAGATTTGCTGGTGTTTTCCGAGAAGTGCTTTTCTTTTCAGTGCAATCAAACTTTTAATTTAAAGCTGAGCACTTTATGAGGTCTGCATTAAAGAATGACAGTTCAATTAAGAACCCACGTATCGCATTACTTTTCTGCCTGCAAACAACTATAATCAAGAAAATAATCAAGCGCATTCATGCTAATACATGTTCAGAACATATTTGAACTGTTACGTCTTTACATTACACTCTCAGAAATAAAGGTACAGGAGCTGTCACTGGGGCAGTACCTTTTCAAAAGATACATATTTGTACCTAAAGGGTTCATAATGGTACCTCAAAGGTACTTTTTAGGTGTACCTTTGAAGTACCATTATGGACCCTTCAGGTACAAATATCTATCTTTTGAAAAGGTACTGCCCCAGTGACAGCTCCTGTACCTTTATTTCTGAGAGTGTATGTTTGTTCACAACTACTTATTAAGTGTTTACTAATATCTTATATGCACTAAAATGCAAATAGTAGAAAAATACTCAGGATGCACTTGACTGACGTTTTTCCAAGGTACTGTTTTTTGAGCAATTTTTAAAAATGATATAAAAAATTAAATCAAACTGTTTTTATTCCAAAGACTTAATAAATTGCCAAAAAAGTTATGTTTATTAAAATCCAAAACTTGGTGACGTAGTGACGCAGTAGGTAATGCTATCATCTCACAGCAAGAAGGTCGCTGGTTCGAGCCTCGGCTGGGTCAGTTGGCATTTCTGTGTGGAGTTTGCATGTTCTCCCTGCGTTTGCGTGGGTTTCCTCCGGGTGCTCCGGTTTCCCCCACAAGTCCAAAGACATGCGGTTCTGGTGAATTCGGCAAGCTAAATTGGCCGTAGTGTATGTGTGTGAATGAAAGTGTATGAGTGTTTCCCAGTGATGGGTTGCAGCTGGAAGAGCATGCTGCATAAAAACGTGCTGGATACGTTGGTGGTTCATTCCGCTGTGGTGACCCCAGATTAATAAAGGCACTGAGCCAAAAAGAAAATGAATGAATGAATGTATGAAAATCCAAAACTTGGTATAACATCAGTGATGAATTTTTTTGAAATTTTTATTTTTTACTATTTTGACTCGTAATTTGAAAAAGAATGCTTAATTAGAGTATTTAATCCCTGACTGAAGTAAATTTTTATTATTATAATTAAACAACAAAGTTCAAATAATTGGATCCTAAGAATTTACTGTATTTAATCAAGCGGTACCCTCCCGCTCTCCCTCGTGAAGCCAATATAGAAGTAACTGAAATTGCAATCTCCAGGAACTCCAGCTGTTCACTGACTGCAATGCTAAACTGGCCAATTTTACAGCTGATAAAAACATGTTTACAGCCTGGTACAAAAGATGGTTTTGGTGTATAAAGCTAATATTACCCTTCATGACAACTGTGAGGGGATTAATTTTTTTTATAACTCATCTCTTTCGTTTTTATTAAATTATATTAAGTCTGCCAAAGTAAGGGCGTGGCCACTTGAGTGACAGCTAGGTCTCGCTGGTCGCCATCATGTCACCTCAGCTGATTCCGGCTGATTAGCCGCTGAGCCCGGCGTATACATCGTATTTTTGTTTTGTTTTATGTGGCTTTACACAGTCAGTTGCCTTTTGGAATTATTTCCCACAATTATCAGATAATTTGGCATGCTGTGTGCACTTAATTGTGCTTCCATTCAAGTGGTCTCCATTTCCCAGGTGAGTGAAATTCTTATATATTTATTTATAAATGTATAAGTTTTACTTAAGATAACTTATCATTTATAATTTTCTTTAGACCTGTAAAGCACTCCAGAATCTGACAGATTGATTAGCTGTAGGCTATAGAACAGTCATCTGAAACATACAGTTTTATGCCTGGATTTCATAAATAGTCTTGCATTTACTAACACAGACTATATTTGAAGTATTTGGATTATTCACGTTTTCCTCCTGTAGAAAAACGTCATAACAACAATGTTTAGTGGCTCTGGCTTAATGTATTACACCAGTGTTTTTAAAGGACTAAACACTTTATTGATATAGTGTACAACCAAGCACTTGTGGTCAGAACACAAACGAGTCGCAGGTAATAAAGTATTAAGCTTTTCTCCCAAATAAATACCTCGTCTAAGCAAAATGCTAGCAGGCATCTGTAGCTCTACTGACGCTCTGCCTCTTTGCCCTTTTTTGGTCAGCCCCGGTCGGCACGATGACATGCAAACAAAATGGCAACGGTTGGCCATGCCTACCTGTAGCTTCATTTGTGCTCTTCAGAAATTTATGGATGACATAGATACGTAGATACTACGTCCATATCTTTTACAGTCTATGTATTTAATGTGCCATTACAATATTATTTGTTAAGCTTAAACTTTAAGCTTCCTGAGTAGCATGTACACAATACAAATGGTTACATTTTTACAATAAATACTATCTACTAAACTCCGCTGTCCCACTGGCCTTCACAGAGTGGTTAGAGTGCAGTGATTAAAGTTCAGCACTGGTTATATGTTTTGACCCCAGTGGGATTGACCTTTGACCTGGAGGCACTTAACCCCAGGTGAATGTCAGATCAAATGAAACAGGAATCATTTAGGATAAAGGGGTGGCACAAGGCTCTGTTCACATGTCCAGCCATTTAACAAGGTCTCTTCTGAATGATGCATTTCTATCCCAACTGACCATAGATCTCTCCGCTGGCGGGAGACCTTGAGGTGACATTGGGAAGAGTAGCACCGGGAAGCTGTAGTGACCACTGGCTAATCAAAAGAAGCATCGGGGCATTTTCCACAGAGAACTCGCACGTCACAGGACCACAGTCAACACATGAACACATATACTAGCCTTTCAGTGATGGTAAATAAGAGCTTCGCTAATGGATGCAGTGTGTGTGTGTGTGTGTGTGTGTGTGTGTGTGTGTGTGTGTGTGTGTGTGTGTGTGTTTTTAACCCTCTTCAGCGAATACTGAGCCTTTCATTCCACAAAGCGAGATAATGCTAATCCAGCTATGAAAATAGGTTGTAGATTAAAAATTGTACAATATTTTTTAAATGCATAATATATAGAGTATATATCAGTGGTCGGCCTGTGGTGGCTCAGTGGTTAGCACTGTCTTCTCACAACAAGAAGGCCGCTGATTGAGTCCCGGCTGGGCCACTTGGCATTTCTGTGTGGAGTTGCATGTTCTCCCCATGTTTGCGTGGTTTCCCCCACAGTCCAAAGACATGTGCTATAGGTTAATTGGATTAATTAAATTGGTTGTAGTGTATGAGTGTGTGTAATTGTGAGAGTGTATGTGTGTTTCTCAGTACTGGGTTGTGGCTGAAAGGGCATGCGCTGCGTAAAACTCAAGCTGGAATAGTTGATGGTTCATTCCGCTTTGGTGACCCCTGATAAATCAGGGACTAAGCCGAAGGAAAATGAATGAATGAATATATATGAGTACCACTACTTTACTATGAAATTAATGGAGTTATTGACAGTAGTTTTATATTAATTATACATCAATGCATCCAGACTTCCTTTATAGCAGCAGCACTTGCTCAACTAATGGTGTGCTTCTGGGGTGGGATTCACTTTTTGATTTACCAATGAAAGACTGTGGGGGCAACAGACAGGGTGAGCCAGAGTGTGTTGTTTAGCTTATGTCGATAAATGAAAGAAAATGCTTATAAAATTGCAAGCATAATGTCAACTATTTGGCAAAATATGAAGAAACATACAATGATGTAATATGAGGTTAAACCAGGGATGTGTGAATCAGTGGCGGATTTAGGCACGGGCAATATGGGCGATCGTCTAGGGCAGCATCTTCCTGGGGGCGGCACGGGGAGACGGTGTAAAAAAAATTGAGAGACGATTTACTTTATGCAAGTGTAGTTATTTAGAATGGCAATCCCAGAATAAGGACGTTGTGGGCCATTCACATTTGGCATTTTTTGCACGAAAACCATTCCCGCGTGCCTCACACGTGCTCCTGTGTGAATCCCGGTTGTTTGCATACACGCCGATAAAATACGCTCCGCTCATGCTCCATGAAACTGGAGTAACAGCCTTTTATGTAGAGGTGTCGGCACGCAGCGAGTTTTGCAAGTTGACAAAACTAAAGTTCATGTAATATGACGATGATGTTACTTTCACTAAGCATGGCTGTAAAGCAGAAAGAGGGATAAAGAGTCAGGGAGCTAAGACTTCAGAACATTAATTCTCTGTCATGAGTCGGGTCTAAGACAACAGATAATTCTATAAAACATATTTATTTATTAATTAATATTCATGCAAAAGACTTCTTATGTTATCTTAGCATATCACTCCAGTTGTTACATTGTTTTCCAGTAACATTTAGGATTTATTTCTGTTAATTATTTAGAATAATATTTGTATAATAATATTAATAATAACAAATAGAAATATTTCCCAGTGATGGGTTGCGGCTGGAAGAGCATTCGCTGTGTAAAACGTATGCTGGATAAGTTGGTGGTTCATTCCGCTGTGACGACCCCGGATTGATAAAGGGATTAAGCCGAAAAGAAAATGAATGAATGAATGAATAAATATAAATAAATTGTTATATTTATTGAAAAATGTGACTGTCTAGTAGTCTACTATCAGTGTTGGGCAGTAGTGTTGCTACAAGTATGACGCAACTAGCTTAACTACATTTCTCAGTAGCGTGTCCGTAGTGTCGCTACTTTCTATATCAAGTAGCTTTTCAGTAGCGACGCTATTTTTTTAGTCAAGTAGCATCCACACGACGTGGTGGCGCAGTGGGTATAGCACGATCGCCTCACAGCAAGAAGGTCGCTGGTTCGAGCCCCGGCTGGGTCAGTTGGCATTTCTGTGTGGAGTTTGCATGTTCTCCCCATGTTTGTGTGGATTTCCTCCGGGTGCTCTAGTTTCCCCCACAAGTCCAAAGACATAGGTCAATTGGGTATGCTAAAATTGTCCGTAGTGTATGTGTGTAAATGAGAGTGTATGGATGTTTTCTAGTGATAAGTTGCAGCTGGAAGAGCATCCGCTGCGTAAAACATATGTTGGATACATTGGTGGTTCATTCTGCTGTGTCGACCCCAGATTCATAAGGGGCCTAAGCTAAAAAGAAGATGAATGATTGAATGAATATTTCATTGACAGTTTTATTGATCACTAAGATATGATTGACTTGGATTTAAGTGGCTTCGATTTAAAAATGAAAATTACAAAATTAGCTTAGATGTAGCTAAGCCAAGTAGCTTTTAGCTTAGCTTGCTACATTCCCCAGGGGGTAGCTTTTAGTGTAGATAACCCTGCTGAAAAATCCAGCTTAAACCAGCCTAAGCTGGTTGGCTGGTTTTAGCTGGTCGACCAGCCTGGTTTTAGAGGGGTTTTGGCCATTTCCAGGCTGGTTTCCAGCCATTTCCAGCCTGGTCTTAGCTGGTCAGGCTGGAAAATGACCAGCTAAAGCCAGCTAAAACTAGCTTGACCAGCCTGGTTTAAGCTGGACATAGCTGGTTTTGGCTGGTCAAGCTGGTTTTAGCTGGTCAACTCCCAGCCTGACCAGCTAAGACCAGGCTGGAATTGGCTGGAAACCAGCCTGGAAATGGCCAAAACCCCTCTAAAATCAGGCTGGTCAACCAGCTAAAACCAGCCAACCAGCTTAGGCTGGTTTAAGCTGGATTTTTCAGCAGGGAAGCTAAATTTTCAGTAGAGTAGATAACAGCTTAGCTCACTACATTCTCAAGTAGCTTGCCCAACACTGCCTACTACTGAAGTTCAAATCCCACATCGCAACTGGGTTGTAATATGTTGCCAGATTGAGGTAAAAAAAAATGCTTGGAGATTTGATTATTTCGTCAATTGTGTGAGGTGATGAGCTTCATACAAGATCTAGCAACTTGATAAACATGGACAAATAGCGATATTTCGTAACTAGATTGGGCCATGAAAATTATGGGAGTTTCCTGGGAAAAAAAAAAAAATGAGAAGGTAGTGGGAGATAAAATAAGGGAGACTCCAGGAAAAAAAACAATCCCCACTCTCTCTCTCCAGGTTTGCGTCCTGTCTACATACTATCACAATGAAGGCAAAAATGGACCATTAAAAAAAAAAAATGGAGGAATTTAATGAAAATTTTGAAGTCTCTCCTTGACAGGTATGTTAGAGTTTTTGGCTGCATGTTAGATCTCTACTAATAATTCTATATAAAATAGTAAAATACTGCAATGATAAATGTAAGTTTGCAAAAGCTGTTTGAAAATAAGGATTTAATTAAGATTTTTCTGCAACTTCAGAGACCTCTGCATGCCACTGTTATATTATTGTCTTTTCACAATGACTTGACATTATGCTCATTCTGCAAACATAAATACTATACATTCTCATTATCTAAAATAAAGGCAAACGACTGGGAAAAAACCTATTATTATTAAACCTATTTTGCTTTATAATAATGTCCGAGTCTCATACAACAATTTATGTAATTTTGAAACAATGAAACTGTTAAAAAAACATTATTATAATCTATTGTAATAATCTTTGTTATTAAATGCAACAGAGTAATTGTAAACTAATTAAGAATCTGAATGAAATTTCACTTCTAAAAGAAGAATTTATGATTATAATGCCATATAAGTATGAAATGCTTGTCATCCGTAGGTCATCTTCGAGACCAGAGGATAGGGGAATAAGATGGCATCCTATTGATCACAGGGAGGCAATTTGTCTCCTTCACAGAGACAACCTTGTGTGACACTGGGGTCCTCCATCTTCTCCACAAAGCTATCATTATACAAAATGGATACTTCGATAAATCTAGAATACACAGGTTATTCATTACTACATACTGACACAAGGGGCAATTCCTGATGTTTGATACTGCGCTCAAATACACATAAATCATTCAGCCTCACCTTAACATCACACCTCATATATGGGATGTTTCTGATTTTACAGACCCAAACATGTATCATGCCCTTAGTTTATTCTTCAAACTTCATGGTAACATCTACAAAAGGCATGCACTGGTGATGCCGAGATAATAAAGGAGAAAAGGCAATCCAAATGTTTTCTCGTTCTGGTGTGTAGCCTTGACCGCATGAATGAATTTTCCGTACTCAGTATTTGAGTCTAAATTTGACAGAAAATCTAATTAAACATAAGAAGGGATTAAAAATTCCCATGACACAGTTAACGTAACATCCTATTTAAAGTGATGTCTTCATCGTGCTATAAATGAAGCTCTAGAAACAGAGGAGACCTGCATTGATTTTCTGGTGTCTTTGTACATTCAAAACAAGTGCAAAGACAAACAGGTCCTGACAGTCTTTACATGTTTTTCATGCTCAGCATGGGGAAATGAAAGTGCGTAAGATCATGTACTAATTTTAGAAAAGCTGCTGGTTGGGACTGCAATTAGAAATCAACTTCAGTGATGTTCCTGCTGTAGTACACTGTGTGTTTTTGTGGTTAAAATTGTACTTAAATATACACTGCAAAAATGCTTTTCTTATTTAGATTTTTTGTCTTGTTTCTAGTCCAAATATCTAAAAATTCCTAAATAAGGAAGCATTTTCTAGACAAGCAAAACCCATTGTCTAGTTTTAAGAAATAATATGCCAAAATTAAGTGAGTTTTTCCTTAAAACAGGCAAAATTATCTGACAATGGGGTAAGAAAAATAATCTTATCTCAAAAGAAGAAACAAGATTATTTTGCTTACTCTGTTATCAGATTATTTTGTCTGTTTGGAAAAATTCATTTAAAACAAGACAATACGTTTTGCTTGTCTATCCTCCAAGGGCAGGGGTGTCCAAAGTCGGTCCTGGAGGGCCGATGTCCTGGAGAGTTTAGCTCCAGCCCTAATCAAACACACCTAAACCAGCTAATCAAGCTCTTACTAGGTATACTAGAAACTTCCAGGCAGGTGTGTTTAAGCAAGTTGGAGCTAAAGTCAGCAGGACACCGGCCCTCCAGGACCGACTTTGGACACCCCTGTCCTAGGGCTTAGTGGCCACATACGTGGACAGCACATTTTAGCACTTATGTCGTATGTTTTATATTTTGTTACAGACATACAGTGTCATCCTGCAACTGTTTTGCAGCATATGAAATGTCCTAAACACTATTTCAACTGTCCAAAATAGGCAAAAAATGTTGGTTTTACTGATAGTCAAAACATGTTCAAAAAACATGTGTATGTGTTATTAATGCATTAAAAAAACAGTCAGGAAAAAACTGCTGTGTTCAAGGCAGAAATAATAAGTTTTTCATTCTATTACACAAAGGTGACTTTATTGTGTTTTATGGAAATTCGGACCAAGAGTCCACATATATATGGACATCATTTTTCTCTAAAAGTACATCATATCAAAAGAGAGTTTTATTCTAATTAGGTTCCAATAAGCCCAAATAGCAAAAAGAAATAAAAAATGCATGTAAAAAAAACAGCTTGGGTCTTAAGAGGCTATAAAATGCTTCTTGATTTAAGAATATTCAGATATAAAGACTAGAAACAAAACAAAAAATCTAAGTAAGACAAGCATTTTTGTTTAAAATTGTTTAACTGAATGTATTGTAATGACATTACAACATCGATGCTGTAAAAACAACCTTGTGAAATTGAAAATAGTCACATTAAGCATTCACCTGAAGTTTTTTGTTGGCTTTAAAACTCTAGCTGTGCATAGAGCCCATAGTTTCATACCAGTTTTTCTTTCTGTTGAACACAAAAAAAGATATTTTGAAGAACGTTGGAAACCTGTAAACATTGACTTCCATAGTAGGAAAAACAAATACTATGTATAGTAGGAACAATAAATACCATGGAAGTCAATGGTTACAGGTTTCCAACATTTTATCTTGTGTTATTAAAATAAAAATCAAACTGGTTTGAAACTAGTAAAGGGTGAGTAAATGATGACAGCATTTTCATTTTTGTTTCAGCTTTTGCTTTAAGTCAAAGTACAAGTATCTGGCTACAAAATATCGTTCTTTCAAAAGTAAAACGTAGAACTTTAAATCATAACTATAAGCATTAAAGAAGTTGAAGCAAAATAAAAAATGAAAAAGGAGATTATTGTTTGGCCATAATGAATCTTATCTAATGCAATAACAATTTAAATTCATCATATACTGTACACTACAGTGCCTAAACGATTCTTTCATCCTTTACACCCTCTTCACATACAGCATATTACTTTTTCTTCAGAAAAACACAAAGATTTTTAGAAAAAAAAATGGTGTTCTGTTAATATGATGCTAATGATGTCCAATAATGTAAACACAATGGTAAACTACACAACCCCATTTGCCGTGTTTCAGCTGCACTATTTAATGTGCATAAGATGGAAGAAAAAGACATACAAAAAAAAGCAGCATTCATGTTGCAACAAACTTGTGAGGATTAAATAGTACTATTTTGTCCTCAGAAATATAAGCACAAGCAGCCAATTTAAATGTCATTTGAGTGAAATGCTAACATTTATTTGATTTTATTTAACAAAATCTTTATAGGACAGTTTCTTACTTTAACTGCTTGTGTATATTATATAAAAATACTTTTTAATCTTCACAAATGTTCACTGTTAAAGTATGTAAAATTGCAGTAAGTCATTTAGTCAACTGTTAACGGGTAAAATCTTACATGTTTATACATAGCTACTAAAATAAGTTTGCCTTTTAGACGTACACCAGATTATAGGTGACCTCAAAACATTCAAGAAACCTATATAGGCTCATTCTGAAAACATACCTTTATATACGTTTCTAGAGATCGTGACTTATGTAGCCAGAGGAACGTACTGTATGGCTGCATTTCGTCTTTAAAACGAATGCTGCAGGGCAGTGTGGACGGCTTTTCCTCTGTTACAAGTTTGTCCAGTTGCTGAGACGTAAAGCAAAGTTGACAGTGACGACGAGGTTTGAGTCTGCCAAAAAAAAGTTCCAAAAAGCAGGTAAGACAAAAACAAAAGCCAAAAAATAAAACAAACAAGTAAATAACAGGGTGAGAATGTGGTAAAATCTGAAAATGTGGTAAAATCAGGCTGCTTTAAGGACTTTTCTTTCTCTGGATTGCTTTTGAAAACACTGTCAGTTGTTTTGAAAAGTGGGTGCTGGTCAATCTGTGCTTTTTAAAACCCTATCGGTTGGGTTTAGGGAAGGAGAAGGGTGGGGGGATTGGTCAGTTAGTCAGTCAGTCAGTCAGTCAGTCAGTCGAGGGCAGCCTCTTGTGGATTTACGTAAGAACAGCAGGCACGAATGGCACTCGTGAGAGAAATTGGAAATCTCAAAAAGCATACACAGCGGCCTCTGGTGGATTTGCAAAAACAAAAACTGCAAAAAAACGTAGCTCTTGGGACGTATTTGGCGCTCTTCAAAAATGTATATAGGGCTACTTAATCAGAATGAGCCTGGGTTGCAAGAAATATTCAACATTACAAAAAAAACATTCAAGAAACTTTTCTTTCTTCCAAATGACAAAAACAAACAGTCATACTTGTCCAGAATTTGATTTTGAGATGTCCAGCCACATCACTGTCTGAACCACACCAGGGCCACAAACCAGAAGCCACCCTGTCACTCCACATTCATGTTCTGCAAGATCAGATGTGGACCGATGTTCGATCCACCACCGCTCTCCGTTTGTCTACAAGATCAAGGTCTGAGCGTCTGGAGTGGGTGATGTAACAACCCGGTGTCAAACATGAGCACATTGGATGTCCCTTGCTTAGGGTTTACTCTCATCTCTCAGCACAGCAAAAAAATCAGTGTACATTTAACTCAATTTGAGTTTATCTTAACACTCCTTGGGTGTACATATGACTCCCTCCATTTTGGAGTTAAAATAACACTTTCTAAAGTGTAAAATGTGTACATTACTCTCAGAGTTTATTTTATTCTTACATCGAACTGGAGTGTGTGTTACCCTTTAAAGTGTTAATATATTACCTTTTTTCCTATATTATCAATTGGTGTGTGTGACAGAAAACAGTGATAAAATATGTTGAAAATAGTTTTCATTTATTAAATGTTCATTAATCTTTTCAGAAATAATTTCAATACGTTCAACTCTTTGCGTTTTAAAATGCAACATGTTTCAAGTTTAAGTAAAACATACTGGTTTGATCACTGTTTGTCTGAAAGAACCGGTTTGAGTAAAAACAAACTGGACTTCCCATCACTAGTGGGAAATACACTGCATATTGGGTTAAAAGTTTAACACTGAAAAAAAAAAACTCTTAAATATACGCTCTTTCACACTCATGGATTAAAATGAACTCCGGTTTTAACACTAAACAACACCAAAAAAATCACACTGTATATTTAACACTGGAATTTTTGCTGTGTGCTAGTCAAGAGATTCACAATCACATTTTTGTCCACCACATTACCATGTATATCATCTATTTCACTGACAATTACATAGGGACCGTTACACAGCACCTCATCACTGTTGTCACAGTAGTAACATCTGAAACCACAGCAAACAGTCAAACATCAAGAGACAAAGGGATCACTTTACTGACACCATGTACAGTCATCAGGTCTAGATACTATTGGCAGAATAATCCAATAGTATCTGGATGTACACTTGGATTTGCAAGCTGAGACTGCATATCTCAGAGATGCAATGTCAGACACAATGCACTCAATGGAGCTAGTGATGTCATTGTGAGGAGTAGCGTTAGGGGTGGGGTTAGGGGTGGGCATTAAAAGCATTGCTCAGCTTGCAATTGCACCAAGTCTGCATCCAGACCCCTCTACAATAATCAGATGTGCTGCACAGCATTCAGCCTTCAGGTTAATAATCTTCCATGCTTTTAGAGTATTAAAAGACATTCAGTAATATATTTCCTTTTTTCACCAATATATGTTAATTAGATGTATGCATAAAACTAGAATACCACATAAAAACAACCGAAGAAAGCACCATTTCCATCTAATGAGTGGAAGAGAACAAAATCGAAAATTCTTGATAAACTGAAACCAAATATCAAAAAGAAAATGTGGTAAGAAAAACACCTCAGAAAAGTAAGATGTAAAGAACGTATGGTGACGCTTTTTTCACTCAAGAGATTTAGAAGGTTATAACAAAGCCTATTGAAGGTAGGGATGCAACGATTATAGATTTTGGTTGTACGATTGTAGTCACGGTTTCACGGTTATCACGATTATTATGCATTTATTAATTTCAAAACACTACTAGCTTAAAAAAAATACATGAAAACTCCTTATATTTTAAAGTGCTGTTTATGGCTGCTCAGTAATCAATTAATACAGCACATAATAATATTAAAAACAAACAATAGTCAATTTCTCTCTTTGTGCCTAAAAATAAGTAACATTTTGACATTTGAACATACATAATTTTTACACTGTAAATAAATGATAGAACAATTAATTATATTAAAAATAGCCTTTGTCTAATGCAGGGCTTGAAATTAACTTATTTACTTGGTAGCACTGGTGCTCCCAACTTCAAAAATTTTAGGAGCGCCATAAAATATTTAGGAGCACCCACCGAAAATGAATGAGCACCACCGCAAATTCTATATTAACAGATTTATTGTATTTAAAAACAACATCAATCAGGACTAACAATAACCAGAAACAAATATCTAATTCTGTTATGACTTAGGCCCCGTTTACACTAATGCGTTTTCGTTTTAAAACGCATAAGTTTTGCTACGGTTACGCCATCCGTCCACACTACGCCGGAGTTTTCGAGCCCCGAAAACGGAGCGTTTTGAAAACGGTGAAGAGCCCGTTTTAATACTGAAACGCTGCTGCTCCGTCTCTGTGTGGATGGGGGAAAACGGAGACATCTGAAAACGGAGGCGTGGCTGCTGAGATTCGCTACCTGATTGGGGCTTTTGGGTCATTGTGTATCCTTCCCTTATTTGTCAAGCCCCTATCACATGACTATAACGCTACCGGAAGACGGCAGACCAGCCTTCACTGTAAACAACAACATGGACACAGAAATGGGAGCGTTGTTTGCACTATTGTCCGTTTCAGGCGCCATTGTGCAGTTAAACTCTGCCTTTTTTACTACAGCAGCTGCATATATTCGCAAGAGGCAAGCTATTGTTCAAGCACTCGCTAATCGCTCGCGATCATTGCTCAACCAGCGTTTGTTGACTAACAATCACCAAATGCCGAGCGAGACACATGCTTCCTGTTTATACTTGAACGCGCATGCCCAGAGTGCGCGAATGGTCACGTGATATACGTTTTTGGTGGAGTGGTGTGGACGGAGATATGTTTAGAAACGCTGGATGAAACGCTAGTGTGGACGCGGATCGTTTTTGATAAAAAACGCCGTTTTAAAACGAAAACGCATTAGTGTAAACGGGGCCTTATTGATATTTGTGCAATAATTCTAAATTGAGTGCCCAATAATTATAAAATATTAATGATGACGATGATGACAATAATACTAACAATGAAATACATTATCATGCTGCCTTGAATGTGCTTGAATGTGAGTTATCTGCTATAAAAAGTCCTACTGTTACTTTATGAGAAAAAAAATCTATGGTTTGCATCAAACAAAAATGAAGCAGTAAGAAATATGCATTTTGCACTATTGTTTTTATACACGTCAATATAATAACCAGAAAGATCGGACCAAAGAATGGAAGAAAAGTCTCACTTCTGCACCACTTTAAAGGTTTTGGTTTCGTTTTTTGTCATTTTAAATGCTCAGTCTCATTATGCAGGCGAGTCAGCCGACCCAATATATGACCGGCGCAGAGCCACAATAATATCCAGCTGCAGGCCCGCAGAGCAGGGTTCTCGCGATGACCACCTGGACAGTACCATACTTTGTCATGAGCCGAAGTTTCAGTTTAAACTTAGTAAAGTTGAGCTTCTTTGGCAAAGATCTATACACTGTTAGATTTTACATTTAGCGTATATTTGCGCTGAACACGCAGTGAATGCAACGCATCGAGATTCAGATCATTAAACAGCTGATCCACTGAGCCTTTCAGCACTCTCTCCGAAAACACTTGATTGATCTCGGCTGGGGGATCAACACTCACCGCATGATCGTCTCATCGACGCCAATATTTTTTAACTTTAAGTGGGTTTGCCAACCTGTGTACTTTTCATTGCTTCTTCCTCAAACTTCAGCTGTTTGCAGTTC
Organism: Danio kyathit; assembly: GCA_903798195.1. Taxonomy (NCBI): domain Eukaryota; kingdom Metazoa; phylum Chordata; class Actinopteri; order Cypriniformes; family Danionidae; genus Danio; species Danio kyathit. The sequence goes on along the minus strand of LR812538.1, from coordinate 40,227,019 downwards.
CCGCGGTCACAAAAGCCCCATCTCAACTAGTGCGCCTGAAAAGCGTGAGCGCGTTGCGTCGCGTGCGCGGCCCTCCATTGGAAATAATAACTTGCACGAGCTTGCCTTAGTTAATAGCCTCAGTCATAGGTTATCCAGTGTGCGTGGTTATTAGTCTCGGTGTACAAATTAGCGCACAGTTTGCATAGCTTTGTTTAGTTACTGCAGTTAAGTTCTGTGCAGAAACGCGGTGTTGAGAAGCATTTACGATTAATTAACTGTGACGAATTAAAGCGCGATTAATAGTGAAACCGGTTAATCGTTGCATACCTAATTGAAGGCAAGTCTGAAATCATTAGCCTAAAAAGCATACCGGCTAATGCTAACGCTACCCCTATGGCACTACACAGGGAAGTTATGCGGTACCACGTAACCAAGTTAGTGTTAGCCGTTTTCCAATAGTAAGTAATACATGCAACAATACAATCTCCCTCATAGTAAGAAAATCTCTGGTAATAATACTGAACCACTTTGATTATGGACTTTGGCTGAGGGATTTTAGAATGACCAAAAAAACGGCTGCGTCCGAAACTGCCTACTACTCAGTAGGTACTGCATTTGAATTTGAATATACTACTCAACCATTAGAAAAGTACGTTCTACACAGTATGAATGTGAGTAGTATGAATGGAACTCGGATGTACTACATTACATTACATTACGAATGGACTAAATCTGCCATTTTGTCATCATCACGTGACCTACACACGTGCGTTGCGTTGCTTCACTCACATTAATGAATTCTCTCACAGGGCATCATGGGATAACAGAGCATGCATCGAATGCACACTTGAGAATCTCACAGGAAGTAGTAATAATGTTCACACCAGACGTGGTACGCGCAGATAAATCACGTGTAAATAGAACTTTACTCGTTTCATTCGCGAGTCAAATCCGCTTCATTCGCGCGTCAAATCCGCTTCACAATAGATGTGGAATCGCGTCATGGGAAGGGTTTCTGTCTGCCTGGTGACTGTAGCTTCATTGCTAAATGGCTAACATGGATTTTATTGAGAGAATAACTGTGTTTATGTGCTTTATGAAAGCTGAAAAACATCGCCGATACGTTTAGAGCCGTGTCTGAGTCCACTAGATCCTTTCAGAGGTGCACCCGGCTCTGTGAGTTCATCAACTTCTGGATGATGGAAGCTTTCAGTCGTGCTTCCGACTGAGCCGAGCCCCAGTTTGATCAACTGATGTTGGTGTCAGCAGGAGGAGTTTCCCCTGGGACACCAACAACAGGCGCTACGTCATAAGCACACCCCTACAAGAGAAAGCTCCTGATTGGTTAAAGCAGCGCGAATGTCCGCTGAAGTTCAGATTTTTCCAACTCGAGCGATTCGCGCGAATCGCGTCATTCGAGCCGCCTCATTCATGTGTATCACGTCGCAGGATGTCTATTCACGCCTTTGCATTAACTTAACATGTAAATCACTCACGCTTGACGCTTCTTCCACGTCTGGTGTGAACGCAGTATAAGTAATCCGGGTACTTCTCGCATACTGTTTTTTAAATTCTTTGAATTCCGAGGTACTACTCAGCTTGCATACTGTTTTTAGCATATTATATAGTATGGAAGTATGGATTTCGGACGCAGCCAACATGTTAGATGTCAGATACATGTGGTCGCTCTGCTGGTTTGTCCATTAGTGTCGTATAGCACATCTGTTAAGCAAAATCCTTTTTTTGATATGGGTGCAAGAATTTACTCGCTAAATGTGTTTTCATTGTAGTTTATGCTAATTTTTTTCTTATCAAATTAAGCGTTTTTCCAAATCAATTGTGTGCATACATTTTTTTGCGCATTTTCTAAATGTATTCAAATATTGCTGTTTACATTAAGCATTTTAATGAGATACTCCAAAATAAGCCTAAAAATAAGTGGTTGGAAACATAGCTACAGTCTCTTTAAAAAACCTCCAAAACTCTTTTGCATTCCAATATGATGGGTGTGCTTTAACAATAACAATAACAGTTAATAACAGTAACAGTTAATAACAATAAATTTCCGTTCACAAAGATTAACATAAACTAAAAAAACCATTGTATTATGACAGGCCAGTAGATGGCGATGTCACTTTGTAAAGAAACAGTATTCTGTATTCCAATTGTTTTTTGGTTGCCAAGCACATAGGCATAGACTGAACTGGGGCTGCTCAATATTCAGAAAAATCTGACATTGCAAGATTTTATTTTTCTGCGATACATATTGTGATATAAATACAGTTTCACAATACAGCTTGAATAGATCTATTTGACGGTTTTCTGGAGAGTTAAAAAACATCCAGGTACAAAAATTGAATAATCACAATCCAAAAAAAGCTTTTCTTACTTTGTTTTGTCCTGTTTTTAGTCCAAATATCAAAAAATTCTTAAGCAAGTAAAAATATTGTTTAGTTTTTACCATCAGAAGAAATAAGTGAAAATTAAGAGTTTTTCATTAAAACAAGCTAAATTAAGTGAGTGAAATAATCTCGTTTTCACTTTGAAATGTAGATATTTGGACTAGAAACAAGACAAAAATTCTAAGTAAGAATTTTTTTTTTTTACATAAATTATATTAATTTTTTTATAAATACAGTGATTAAATAAAATTCTGTAGCTCCTGGTCAACTATAATTTAGACTTAACACTGCATATCTTTGCAATGTGTCTATTGGAGATGCACACATTGCAATATCGATGCTGAAACGATATATTGTGCAGCCCTAGACTAAACACATAACTAATTTGCATGAGCAGGGCATCATCATTTTCACAAAATCATTATGTTAAATAATAATATGTATTAATGCACAATACATTTTTATAATTATCATAAAATCAATAAAATCTAAATAAATAGATACTAAAAAAAACTTGTATATACTTATTTTAGCAACAGGCTAATGATTTTCTACACATTCACCCTAAGCACATGGCCACATAATTCTATTACAGCTCATAATCTGTTCTGATATTTCCTGTAAATCAGCTGTTTAAGCTGTACCATTAATAGTTGGATGTACATGATCTAAAGCATCTGCCGCAAAAAAAGATTTAAAAAGTACAAACTGGGTTCATATGACTGATCTCATCCCCAGTCTAGTCTGGCAACCTATTATTGAAAAAGCATGAATCATTGAAAAGATGCTAAATTTAGCAACCAATATGGCTTCCACAAAAACAGAGCAAAAGACAATGCCAGCAGCTCACCAAGCTTTGCCCATATAATCATGCTCATTTGTGGGCTTAGATTATTGTCTCTATACCTATCTATAGAAGAGCTCAATTTATTACCTGTGCATCTATAGAAAAGCTAGTTACAGAGATGCTTTAAATACCTTAAATCTTAATATAATATAATATAATATAATATAATATAATATAATATAATATAATATAATATAATATAATATAATATAATATAATATAATATAATATAGCATAATATAATATAATATAATATAATATAATAATACAATATAATAAAATAAAATAAAATAAAATAAAATAAAATAAAATAAAATAAAATAATAATATAATATAATATAATATTATATAATATAATATAACAAAAAATAAAATAATAATATAATATAATATAATATAATATAATATAATATAATATAATAATAATATAATATAATATAATATAATATAATATAATATAATATAATATAATATAATATAATATAATATAATATAATATAATATAATATAATATAGGAGTTTGCATGTTCTCCCTGGGTTCGCGTGGGTTTCCTCCGGGTGCTCCGGTTTCCCCCACAGTCCAAAGACATGCAGTACAGGTGAATTGGGTAAGCTAAATTGTCCATAGTGTATGAGTGTAAATGTGTGTGTGGAAGTTCCCAGAGATGGGTTGCGGCTGGAAGGGCATCCGCTGCGTAAAATCGTGCTGGATAAGTTGGCGGTTCATTCCGCTGTGGCGACCCCGCAAGGGACAAAGCCGACAAGAAAATGAATGAATGAATGAATAATATAATATAATATAATATAATAAAATATAATATAATATAATATAATATAATATAATATAATATAATATAATATAATATAATATAATATAATATAATATAATATAATATAATATAATATAATATAATAAAGTAAAGTAAAGTAAAGTACAATAATAATATAATATTGAATGATCTGCAAACAGGTGTGGAAGTGGGAAAACATCTGCAAGTACATATTGTTGTTACACAATGCACTTACATAATTCTTGTTACAGATGTGTACTTTCCTACTGTTGTTACCAATGTCCTGTTACACATTTGTACTTACACATACATTCAGTGGGTTGTTACATGAGTGTAGTTACACCAGTATGCACAAGTAAATACTCTGTACCAGTGTGTACATACACTGTAGTTACATACTACTTACACATCTAATTACCATGTAAGTTCACAGGTATAAGCGACACAATATAAAGTGGGACCATATAATATAATATAATATAATATAATATAATATAATATAATATAATATAATATAATATAATATAATATAATATAATATAATATAATATAATATAATAAAATAATAATATAATATAATATAATATAATATAATATAATATAATATAATATAATTTAATATAATATAATAAAGTAAAGTAAAGTAAAGTAAAGTAAAGTAAAGTAAAGTAAAGTAAAATAAAATAAAATAAAATAAAATAAAATAAAATAAAATATAATATAATATAACATAATTAATATATATATATAATATAATGGCTTAGTCCCTTCATTTATCAGGGGTCGCCACAGCGTAATGAACCGCCAACTTATCCAGCATATGCTTTACACAGCGGATGCCCTTCCAGCTGTAACCCAGTACTGGGAAACATCCATACACACTCATTCGCACACATACACTATGGCCAATTTAGTTTATTCAATTCACCTATAGCGCATGTTTTTGACTGTGGGGAAAACCGGAGCACCGTGAGGAAACCCACGTAAACACGGGGAGAGCATGCAAAATAAAACAAAATAAAATAATTCCCGGTCCACTTTTGTTTGTGGCTGCTAGCAGCCATAGACGGTAGCAGCATATGATTGTTATAACTGATTCAAGTTGCAACTCTATGCACGGGAAAAGACAACAGCAGTCTGGAGCCGAAAAGAGGAAAAAAGGACAAAATGAATCCTATGTATCACTTTCAGGTAACTTATGTCTATGAATCTGGAAAACATATTTTGGGTTATTCAAGTAAATTAGTGAGGCTAACGTTTAACATCTGCCTGAATTGTTGTTGTTTACATTCAATTTTTTGCTTTGCTGCTATGCATTGTGTTTTTAATTATGATAGGACATGTTTTATGACTTTTCGTAACAAACTAATCCGTTTGCTCCTCTTTCCCATCTTGCTGCTTATACAAACTCAATTATTATTATTATTTATAGAATTTTTCTGAATGTTAACAAAAAAGTTTTTGCTTAAGAGTGAACTCATTCATTCTTAAAAAAAGGCAAATGTCTTTGATTTATACTGACGGTAAAGGTCAGTTTTTGTCACCATAGATTATATGGCAAATTATATCCACATTTGTTTGTAGTTTGTAAACATTTTGAAGAGTGCTTGACATGCCAGGAGTCTTTCTTCAAAGGACTAATTTCTTCTGCATTATACATGGAGGTTCAATGCTGAAATTTGTCACAAAAGAAGATGAGCATCATCCAGCACTGCAACAGAGGCACCAGCAGCTGCACAAACACAGGATGCAGGACTGAGGACTGTCCATCTCTACAGGTACAGAGAAGGGGTTTATTCCTTACCATTTGTAAATGTTTGAAGTTTTAGATTATTTGATGTAAACTATTATTTTCTAATGTAAATATTTGAATATTTAAATAGAATTTTCATTGTTTATATGCATATTTATATAAATAAATAAATACATGTTAAATACATAATTGTGTTTGTACATATGTTTGTGTGTTTTTGTTCCTCTGTGGGGGCACCACAGTAAAGCTGCCCTGAATATAATATTCAATCATTCATTTTCTTTTCGGCTTAGTCCCTTTATTAATCTGGGGTCGCCACAGCGGAATGAACCGCCAACTTATCCAGCATATGTTTTACGCAGAGGATGCCCTTCCTGCTGCAACCCATCACTGGGAACGTCTATACACTCTCATTCACACACATACGGACAATTTTAGCTTACCCCAATTCACCTATACCGCATGTCTTTGGACTTTGGAAACCGGAGCACCCGGAGGAAACCCACGTGAACTTGGGGAGAACATGCAAACTCCACACAGAAATGCCAACTGTCCCAGCCGAGGCTCGAACCAGCGACCTTCTTGCTGTGTGGCAACAGCACTACCTACTGCGCCACCGCGTCGCCTGAATATTTAAAGTATATTTAACAATATTTATTATTTATTTTAATACATTATAAAAATGATTGATTTAGCAATGCTTAAGTTAAAAATGCACAAAAGCATGTGAAAGTGGATCATGTTAAAACAAAACAAAAATCTCATTACGCTAATTAAATTAAAAAAGCACATAGGGTGATTCAACACTGACCACAACCCATCACGAAACACCTGTTCCCAATACCCCAGTGCAACAAGCAGTATAAGTGCCAACTCACACACACACACAAATACCCATACACAAACAATCCTTCAGTCCGCAGGATCTCAGCACCCTGCTAACGCGAGGTCATCCATTTCCTCTTGCTCAGATTTTAATAAAACTATCCTTTGAATGATATCCTTTCCCTGAAAACTATTATCCCACATCACTGAAAGACTCCTGCCCTTTCTTTTCATTTCGCACCAGTCTGACAGCATTGTGGGTTCTGAGCAGAGCTGTGAGACCTGTGGTTATTTACTCCAGCTGTTAGTTGAAATGATCCTGCATAATGCCTTTACAAACTTTATATTCATATTATAATTGGAGCTGCAAGGCTGTACAGTAGACACACTCAGCATCCGCAGCAAAACGTTCACTTTGTGACAAACTGTAGTATCTATCCTCATAAATCATAACGATCTACTACCAAAGAGAGTCAAACATGCCAGGACAGCAACTGTTCATGCCTGACAAGCCATAAAGAAGCCAGGCATATGACTAGTAGCCAAATAGCGTAGCTCTGGAGATCCAAATTGAGTTTTGTGCCAGTTATACACATCAGACTATATCCAACTGAATGACTCAGAGGGCTCTTCCAGTCTCTTGTACATCACATGACGCTTCTGGTGCTCTCCTAAGCCAGTGGTTCCCAACCTTTTTTCCAGGAGACCCCTATTTTAACGCTGACATTTTTTAAAGACACCCCCCCACACACACACACCCCCACTCCCCACACACACACACACACAGTAACATACATAAAAAAAAAAAAACGCACACATTGACTAGCACTAGCACTGACTTTCTCTCATCAACTTCTCACTTTTTTTCCAAAACCTGCTGCCAATTTAACAGCAGCACGTTTAACATGTACAAATAACATGTACAAATGTATCAGTTCAACTTATTAAAAGGTGAAACATGCACACATGCACGCACACTTAGGAAAAATTATTTGGGTTTACCAACCGTCTGTGGGTGTCTGGTGCTCTGATGTCTCTTTAGTTTGCAGGGCATGCTTTCATTCGCTAGTCTGTCACCACAGATGACACACTCAAATCTCACCTTGTCCATTGCTTCAATGAAACCAAATTCAAGATAACTATCCAAATAAATCCTTGCTTTCTTTTTAGCACAATCATTTTTATCTCCTCCCTGGCGCTTTGCCATATCTTCTCTTTGGTGCATCTTTTTTTAAATTTGCTAATGTAAGCTCTGGTCTACGTTCCCACTCTCACAATACGTTTTAACATTCACGACGTTAATAAAATCTCTTATTTTCTATATTTGATTTTCCCCCCAAATAATCAGAATTGAATTATTTAATAAATGAAATTCCTTAAAAAAAAAGAAAAAAAAAAAGAAAGAAAAAAAACATCAGTGCTCTTGGCGACCCCTTGAAAATCATTAGCGACCCCTAGTGGGGGTCGCGACCCCCGGATTGGGACCCACTGTCCTAAGTGACCTCCTCCTTCTGGAGCAATCCTTTTATTAGCACATTTGACCAAAGTGCTTTACAGACCCACGATTACCAAATAGCACACATGTATTACAATATAAAACACACATATCGTCACTTATCGTTAATAGAATTATAAGGTACTATCTGACATTTTTGTCAAAATGGAGTTATTGACATATTCTTATTAAATGACAACTTATTTACATTATGGGATGTTTTTTTATAAGTTGTTTACATTTTAAGACTTTTATTTAAAAAACAAATGTCACACACATACTGTTTGCTATGGAATGCAAAAACTTTGAAGCTCAATATCTCAAAATCATTCAGAACGCAGAGAGAACCTTATAATTCCAAGGTGACGATATGCAGTCAGAGTTTCATCTGACCAGATTAGCACTGATTAGTGAAATAATTGCAAGGTTGAATCTAAATAGAGTGAAAGTTTATCATCTGCATGTGTTTTTGAGGCATGTGACTGTATAAGCATTTCAAGTAAGATTAAAGAATTCAGGTACAAGAAATTTCAACGAGGATTAATTGTATTTATGTGATGAAGACCATACAACATTATTTTCAATTTGATTATCCCATTTCTGTACCCGAATACTGTTCCACTCCCCAGTAAATCATAAAGCACTGTTTACTTAAGTTGTGTCTTTATGCATTTTGTATTTATGTATGCTTGTTATTTGCTTATTATAATTTATGCAAATGCACTACCCAGCAAAATAATCAATTAATTGTGAATTTGTGATTTATACACATTACTTCTCATGGATGTATGGTTAATTAGGATATAGGACAATATCAATTTCATTCATTCATTCATTCATTTTCTTGTCGGCTTTGTCCCTTGCGGGGTCGCCACAGCGGAATGAACCGCCAACTTATCCAGCACGATTTTACGCAGCGGATGCCCTTCCAGCTGCAACCCATCTCTGGGAACTTCCACACACACATTCACACTCATACACTATGGACAATTTAGCTTACCCAATTCACCTGTACTGCATGTCTTTGGAATGTGGGGGAAACCGGAGCACCCGGAGGAAACCCACGCGAACCCAGGGAGAACATGCAAACTCCACACAGAAACGCCAACTGACCCAGCCCAGCCGAGGTTCGAACCTGCGACTCAGCGACGTTCTTGCTGTGAGGCAACAGCACTACCTACTGCGCCACTGGGTTGCCAATATCAATTTCAACTATTTGAAAATCTAAAATCTGAGGCTTAAAAAAACGGAAATGTTGACAAAATTGCCTTTAAAGTTGTCTAAAGTAAGTGCTTACAATGCACATTACCAATCAAAAATTGAGTTGTTATACACCCACCGGCCACTTTATTAGGTACACCTTACTAGTATCGGGTTGGACCCCCTTTTTCCTTCAGAACTGCCTTAATCCTTCATGGCATAGATTCAACAAGGTATTGGAAATATTCCTCAGAGATTTTGGTCCATATTGACATGATAGCATCATGCAGTTGCTGCAGATTTGTCGACTGCATCCCAATGGTGCTCTAATGGATTGAGACCTGGTGACTGTGGAGGTCATTTGAGTACAGTGAACTCATTGTCATGTTCAAGAAACCAGTCTGAGATGATTGGCGCTTTATGACATGGTGTGTTATCCTGCTGGAAGTAGCCATCAGAGGATGGGTACACTGTGGTCATAAAGGGATGGACATGGTCAGCAACAATACTTAGGTAGGCTGTGGCGTTGACAGATCAATTGGTACTAAGGGGCCCAAAGTGTGTCAAGAAAATATCCCCCACACCATTACACCACCACCACCAGCCTGAACCGTTGATACAAGGCAGGATGGTACCATGCTTTCACGTTGTTGACGCCATTTTCTGACCCTACCATTTGAATGTCACAGCAGAAATCGAGACTCATCAGACCAGGCAATGTTTTTCCAATATTCTATTGTTCAATTTTGGTGAGTCTGTGCAAACTGTAGCCTCAGTTTCCTGTTCTAAGTAGACAGGAGTGACACCCTGTGTGGTCTTCTGCTGCTGTAGCCTATCCGCCTCAAGGTTGGACGTGTTGTGTGTTCAGAGATGCTCTTCTGCATACCTCGGTTGTAACGAGCGGTTATTTGAGTTACTGTTGCCTTTCTATCAGTTTGAACCAGTATGGCCATTCTCCTCTGACCTCTAGCATTAACAAGGCATTTGCACCCACAGAACTTTCGCTCACTGGATATTTTCTATTTTTCAAACCATTCTCTGTAAACCCTAGAGATGGTTGTGCGTGAAAATCCCAGTAGATCAGCCGTTTCTGAAATACTCAGACCAGCCCGCCTGGCACCAACAATCATGCCATGTTCAAAGTCCTGGTTTGAACTGCAGTAGATCGTCTTGACCATGTCTACATGCCTAAATGCATTGAGTTTCTGCCCTGTGATTGGCTGATTTTAAATTTTCATTAACGAGCAGTTGGACAGGTGTACCTAATAAAGTGGCTGGTGAGTGTATATTTACAGTATATAAATTTATCAAATATCTTCTATGGAACATGATCTTCACTTAATCATCTAATGATTTTTTTGCATAAAAAACATTCATTTTGAGACATGCAATGTATTTTAGCTATTGTCAGAAATGTACTCTCGCAACATCAGACTAGTTTTGTGGTCCAGCATCATATATTGGAGTAAAACAAACTATTACAATTTACTACAAGTTACAAAATATTACAAGTTTTTGTAATACCATGCAGCCCTACCCTGTAAAAGAACATTAGCACTGCATTTAGCACTAGCTGCAACCAAGAAAACAAATAGACAAGCTCAAATGGAGTGAATTACTAGACCAACAAAAAACCAGCACATGTAAAGAAATGTATGACAAAGCGACCAGCATCCATACCTTGACATAGAGCTGCTGGAACTCATCTAGGTTGAGTCGGCCGGTGGGGCAGTCCTTCAGGAAGCCTTTGTACCACTGTTTGAGTTCGTGTTCATTAAATTCTGTGTTCTTCACCAGGTCTTCCATTACCTCAGGGGTCAGCTTGCTGTTCTGTTTCCCCATGGTGTCTGCGAGGCACACAAATCAAAATAGCTGTGATCTCACTTTGCCTGGAGCTGTTATTCATTTTAACTGTGAAAATTGTGTAAACTATATAAAGGTTGTTCTGCCAAACGGAGGTCGACAATGGCTCTCACATGCACTGGCATCACAAAGTTTGAGTTTTAATTTATCTTGTTAACAAATGGGTAAAACTATGTGCTTAGAGGAATAAAGGATAAGTAGAAAGGTTTTAAATTACAATTGATTAGTATTTTGGAGCTGCACTTTACAGTAGTGATATTCCTTGTTTTATATAAAAATGCCTGAAAAGATTTTCTTAAGGTATAAACTACTGTTACAGTGAATTAATTACTTACTCCCAGAGCCATTTTTATATCGAAGTTGATATTTAGCCGCACCATATTGGTTTTTCCTAACCTCTAGTTTTTTTTAATGAGGTGAGTTGTTAGTCCAGCGCTCAACCCCCAATCTGGAGGACATACACACATACACTATGGACAATTTAGCTACCCAATTCACCTGTACTGCATGTCTTTGGGCTGTGGGGGAAACTGGAGCACCCAGAGGAAACCCACGCGACCACGGGGAGAACATGCAAACTCCACAGAACATGCTGACCCAGCCGAGGCTCGAACCAGTGGCCTTCTTGCTGTGAGGCGACAGTGCTACTCACTGCACCACTGTGTCACCCTTACAGTGAATTACTTTTTATAATTAGATTTTGTTTTGCTCTGAATAGTGTTTTATTTACAGTACACTAAAGTACAGTAAACACCAATGCTGTATTACACTATTTTTACACTATTTTTTTGACTGTTTTAAACTTAATAACCAAAAAAAAAAAACATTCAATAATTTTTTTTCATGAAATGAATAATAATGAACAATAGTACACTGTAAAACCAAAAAGTTAAGGTAACTCAAACGCTTGAGGAAACCGATTGCAACAAACAATTTAAGTTCAAAAACTAATGAGAACTGTGAACTTAATCTATTTGAGTAAATGAAGCAATTTGAGCACAGTAAACCCAATAAATGAAGAGAACTTAAACCAACGCAGTACTTTAAAACACAATAAGTTAAGGCAACTCAAACCGTTTGAGGAAACCGATTGCTACAAACCATTTGAGTTAAAAAACTAATCTACTGTATATGAGTACTGTGAACTTACTCCATTTAAGTTGAAGTAATGAGGTATTTAATTAACTCATTACCTTCAACACTGAGTTCACAACTCATTTTAAATGAGTAGAATGAACTTTCAGTAACTTATGAGGTAACTACACTCATTTCATTTGATAAAGTTGACTGTTGGGTTTTACAGTGTAAATAAATTTAACTGAATTTGAATAAATGAGATTTTAAAGTAATTTAATCTAAGCTTGCACACACTGCTAGACTAATGGATGTATATTCCAGAAGAAAACACTAATTTCAAAATTAATATCATGGCTACAATAAAACTGAGCAAGCCGTGCAGTTAAATAAATATGATGGCTTGAGTGAGTCACTGTGGATTATATCATTTCATTCAGCTGATTAAATTTACAGTAGACTTAGATCAGTAAGCAAACAAATGTAGGAGATCACCAGAAAATTCATTCATTCATTTTCTTTTCGGCTTAGTCCCTTTATTAATCAGGGGTCGCCACAGCGGAATGAACCAGCAACTTATCCATCATCTGTTTTATGCAGAGGATGCCCTTCCAGCTGCAACCCATCACTGGGAAACACCCATGCAGTCTCATTCACACACATACTGTACACTACGGCCAATTTAGCTACCCGATTCCCCTATAGCACATGTCTTTAGACTTTTGGGGGAAACCGGAGCACCTAGAGGAAACCCACGCGAACACGGGGAGAACATGCAAACTCCACTCAGAAATGCCCACTGACCCAGTCGAGGCTCAAACCAGCGGCCTTCTTGCTGTGAGGTGACAGCGATACCCACTTCGCCACCACGTCGCCCACCAGAAAAATACTGTTGCATTTTTTAAATTAATATTACATTCTTGAAATGTTTTATTGAACATGTTAGATATGAAACATGAAGTAGAAATAGCTTTATGTGATCTAAAACAGGTTGCCAAGAGAGAAAAAGCATATCAGTACAACCTCTTACAGTATATCGTATTTTTTCTGAGGTCAGGTGGTGTAGAAGTTCCATAAGCCATTGCTTAAAGGTTGGAGGAAAGTTTTCCTTCCATTTGAGCAATATTAACTAGCTAAAAGCGTAGCAAAGGCAATCCCATTTATTTTACTTTTATTAAAACATATGGACTGTGGTGTGATACCAAATATTGAGATTATGGCCTCGGGTTCTATATAGGTATTTAATGCTTTAGAGAAAAATTTAAAATTAGATGCTAGAAATACTTTAATTTTAAACCAGCCCAAAACAGGGCGTCACGGTGGTGCAGTGGGTAGCACGATTGCCTCACAGCAAGAAGGTCACTGGTTCGAGCCCTGGCTGGGTCAGTTGGCATTTCTGTTTGGAGACTGCATGTTCTCCCGTGTTCGCGTGGGTTTCAACCAGGTGCTCCGGTTTTCCCCACAGTCCAAAGACATGCGCTATAGGTGAATTGAATAAGCTAAATTGGCCGTAGTGTATGTGTGTGAATGCAAGAGTGTATGGGTGTTTCCTAGTGATGGGTTGCGGCTTGAAGGGCATCCGCTGCGTAAAACATATGCTGGATAAGTTGGCGGTTCATTCCGCTGTGGCGACCCCTGATTAAAAAAATGACTAAGCTGAAAAGAAAATGAATAAATGAATGAAGCCCAAAACATATGCGATAGTGTGGCTGGCTCAGTATTACATCTGTCACAGGCTTTATATTCGGTTTCACTTTGATGGCTAGTTTCACTTTGGATCAATGTCATCTGTAAGATTATTTTTTTTAATCATTTAACATCCATGGAACTTTTTGGAAAATGGAAAAAAGTTTATTTAAAAGATTCTTCAAATCAGTCAAATGTTATTCATGCTAGGTGTAAAAATGGGTTATTTTGAGAACTCTTCTCTGAGAGGTTATTTTGGTGCCTCAAAGCTTCTTCTAAAGCATTGCAATTAAGCATTCCCTTTACAACTGTTCTTTTTAAGATTGTTGCAAGTGGAAATGCCTAGAGAGAATATGCCAGAATCAATTCTGTCTGTAAATAGTATCTCACTAGACATAAAAAAATACTCATAAGAAACCTTTTTTTTCAGTTTATAAGTGCTATTACAAATGTCTCTGTCCCTCTGGACGACGAGCAGTGTTTTATCCTGCCCACATCTGCTTATAAGAGCAGCCCACAGCCTTTTCCCCCTACAGACGGCTGTCACACACACTGTGTGCATTACTGACAGGGAAATGGGTTAATTAAACAAAGCATCATACGCATAATTACCAAAAGGTCATCACATCCTAAGCTTCAATGTGACATTTACATTTTTTTTTTGCAAATTGAAAATCTGTCCTTCTGTTACATTAATAAGGATACAATGAAAGCACAGAGAGAAAGAGAGAGAGGGAGGGAGGGAGCTGAGGATGAAATGCTGAGTAATTCTGCTGCTTTTTAATTTCTTCATCTCTAACAAATCATAGTGATGAGCTCTCATCACACTCGTGTAAACACTAGATGAGAACATTACACTTCAAAGTTCATTACAATTAATCTCCAGTCTGAGACTGACAAACGAGCAGCAATGCTGAAGATAATGAGCGCTAATTTACTTTCCCACACAGCATTTTATTTTCAAGCAAATGGCAAATCTCATACATCTTGGCTGTTCTCTAAATACACAGATGCAGAAAAAATCATTCATATTTTACAAAATGAGGCTACAAAGCATGAGATTGCTAGCTGGTTAGCTTTTTAATGGCAGGAGTGCAAACCCTAGCTGATCTGCAGACTGCAATGGAGGCCGGTGTCCTTGGGGAATACCTCTCTTTATGAGGGATCCACCCATGAGAAAAAGCACAGCATAGCACATTCAGAGTGCTAAAAACAGCTGCCCTGAAACTGCCTATGAATCAGCGATAATGCATCGTTGTACAGCTCGCTCGCTCCCTCTCTGAGACTGATTTATGATAGCAAACTAATTAGATGATCAGCATCACTCCTAATTGAATCCTCATCCAGCTGATCCCTCCATGGTCAAAGATACGAATCACTTCTGTCAAGGCACAAAATGGAAAGTTCAAACAATCTAATAATCGGTCAATTAAAATTAAAGCTTCCAAAAGAGTGCTTTCATAGAAATGCAGTGAGTGCCATTGAAGAACAATGTTTAGCTACTCAAGGAATCTTACTATGAACAGCTCATAAAGAGGTTATATGTCTATCTTTTTATTTATTAACATTTTTTATGTGTGTTAGCACTGTGTGAACAGCTTTTAACAAAAATGTTGCTTTTTGTAGTCCCTGAAAGCCCATCAGCTTATATTTATGTGAAGGAAAGTTTTGTCCGGATAAAAGATGTGACATTTATATACACTCCTGAGAGGCTCTCTTTCATCGTATACTGTATGACACATAAAACTGTCTATACAATCTTCAAGATACAAAACACACTATTCAATCATAAAATCAATGTCACACAAAGAACAGTTATTCATTTAAAATACAGTCTTAGACAGTCAGACCTGCAGTCTACAGTTTCATATAAACTTTATAGCTCAACTAACATAACCGTGTAATTTGAATCCAATTTTAATTGAACCTCCAATATGAGTTTCAGAGCTTCAGTATCCGCTTTAGTATCCATAACACTATGATCAGATGCTATTGTTACTGCTGTTTTCTCACCTTTGTCGGTTTGTGTGTATGTGTTTGTTTATTTTGTTATTGTGAGAGGATAGGGGCGGCGCGGTGGCGCAGTCGCCTCACAGCAAGAAGGTCGCTGGTTCGAGCCTCAGCTGGGTCAGTTGGCTTTTCTGTGTGGGTTTCTTCCGGGTGCTCCGGTTTTCCAAAGACATGCGCTGTAGGGGAATTGGGTAAGCTAAATTTTCTGTAGTGTATGTGTGTGAATGAGAGTGTACGGGTGTTTGCCAGTAATGGGTTGCAGCTGGAAGGGCATCCGCTGCATAAAACATATGCTGGATAAGTTCTTTCCGCTGTGGCGACCCCAGATTAATAAAGGGACTAAACCGAAAAGAAAATGAATGAATGAATGAAGGAATGTGAGAGGATATCATCTAAACACCAAGCTCAGTCGCGAAGGCGGCATATGGATGTTCAATAACAGTACTCACTCTAAAGGAATTGTTTTCATTTTTAAGTAAAACCATAAACTGACTCACCATGAGTATATCAGAGCTCTTAATTTATATTCAGTATTTTTTATCATTTGTATGCACAAGTGTGGGAACAGGAATTTGCTGGCTGCAAATTTTGGCCACTGGTGTCACTATTAACAAGGGTTTCTGAATTCTATATATACTGTAGCTTCCTTTATTCATTTTTCTTCGGCTTAGTACCTTTATTTATCAGGGGTCACCACAGCGGAATTAACCGCCAACTTATCCAGCATATGTTTTACACAGCAGATGCCCTTCCAGCCACAGCCCATTACTGGAAAATACCCATACATTCTTGCATTCACACACATACACTATGGCCAATTTAGCTTATTCAATTCACTTATACCGCATGTCGTTGGACTTGTGAGGGAAACCGGAGCACCCGGAGGAAAAACTCACACGAACACAGGGAGAAAATGCAAACTCCACACAGAAATGCCAACTGACCCAGCTGGGGGTCAAACCAGTGACCTTCTTGCTGTGAGGCGACAGTGCTAACCACTGAGCCACCGTGTCACCCTCCTTCAAAACAACTATTATTTTTTTGCTTGTGTTTGTGTCTCTGTCCAAGGGGAAGATAAAACGGATACTAAAAATGAGGTTAATAATTCACCCAAAATCAAAATGCTTTTTTACTCACCTTCTAACCTGTTCGACATAGAAGATTTTTTTGAGAAATGTCTAAGTATTTTGTGTCAATCAAAATATCAGAAATCAATAGTAAGCAATTCTGCATGGAAATATGTACTGTTTGTGCTCTGGAGAAAGAGTGTGGGGTTGAAACAACATGATGGTGAGCATAAGATGAAAAAACATTCATTCTTGTATGAACCATCCCTTTAAATTGAGACAACTGTCAGTCTAAGCAGTCCAAATTTGAGGTTTCTTTACTATTAATGTACTACACTGTAAAACCCAAAAGGTTTAGGTAACTCAAACCATTTAAGGAAACCGACTGCAGCAAACCATTTAAGTTAAAAAACTAAACCTAATGAGTACTGTGAACTTAATCTGTAAACCCAATAAATGAAGAGAACTCAAACCAACTGAGTACTGTAAAACCTAATAAGTTAAGGCAACTCAAACCGTTTGAGGAAATCGATTGCTGCAAACCATTTGAGTTAAAAACTAATCTATATGAGTACTGTGAACTTACTCCATTTAAGTTGAAGTAATGAGGTATTTAATTAACTCATTACCTTCAACACTGAGTTCAAAACTCATTTCAAATGAGTAGAATTAACTTTCAGTAAATTTTGAGTTAACTACACTCATTTGATAAAGTTGACAGTTGGGTTTTACAGTGTGTATAAACCATCCCTCTAAATCGAGACAACTGTCAGTCTAAGATGTCCAAATTTGAGGTTACTTAAAAAAACTATTCAGATGGGAATTTAGAATGTAATGTACTATTAATAAAGGGACTAAGCCGAATTAAAAGAAACTTCATGAATGAATATACTTTTAATGTACCATTAAACCTTTTTAAGATTGATCTATAAACCGACAGTGTTAATTCAACTCTCAGAGTGTTCATTTTAACACATTGCCGGTGTATATATATAATCCACACTGGCCAGAGTTAAATTAACACTTTCAAGTGTTAACAATTTAACACTGGCTCAAGAGTTATATATTTATTTATTGTTTTATCAGTAATTATTCACATACTTTATAAATGCAATACATACTACACTAGTTATGCATTATTAACCATTAAAGATTAATTATTGTTGGTTCAGAGCTAATTGACCCTTTGCTAAGCCACACCCGAAAACCGCCACACACCAATCGTGGCTTAGCAACCAAAACTACGCACAGGAGGTCTGTCAAGCTTTCAAGCGAGGAGCACAAGCCAAAGTGTTGTGCATATGGATTGTGCAAATCTGATACCCGGTATCCTAAAACTTTGGATGGGGTGGTGGATTTTTTTTTTACTCTCCAAAGCCTAAAACCCAAGGGGAGAAATGCCAGTGTGGATCAAGTTGTGTGAGGGGCTGTAAAAGGCAGCACAATCCAGTCATATTTCCATCTGTTTCAAGCAACAAATATTTGGATTATGTATCAACAGAACAAAACAGAGATATGGTCACAAATTGAGCACTTGCGATCAATATACTTCACCAGCAGTTGTTTTTCAGTCATTTCTAACCCTCATGTCCATGTCAGAGCTACAATTCACCGATGCTTTTGTTGGTCTTTTGGAGATTTAATCATTAGTGACGATGTTTTTGCAGGTTAGTGTCTGCTTTTATATTTGGTGTCGGATTAATATTTCCTGGTGGGGAAAATCTATTTGTTCACTTCTGCTATTTATACTTTGATTTGCATTTCAATTTATTTATTTTTTCCACTTAACTGCAAATTACAATAGAAACGGTATAAAAAGCACACAAACATACTGACAGTTATAGGTACTGTACATTGTTATGGGTCAATGATGCTAATTTTCGGCACAAATCCATCAATTTCCCTTTTCTGGCTGCTCTTTCTATAAATGAATTATGCAGAAGCACTGTCCATGCGTGTTTCCTCGTTGATTATTAACGATATATTTCATTCATTCATTAATTTTCTTTTCAGCTTAGTCCCTTTATTAATCTGGGGTCGTCACAACAAAATGAACTGCCAACTTATCCAGCATATGCTTTACGCAGCGGATGCCCTTCCAGCTGCAACCCATCACTGGGAAACGCTATATTTCATTGCACAACAGTTAGTCTATCAGGCTTTTTGGCTAAAAAAGAGAAATCACGGTTTAATTTGTTATTATTAGAATATTTTTAAATTTCACCCATCCTGCTGTGCATGAACTAAGCTGTTGAATGGTCAGCGTATGAGGTAGCTATAGCGTCAGTTTTGATTAAAGTATTTTCTAATCGGCTGCCTATTATATCGTGAGTATACCCCTGTAAAGCATGCTGCTGTCCTGTTTTGTCTGGCTTTCTCAGATATCTCACCTGTTCGGCAAAAATGACTAATTATATCCCTGCCAATGTCTCACACCGGGGCATACATATTGTAATAGACGTGCCAGGCACGAAAGCTTGACAGACGTAACAACAGTAACTAAGGAGGGCGGTGTTTAGCGAAGGGTCAATTAGACCAAAACAAAACATAGTTTCACATTTAATTTTTAATGTAACACTAAATTTCATGCATGTTGATGTGTTAACATGTAAAGTGTTAACCCTTGTGGTCATACAGAAATATTTAGATTTTAAAAAGTAATTAAAACACTGCCTAAAAAAAGCATAAAAACATGTGTTCACATTTGGTCCAAAAATGATTTTGATGAGGCATTACATTTATAATGTCACTGCTGCATGTCCAAAAAACTTATTTAAACAGCTTAAAATGATTTAGACCTTAATTTGACCTGTATAAAAAATAATAAGATGCAAAAACAAAAGATTGCTACTTGTTGCATCATTCTAGGTGAGTCCCCCCAAAAATGGTGGCTTTAAGAAGTGAAACACTGAACAATAAGCCTCATCTGTACATGATGTGCTGATCTTCAGATGCAGTTGAAAAGAGTTGGTCACTGCAGGCTATAAAAGGAACTAAAGAGCCTGTCTACCTAAAAAGCAATAGTCCACTCCATTTTCCATTTAGGCTGCATCAGTTCTATTTCTGCTGCAACAGGAGACCAGAGAGAATGCTTTGTCCCCTGTGACTATACCGCGCAGGTTGTATCGATCTCTTAAAATGATTTTGCCTTTTCACGCGACACTGCTGTAATGCAGATAGATTGAGTTGATCTTTGGCATACACACAGACGAGCAATGCTACGTTCAAAGTAGAAGCAGCAAGGTGTGTTTATGCATCCACAGAAAAAAAATGCTTTGTTATGATCAACACAACAGTGCTGTGTAATGTTGTACAAGCATTCGTGTCATCTAACAACTGACTAGCAGGCGGTTATGATGACTATGCAAACTGAGCCCTGTCCAGAGATCAAAAGGCGTTTTAAACCCTGAGCCGACTCATCACAACAGTGTTCACATCCACACGAGCCTGACAGATTATGTCACATGTGAATCTAGCCAGCCAAGTGATTTAGCACATCCAGCTTATTCAAACAGTCACATTATATAACAAACATTTAGTTTATTTAATTATTTTACAGCGTGACCTTGAGCGTGTACGATTGTGGGTGGCTGATTATACTTGCTTAAAATGTCAATATGCTATTTCTGCCCTGTAACCCTTGTGCATTAGAGATGCATTGATCCTGCAGTCTACAAGAAGCTAGCAGTCGCTCTTTGAATTTAGAACTATAAAACAGCAACATCAAAACATTGTGATGATTTAAAAAAAAAACTAATGTAATCATGCTGGAATTATAATCATAATCATCATAATCACATGGTGGAACCACATTTAAGTCTAAATCTAATGGCAATTTTGATATTGGATTTCATCATAACACAAAAAAAATATTTGAGAACATCTACAGGACATCAAAATTATTTTCAAGGAAATTTGTCAGAATTTTAAAGCTCTTGGGTTGAATCTGTCCATTAGCAAGAGGTCATTCAAATAAAAAAAACAGTATAAGGAAATCAAATAAGAAGGGTTGTTAGAAAAAAATGAGGAAAAGGTTATTTCAAAATCAATTCCCATCCTTCTGGTATACTTGGCTACAAAATCTGTCAAAATGCATGCATAACAAATGATATGCACCAACATGTGTGGACAAATAAATTTCTCACCGAGCCCAAGTATGACACACTGTAGAGATACGCAAGACACAGCTGTCTCAGAGGTGTACACCTGGGGCCATTGCCAACTGATGTCCATTCATTTGACATAGCAAGCTCAGATTTCTAGCCACTTTACTACTGTGTCCCCCATCAGTTGCTTTTTTCATTCATAATGTAATTTGGCAAATAAACAAACATTGATTCACATGAATGTAGCTAAAAGTCCCTTTTAAAAATCTTAAAATACATAAAACCCCACACTAAATTTGTTTATCAGAGATATTAATATATAAGCATTCTCATATATAATAGTCATGCCCATTAAATCCTCTGCTGAATCAATGCATTGCAATACTGCAGGTAGCAAAAAGATGAGCCATTGTCAACGACTTTCCCAATGCTCCCTTTTCGCATAGAGACACATAGAGGGGACTTACCAAAAAGGAGAGCCAAACAAGGTGTGAGGATTCCTGCTCCGGGCGACTGCAAAAGGTAGACGCGATGGAAGTGCTCTCTAATCGGCTGCCAGTTGCGGCGAGGTTTCTTTGGGGTGAAAGGAGAGACGCAGCGATCACTGCAGCGAGGAGAGTCCACGCGCGGCGCAGCGCAATGCTCGAGCTGATGTGTGACGCGACAGAGACACAGCAGAGCTCAGCGTGCGTCGGTCTGTGCTCATCACCAGAAAACGAGCTCGTGTTTTCACGGTCCTCCGCGGGCTCTGCTGTGCTCTGGGCTCTTTTGAGTGTGCGCAAATTGTGCCTTCACGCTCTGGATGAACTCGGATGGAGCGGTGATAGAAAATGACATCAGCAAGTCAGTCAGATAGAGATGAAAAAGTGTTTGAGATCCACGCATTCCGCCTCTTTGTCTTTTTTGTAATTAGCCAATGTGTGAATTGCATAATGGTTTTCAGAGAGTTGTGCATGTGTAAAGATTTAAGGTTTTTTAGGCAACATTTACTTTTATATATTTGCAAAATAGAAATGTGATGGTGCAGCCACGTTAAAATGTCATTTTTGTCAATAGTAATAACTCACAGCTGGCATAGAAGTCACTTTAAAACAAAGCAGCTTTCTGTTGGTCATGACAAATTCACTAACTTGACATTCTGAATGGGAAAACTGACCATATATGCTTACTTCATGCTTTTCGAATAGCCTACCTGTGTGGTTTCCATCAGCTGTTAATGTCATTGTGTACTAGCTTCCTTCAAAACATGCTTTGAGTAAGCATCAATGATTTACACTGCCTAGTTGAAACTTAAAAAGGCTCACACTGGGCAATATGCTATGCCACATATTTAAAATTTAAGTATTACTATCTTAAAATTGGGGTGACACGATGGAGCAGTGGATAGCGCTATCGCCTTACAGCATGAAGGTGGCTGGTTCGAGCACTGGCTGGGTCAGTTGGCATTTCTGTGTTGAGTTTCCATGTTCTCCCCGTGTTCGTGTGGGTTTCCTCCGGGTGCTCCGGTTTTCCCCACAGTCAAAAGACATGTGCTGTAGGTAAATTGGGTAAGCTAAATTGTCCATAGTGTATGTGTGTATGTCCTGGTCCTCCAGGTTGGGGTTGAGCGTTGGGCTAACAACTCACCTCATAAAAAATAAACTAGATGTTACGAAACACCAACATGGTGCGACTAAATATCAACTTCCATATAAATGACCCTGGGAGTAAGTAAGTAAGTATTATTATCTTTTAATGTTGCCAGTGGTGCCTTTCTATCTATAATGCCGAACTGCGATCCAGCTGTGGACTGCATGTATAATGCAACATGTATGTACAGAGGTGTACCAAGGTAACCTTGATTGTTTAGTGCCACCTTGCGACTGTATAATAAGTTAGTGTAGGCTGCATTCAGCCATTTTTGTTATGTTTATTTGAAGAGTTAATACAATATCACAGCTCAGATCAATGTTTTGTGTCTAATTGTTTAGTTTTGTGGCAAGTAGCCATGTAATAAGCATGATAATGTACATCTAGGTGGTTATTTGGTCACACTTTATTTTGATGGTCCGTTTGTTGAATTTAAGTTACATTGCATCTACATGCCAGCTAATTCTCATTAGATTATAAGTAGACTGTTAAATTGGGGTTAGGGTTAGTGTACATGTATTTGCAAAGTTTCTTAGTCAGTTAAATGTCTGTTGAAGGAGCAGTATCAACAGATATTAAGCAGACAGTCTACTAACACTCAAATGGACCAACAAAATAAAGTGTTACTGGTTGTTTTTGCTAAATAAAGGCCATCATTCTCATACAACAGCTGCTGATAAGTCTGTCTGATTCAATTTTGGAGAAGAAATCTTTATATGTACAGGTACATTATGCCTTACATAAAATATATTTTCACTAGCATGGACCACACCACACTTTTAGCTAGACTTTATTGTAGGGATAAAAAAGATGGTAAAGGAATGAGGGATGAAGGGGGAGGGGAAGGGAAGTAAGAGGATAAACAGTGAACGGGTAGGTAGGTTGATCGGGCGTCCTACGATGATGCCCAGGGACTCAGAGTGATTTTGGCAAAGTGATTAGACCCCCGATTCAACCTAGGAGGGAAGAGAGGGTTATAGGATTGTTAATGGGAAGCAAGGAAAGGGGAGGGTGGGTTCAAGAGAACGAGAAGAACAGTGCTAGAGGGCTGGTCTGCTTTAAATAAGTTTTAGGGAGTAGGTGATTGGTTAAGGAGGCAAAGTGAGGCATCGTCCTGCTGCCGAACCTTTGTTAACAAGTTAAATTAATGTAAAATGAGATATATTTTAATCATACCCAGGTGAAAAAGAAGTGCTCTTAAATATATTACAAATGTGCTTGAAATGTAGATAGTAGGTTTAAAGCACAGTTAGCAAAAATAACTGCTGGAACTCAAGCATACTATTTATGCATTTTAATGTATTTACAGAAAACACACTAATTTTAATCTTTCTTAAAGTATGTTTTATGTGTACTTTGTATAAGAACATTGTGAAACGATGCCAATTTGAGTGTGTTTAAAGTATATGCATGTTTTTTTAATTGTTTTAGACATAATGAAACATATTTTAGGTACTGCAAATGAGCATGTGCTTTTAGCAAAATATTTTACTTCACACTAATGTTTATTGTCAATTAAAAAAGTTGAAAATTACAGTTTTCAAGCATTCAGAAACCGTGCAGTTATTTGTGTTTGTACTGTACTTTTAAAGCATATTTTAATATAGTTAAAATACATTCTTTTGAATGATTTTGTTAATTATTGTTGAAATAAAGTAGCTCTTGTAGTACCCTGTAAATGTATAGTAGGTATAGTAATAACACATTAATGTGAAGCTTAAAATATTTTTTCTACTGGGCTTAAAATATACTTCCACTGAGCTTAAATAATACTTTAACTAGTTTTAAAATGCACTTCAGCTGTGCTTTTATTATACTTCATCTGAACTTAAAGTATACTTCAACTGAGCTTATACTATACTTTAATTGGTTTTAAAATCCACTGCAGCTGGGCTAAAAATACACTTTAAAATACACTTTTAACTGTGTTAAAATATACTTTAACTGTATTTCAAATATATAATTTAAATGTACTTTAAATAAAATGCACTTTTAAAAGTACACTTCAATTGTACATAAAGTATGTCCATTTTAACAACTAAGTATGTTACGACATATTTAAAATAGCTTAAAGTTAATCTTAAGTATAAAAAAAATACCAAGGAATATGCTTGTAGTTGTTCCAAAATAACACATTTAATATCCATTTAGTATAGTACAATTAAAATATGCTAATTACGTCCAAAAAGTAAACCTTAAGTACACTTTCTTTTCACCTGGGTAAGGAATAAGTACTGTATATCTGACATGTTAAGTGGTGTTACTATAGTTCAGTGTCTGTTTAATAACTTCAGCTTGCATTTATGCCAAACCTAACCTTTTGTTACTCCAGAGATACAAAAGAAATTCTCCCCCACTCACTATAAATAGAATTCTGCCACAAGCCCAATCTCAAGAGGAAACACGGTTTCTTATTAGCCAGAAATGTGGCTAATTCATACAAATTCATACCATTTCATTGGTTTGAAAACAGGATTTTTAAAAGCAGGGGTGTCCCAAACCACACCCTAACCCTATCATTGCATATCATTAGCAAATTGTACTAAAATGTACAAATGAGATTGCACAAATTAATACAAATTAGCCACTAAATCAAAAGGTTTTAGAGACTGCATTTGACTTCTGTGTATAGTGTTGATCTATTTTTCATCATCACAGGACAGGCACTGTATCTGTGGACAAAAATAACCAATGAATTCTTTTTTCAATGATGCAGGCTCTGTCTTGGTTTCTTCAAAAAAGTGTTAAAGCCATGACAGTTTGTCCGTTGAAGTGTAGTTTGCTTAACTTTTCCTACTCCTAACAGCAGAGTAATGGATGATGTGAAAAAGCCAGAAAGTTACAAGGCAGTTAGCAGATTTTCCACACTTTCAGCTGCACGACAGTGCTCTTTGTCATTCGCACATTTGTTGAAGTCAGCACCATGGTTAAAGATTTTCTCCCAATGCAGGCATCAATAAAAAGAGCTATGTGCCTCAGGAATGGTCGCCAACCTCTTCAAGTACAAAGCGAAAAACATGTTTTGAAACAAACCGATTTTAGGGTGATTCGTGACCCACCTACTGGGAATAAAAGTGTCAAATGGGACAGATGCCAACAGAAGAGTGAAAAATGAGCTCTGTGCTGTGCGATGGAAAGTCTTGACAGAAATAAAAAGAGTAGTTCCGAGATCATCATTCTTGCTTTATGTACCAAAACTAGTTTTAAACTCATGCAATAACTTTTATGGACGTGCCTTCTTCAAAAATTCATGAATAATTTATATATAGTTCTATGTGTAATCAAAATGCTCATATAACTCTATTATCCCTCCTGCAGTTTGCACTAAAAACAGAGACGGTGAAGTCATTTTCTTTGATGCATTGCAGCCTGCTGTCAAGACGCGCTGTTATTTTATCATCCTACTCTTGTCGTTAAAATTCATAAAACACAGGAGAATGTGTTAAAGCAGAATGCAAACTGTACTCACACCATGCTAATAAATTCATGTGGCAAAGCATCTCCTGTTTACTAAAGAACCACTCTGTAAATGGCTTCCATCTAAGACAAATAGGCCTTGCGCGTGATTTGAACATCAGTACATGCAGACAGCCGAAGCATCCTCATGCAATCACATCAAACGCCGCTGGGTCACTGCAAATCACACAGCTTTGATGACTGATTCCACTTGTGAAAAATTCCTGCTGAGAGCTTTCAGTGCAAGCGAGGAGCCTGGCAAGTGCAAAGGTTTGTTATGGCAGGAATGAAGAGAGGATTTAGTTTATTATAATCAGAATCAGAGCTGCGGGAATGAATCAAGGGGTTATCCAGACCCCACTGATCAGCCAGACTCAAAATCACATCTTTTTTTATGGCACAATGAATCCTACACATCCAGACAGGGGAAATAAGCCCAGCGCTGCCAAATCTGACAGTCATCTTGAAAAGAAATGCTAAAGCCTCAGACTGAAAAACAAAGACCGAAGTTAATAAGGATTTAAGAGCAATGTGGAAATTGCAGATGCATGCAGCATCAGTTTTACATTGTAAAAACTTACAACTCTTGACTTTGAAACCTACTATAACTTTGAAACCTCTGAAAATGCTGTTCATTTTTAATTGAAAAACAAATGCTTTTAGTATTTCATGTAAATGCTCTCTTAGTTATTTCAGCACAAATGATTAAACCTAGAATTAACCAGAGGTGTAAAGAGTACCTGAAAACCATACTTGAGTAAAAGTACAGAGACCTTACTGTAAAAATTACTCCATTACAAGTTACAAGTCACCAATTCCAATAAGACTTGAGTATAAGTATTAAAGTATCCAATTTTAAAAGAACTTAAGTATTTTACTCATACTGAATGTAGGCTCAAAGAACACCAAGAAAGGTTTAATTTTCCTAATATATAAATTAAATTTAACACCTTAATGTTTCAAAATGGCAGAACAAAATATAAAAAAAAAAATAGAACAAAAAGTCTCAGTCAAACTCAAATGTTCAAAACAGGCATAAACAATTTATCAAAAAAAAAAAAAAGTAGTAAAACGTAGTAAAAAAAAATCAGAGCTGACTTTGATGTGATTCATCTCAGTATCAGGGGGCAATATTTTTTATTTTGAGTAGTTTTTCAATTGATTAAGATGTTTTCTCTGTATTAAAATTAAACAAAGAGGAGCAGTGTTATTTTTCAACTTAGTAAACTACATATAAATTCAAGCTTCAGCTTCATCACTGGCTGCAGCCATGTCGCCAATTAAACACCTGGTATTAGGCAAGCTGCTGAATTACTTTCATATGATTTAGCTCATAAATAGCATACAGTACCTTCAACACCCTGCAGATGGCGATATCGCCTCATCCGCCCAACAAATTAGCTGTGGTAGATAAAGATGCCGACTTGTTGTGCACAATCACAATGTAATGAGTAACGGTAAGCATCTGTTCAAATGAAGTGGAGTAAAAAGTACATATATTCAATCAAAAATGTAGTCAAGTATGAGCAACAGTTGCTTATATTTTTGATACTCAGTACAAGTACAAAGTAGTCAAAAAATACTTAAGTAAAGTAACGAAGTCCATTTACTCAAGTACTTTACACCACTGGAATTAACATACTTTTACTGAATGAATACTTCTATAAATGTAGTCTAGGCCCAGCAAGCAATCGACGTTAATTGCCTGCTGGGCCTAGACTACATTTATAGAAGTTTTCATTCAGTAAAAGTACGCTAATTCAGTATAAGCCGTTAATATTGGGTTAGATTCAAGTTGTGATGTCAGGTGACCACAATTGAATGTCTAGCCAGCGACTAAGGACGACGTTATTTTGAAGTCCAATAACGACATCAAATGATGTTGATATTTGGTTAATATTGGTTGTATTGGAAAGTGACCAACATCTTAATTTAACGTCATATTGACATCAAATCCTGACATTTATTCATCAGGTATGGCAACCAAAATCCAACATCTGATTGATATTATGATTACGTCCACACAACGTCAAGCTGTAACATCATTAGATGCTGATATTTGGTTGATATTAGGTTGATATTAGGTTGGACATAGGACATTGATGTCAGACTGATGCTGATGTCAACCCGATTTTCATTTCCAAACAAAATTCAACGTCCCCACGACGTTGGGGTACAACGTCAATCTGATGTCATGCTGACATCCTGTCCCTGCTGGGGGGCTTATAAGCTGAAATATTTATCAAAGAAAAAAACAAGCTTTGTCAAGGTAGTATTGATATATTAAAGGTGCAGAAGGTGATTGCCTTCAGAAACATGTTTTGCTGTGCTGGTTGAAAGTCTCTTCACATTCCAATAGTAATGATTAAAGTAAATGATGTACTGTAAATGTATTAAAATGTATTTTTATATTCAGGGTAAGGCATAAAAAAAAATGTTCATCCAATTAAATATTGTCAGGCCGACATTCCCCATAATTCTGATAAGTAGCCAAACTGTCGGTCAACAAATGTAGATTTGTACATCTGTGCACCCCTTTCATGCAGATCCGCTGTTTGCACGTGCGTTCATGTGCACACAAGAGAAAGTGACAGTGGTAAAAACAAATGCTGAATTAAATCTTTTTAAAATCCTGAATCAATATTGGAGTTACTTTTGCAAGCTGGAGGAACACCATGGCTGAAGTATTTTAGACAGGTAATGTTATGTTTTGAAACTCTTTTAGTCATGCAAAGCTTATGTAGATTGTGTTGTGTTACCAATGGGTTATATGCACAGAAGTGTTGTTCAGCCACGGAAATCCTCTGGCAATAGATTGATGTGACTATTTTCAGTTTCATAAGGGACCTTTTACAGCATTGATAATGTAGACTGTTATAAGTAAATAGCGCTATTCCACCTAGCCTGCTTTACTGAGGTGAAGTTGGTTTCATATTCACATCACATTGGTTCATTTTTGAACAATGACAACCTGTGACGTGCTGCCTATATTGTTTACCATGCTTCTTTGAATATTCTGTCTGAAATAGCATGTAAGTATGGCTTAGTAATAAGTGTAATTCCTGCACCCTGCCGGCCAAACACTAAGCATACAGTAGTTGCTTTAGGACAAAGCGTATGAGAGAGTGAGACCAGTGATCCTTGCATGCATCAAATATTGTACATTATGACAAGATATAATGCAGTTTTTCATTCAGAATTGAAATATTATTAAGTACTATAAAGTTTTCTAACTGGTGAATAACATGATCTAGTGGGTTGTCTACTGTCATCTTTAATGTGCTCATTTGCAATTTCAGGAGACGTGACTTTGGACAGCAGGGGAGGGACCGTGCTTCATAGATATTATACTAACGGATAGCATTTTGGCAGATCACCTACTGCTCCTTTAAAGGGATGTTTCACGCAAAATAAAATTCTGTCATCATTTACTTATTCTGTCATCATCACCCTTTAATTGTTTCACAACATTATAAGAACTTTATTTCATATTTTGGAAAATGTTGGAAACCTGTAACCACTGATTTTTTATATATATATATATACATTTGTTTTTTCTTCTATGGAAGTTAGAAAGGTTGTTAGACTTTTTTCAATATATCACCTTTTTTGTTCAACGGAAAAAAAGAAACTCATGAAAGTTTGTAACCAGTTTAGGGTGAGTAAATAGTGGAAAATTTTCATTTTGGGGTGAACTGTCCTTTTAAAGAATTTCCAAGTTTGTCACTTCATGGCTTGTTGTTGCTACAGCCAAATCCAATGAGATTCAGTTCAACAGTTACAATGAAAATGGCAAACTATACGCTATCATATTGGCAACAGACATGTCCTCACAAAAGCAATCCCTTTGAATCCTGTTGAGGGAATTATAGAGAAATCAGATCAAGATGGCGATATGTCAGCTTCGATAAAATCTGACGCCTGCTATTCAAGTGGGTAACAGTCTCTAAAGACTGCTATTGCAAGATTAGTGAATGTAAAGATGTCACAGAAAATACCAGAACAACAAAGACTTAATAGAATGGAGAGGTCAGAGGAGAATTGCAGACATCCGGGGTTGAGATTCGACAGATTTTGCACTAAATACTATGCAAAACAGACCACAAGAAATCCACGACTTATGACCACAGGGTGCCCAAGTTAAACTCAACATGTAGACGATTATGACGCTCCGTTATCACTGGAAAAACATGGTGGCACAAGGGTGGCCACTGACTAAAGCGGAGTGGAGGCGATCCATCATATGGAAGGCCTGTGGAGAGTTTTGACGTTAGTGGAGAGGCACAGACTAATCCAGACCCAGCAGGTGTGGAGGCGGAAGACGACGACCCTGCCGTGGTCAGCTCTGCATTAATACTGGAACTGAAATGCATTTGAATTAATACAAGGAAAATGAGAGATTTTTCACAGCTCATTTACATTTTACAGCTTGCTTCTAATGCAGTGAACAAACAGCCCTTAAACATCCTCATTAAATTCAAACTGAAGAACTGTTTCAGTGTTCAGCGGGGTTGCTTTTATTATATCATTAATATTGGGCAAGGTTTGGGTCTATTTGCAGTCATTGTCAGTTTTATTAGGCTAATGGTTAAAGTCAAAGGTTTAAAGTTTGACCCCAGAAAGGGTAACCCATTAAATGGGTTGTTGAGACCCAATTTCATTTCTCAGGTTGCTTCAGAAGGCTTGCCGGTGTAATTAGTTTAGCACAAGTACCTTGTGAAATATGCTTGTGGAGCATCATGGTGTACATTCATTCTCATTTCTTTTAAAATTGTAATTATCCAATCCAGACTCAGTAGGAAATAAATGCCCCTGGCTACATTTCTGCACATATCACATTACTTCTTTCACATTGTGAAGTGAAATGTACAGTGAGTGTTCTGGAAAGCAGGTTCATTTTTGTTCAAACCAGATCAAAGCGAATCTGGCAATTTGTTAATCTGGTTGTTGCATGTGTCAATGCAGTTTGCAAATCAAATGTCCAGTGTTTGGCAAGGCAAGGAGAGCTTATTTATATAGCACATTTCATACACAATTCAAAGTGATTTACATAAACAGGAATAAAAGAGACAAGTATAAATAAAATAAAAACAGATAAAAACTAAACTAAACCAGTTAAAACTGGTTATAAAAGAATGAAAAAGAAAAGAAAGACTTACATGTAATAGTGCGATCTGTCGGGTGTAGCACAGTGCTTATTCAGTAAAGGCACAGTTAAACAGATGTGTTTTCAGTCTTGATTTGAATGTGCCTAATGTTGTGCCACATCTGATCATTTCTAGAAATTGATTCCAGCAGCAGGGGGCATAGTAGCCTGCTTTGACTGAACTCTTGGAATTTCTAGTTTATATGATCCTGAAGATCTGAGTGATCTATTAGGTTTGTATTCAGTGAGCTTATCTGTAATGTATTGAGGTCCAGGCCATTTAGTGATTTATAGACAAGTAATAATACTTTAAAATCTATTCTGAATGTAACTAGGAGCCAGTGTAAATACCTGAGGACAGGTGGGATGTGCTCTGATTTCCTGGTTCTGGTCAGAATCCTGGCAGCAGAGTTCTGGATGAGCTGCAATTGTCTCACTGTTTTTTTGGGAAGGCCAGTGAGGAGGCCGTTACAGTAATCCACCCTGTTGCTGATAAAAGCATAAACAAGTTTCTCTAAGTCCTCACAGGAAACAAAGCATCTTATTCTTGCAATGTTTTTGAGATGATAGTACGCTGATTTAGTTACTGCTTTGACATGAATACTGAAACTCAGATCTGACTCCAGAATTTCACATCCAACTGTTAATTTCCTCAATGCATTTGCAGAGGGTGTCAATGGAGCTGAAGTCATTAGGCTAAAAGTCATTGGTGCTAAAAGACTGATAATCTATTGAATTTGAAATAACTTACCATCTACACTAAGCCTAGACCAGAGATGCACAAACTAGGGCCCGCGGGCCAAAGTTTGCCCATGGTAACTTTTGATTTGGCCCACCAACCAATCTGAAAAGCGAGTGATGGGGAAGATTGAGGGGCGAATGCCCCCTAAGATTGTCATTTCTAATATAGCATTACCTTTTTTTGATTGTTTTATTGATGAGCTACAAAAGGCAAGCTAAAATTAAATGTTGCTCATGAATCTGATTTTCAAAAATGTCAATATTGTCACTCTATGGACCGAGAACAATACAGCGAGACATCAAATCAAGGCAAAAGCAGGTGCAGCTTGACTCGTTTATTTGGCATTAAACTCCATTCTGTTATAAACGGGATTGTTTTTGTCTTTACTGTTAAAATTCATGATACATTTTAATAATATATACTTCATAGTTAATATAAAGCAATGTTTTCTAGTTATTTAAAAACAACCCTGACCTAGACTAAACAACTAAAAAAAGTACACTTGTACCCATGTTGGCAGCATATTTGCAATGCTGAACCAGGTAAGCTACCAACCAAGTTTACTAACAGCTTTAAATGGAGCTGCTATGTAACTTTAAAGTGCAATCTTTTAAAATCATCCGCTATGGTAAATGTGTTTAGAGTTTATTAGACAGTATTGTGCAAATACGTCTGTCCCTGTAAAATTTGTGTGAAATTTGTACTTTAGTAAGGGGAGAGACAAAGTGCAAAAATACACTGAGCATAAGTTTAAAGTGCAAGAGTTTAAAGATTAGCTGAATTTATTACATGCATGGTTAGTAGACATGCACAAGTACTCAACGCCATTTTGATGGTTTACATTTACTTCTAAAATGTGCAATCAAACAGGCGACGCAGTGGCGCAGTAGGTAGTGCTGTCGCCCCACAGCAAGAAGGTCGCTGGTTCGAGTCTCGACTGGGTCAGTTGGCGTTTCTGTGTGGAGTTTGCATGTTCTCCCTGCGTTCACATGGGTTTCCTCCAGGTGCTCCGGTTTCCCCCACAGTCCAGTGCGGTACAGGTGAATTGGGTAGGCTAAATTGTCCGTAGTGTATGAGTGTGAATGAGTGTGTAAGGATGTTTTCCAGAGATGGGTTGCAGCTGGAAGGGCATCCGCTGTGTAAAACATGTGCTGGATAAGTTGGCGTTTCATTCCGCTGTGGCGACCCTGGAATAATAAAGGGACTAAGCCAAAAAGAAAATGAACGAATAAATGTGCAATCAATGAATACAGGCTTAGCATTCCTCAAACTGGGTAAAAAGTTTCTGCTTTTCCTGCCGTAAAGTGAAGTAAATTCCAGTGTGCAGCTTTAGTTTGCCAGGATTTTGTATGCTATTTGCATTTCTGTATCGACAGTGAGCATGATACAAGGCCAAAGCAATCAACATCAGAATCTGCAGACCAGTGCTTGTGTCGTTACACAACATTACCATTCAGAGGGAGAGATTCATAAAATGATTTTATTGTAGCAATAATGGTACTCAACCAAGAGAGAACTCACACTCATAACCACTGGACTGCTGCAATTTTTATTCACATGCTAGTTTCGCTATTACACTGAAGTTGCTGAAAATACATCATTTTACCATACTATTTAATAAAATACAAAAATATAAGCATTTGTTGGTGGAGCCAATGAGTCAGTCCTCATAGCTTGCATCATAAGGGCATAAAGCATCTGCTTAGTATTACCCAAGCATCTATTACTTTTTAGCTGCATTTAAGGGAACAAGTAATTGACAAGTTCAAATGCTTCAAATTCAAGATTAAAAGCGTTTTTATACATGCTGAGTATATGGAAGAAATTAAAGTCAAATGACAAAAATCACTTGAGTAAATGAGTTGTGTTGATTATGGTTTAGGGGTGTGTGGCAAAAAAGGCTTTTTCACAAAACCAATATTAAGTTGCACAAGTCTTTTTTTATTTTATTTTATTAGAATATTAAGTAAAATTGTCTTCCATGAAGACATTTTGTACATTTTTTACATAGATATCTAAAAACATTTTATTAGTAGTAGTAATATGCATTGCTAAGTCTTTATTTTGGACTTTAAAGGCAATTTTTACAGTAATTAGGTTTTTTTTTAACCCTCACATTCCAGACTTTCAAATAGCTCTTGGCCAAATATTATCCTATACAACAACCATATATTAATGAAAAGCTTATTTATTCAGTTTCAGATGTAATGAATGTCTTAAAAAAGACGCTAATTACTGATTTTGTGTTCATGGTCAAATTTGTTTTATAACAATAATCAAACAATAGTTTTGTGAGTGTGTTTTTCTGCTGCATGGTACCTTTAGGTTTAGGCTGTCAGGGATAGATAAATAATTACAACACTAAAAACAAATCAAGGCCCTATCATGATGAGTGATTCACTGATTCTTTCATTCAAAAAAATTGTTCAACAGCTGATTCATTTAGAAGAGAAGCAAGTGACCATCTTTATGAATGTATCATTGATTCCTTCCAAAAGAGATTCATTAAATTCAGCAAACACATGCTGAAATTATATTACAATACCATATCTTACAAATATGAAAAATAAAAACCTAACAAGGATATGTTTTTGCTTTGTTGACGGTTAAAACATGTTTTTCCTCTATGAGTAATATGTCAGGTAAACCACCTCTAAAACAATGATTATGATTTTATATATATAGCTCTAAAAGTCATTAGCCTAATTAAATTATAGTAATAACTAAGATGAGTGTTGAGCTGACAAAATCAGTGATTTATCTTCAGTTTGACTGTACGTGGCTTTCAGATTACGCCCACTGTGGAAAGTATATTTGCTGTTGTGCATCATTGGAGAGAAGCCATGGAAAATGTATTTGGCTGTGCATTCTTTACACAAGAGGAAGAACATGAAACTTCAGTGCTATTTAAAAAAGAATCTATGAGCTTCATGCCAACTGCGAGACAGACCACATTGATTTACCATCACTGAAGATTGCTACAAATTTGCCATCACACAAACAATATCTAAGAATTCATTAATGCTAACAGTGGCTGTTTGAACAAATAGGACACTGCAAATTGCATGTATGTCTATGTGCTTCATTGTCAAATTTGCGCTTAAGGTTTTCATAATGGACTTCAAAAGTACACTGCGTGATACGCCTCATGTCACGTTCACTTAGAAAGCCCATCTGTTATTAAAGGAACACGGGTTGCTGGTGATATTCAGTGATGTTTGGGAGTATATGCTGCGCTGATTTTATTAATGGTCTCATTTGATTTATCTAAAAATCAATAAACTGCCTCTGTAACATGAAAGAGACGCAGCGCTGATGGGACGTGGAGACATCAAAGTGTCCCGTCGAGCCAGAAGGTATCAGGAGCCTTTTGAAGTTCTTTAAAAATTATGAGCCGATCTCGACGCAGATGCTCCTCTGTGTCATTCATTTGCAGACATAATGAGGCCCAGTAATTAATTAATGTGGTTAAGGTTTAACATAGGAGATCAATAGAGCTGGCTTGTTTCTGTTTGGAGATTTTACTAAAAAGAAAAAAAAAGAACTATATGTTGATATATTGTACAGGGAGAGAAAAACTAAAGAAAAAAAAGGTGTTGCAGTTTGGTGCATTGCAGATTGATGCACTGTCAGATGGCTGGCTGTATGACTGTGCACTTATTGTTAAACTAAGGCTATGTTTAGAAAAAATGATGTAGTAAAAAATGGAAGAATATTTTTGTGTATTTTATAAAAGTTTCACATTTACACAACATTTTTAAAATTATTTACACACCTGCAAAAACAGCCAAAAACACTGTATTATGTATGCCAGGCCAGTGTTTGGCACTGCCACGTTGTTAGTAAACAGTACCTTTAATGAAGTGAAGAAGTGCCATCGGCGACTCTGCACTGGTGTGTATGTAGAATTTGTTGGGGCTAGAATTAGGGGGTAGAATTGGTACCGGGCTGCACAAGAATTTATAAATTATTTCCGTTTTATTTAATATCTAAGTCTAAACGATCTTTTATTTTGAAAAATCTTTTATTTTGAAAAATGACCGTATTTTCTCGCTTACATCTCGGTCACTTGAGCGCCCAAATTTACCCCACAAGCAGCAAAATGAGTAAGAAACAGACGTCATTGGAAAGGTTCTTTGCTAATGCAGAGTTCAGACTGTATGATTTTATGATTTTGACTGGGCGACAGGTTTTGAGAAATCGTCAACAAATACCTGAAATCACAGGCAAATCGGTGCTCGTTCACGTGAGTGACAATCACACAGTGTGAACTATCAAAGACGCAATCTGAGAGAATCGCAGATGAGTCGCCAAAACCCGTGAGATATTTGGCGTGCTAAATATCTGGAGCTGTCGGTGATTCAAATCATGCCGTGTGAAATGTGCTCTGATTGAAAATAACATCAACGATCACCTACAGCCAATGAGAGGGTAGCATTCACTACTGGGTACCTGCAGGCCAGCGGGAGCTTGGGGGAGAAGTTAAAAGCTCTCCTTTTCAGTTTATTTGGACCCAAGAAATTGAGGAAAAACTCTTGGAAATTCGGCAGGAGCACCGTGTCTGTTGGATGTGTCATCTGAGCAATACGCACAACCGGGTCGAAAAATAAAAAAAGTTTAAGAGAAATTGCTCCCTTCTAAGCCAGGTGAGCAAAATAAGTACATTTTCTACCCCACTAAAGGCGTCTTTCTCATTATGTAGTTAATAACAACATATATATTACGTGACCTCGCGTTGTTTCCATGTCTTCTCACGTGTGTTTGGTTGTGAAACGTAGTTTGGACAAAGTTGTCGGCGATTCTTCCTATTTTAAAGTCATGCAGTGTGAACCACCCTGTCGCCGATACATCTTGCAGTGTAAACAAAGCACTGACGGAACGCTAGCCCAGATAGTCATGCAGTGTGAAAACATCTGTGACACGACTACTTTGAAAATCATGCAGTCTGAACTCGGCATAAGGGGAAAAGGCCCAGTGAAGGACCCACAAACTGCCAAGGAATGAATCCGCCACCCATTTGTCAACAAATCAGGTGAATCCAGCATGTCTGTGCAAGAAGATTAACTGCTGGAGATCGCAAATGAAGGCAGCCTTTTAGGGGCTGTTCACATATCGCGTATTTCTAAAGTTGCGTTGCTGGAGGTGCGTGACGTGTTTGCGCCTTCCAGTCTCACCCAGATGAATGAATGCCGCGAGCGCACCGCAAGTCACGTGACAAGAACTGACCGATCAGCTTCAGCTTGTATGGAATATACACATTTCGGTAGACTATTTACCTCAGACAAACACAGAACACTGCAGTGCTTTGTAATTTTCTCCATAAATAAAACTTGTATCAGAGTTGCAGCAATGTTTTGTCAGCTTGTCATCCTCTGAGAAAACGGTTGATGGTCGCCTAACAACCTACGAACCACCGACACCCCCCTTTCCAGGTCCGCGATAAAATTGGCAATCTTTGAACGGTCTGCGGTGATAAATAGGTTGGAGACCACTGAAATAATCCACACTCTGCTGAGGAAGCGTTAGCAAACAGTCGACCAACAACAACTACCACATACTCGACGATTGTTGTTTGTTTGTTCGTGCTTGCCTTTTATTATCTTTACCCTAAACAAAGTGTGTGGTGTCACCATTTTTAAAAACTCTCCTGTTCTGGTGTATATTAGGCTTGGGCAGTATCCAAATTTTGATACCGTCAAACCTCCTCCCTATTTTACCTCGGTATACGGTATTACCGTGCATAATAAAAAAAATTATGATGCAAGGCTCAGACAGAGTCACCAAACTTTTGGCTTGTGCCTAAACCATTCAGAAACTGAATACCGTATATGCGACCTTAGGTTCGCGGTCACCTGTTTGTTGCACAATTTGTAAATTGTCTTGTTTGTATTAGAGATCTACGCGGGACTAAATTTTAGGGCGGAGGGATGTTCGCAAACAGAAGAGCAAAACCAAAAACCATCTTGCTAGATGATACAGAGTCCAGACAGCCTATAACAAGCTGTCTGTATAAACACACACACATACAGTAGACACACAGCACCACGCTCTCTCTCATTCACACACATACACACACACACACACATAGACAGCATTAAACAAGCGACACACAGCATCACGTTCTTTCTCATTCACACACATACACACGCACTCACACACTCACACACACTCACACACACACACACACACACACACACACACACACACACACACACACACACACACACACACACACACACACACACACACACCACACAACACACACACACACACACACACACACACACAAACAGCATCCACGCGCATGCTCGCTCGGAAGCGATATTGTTAGACCGCCCGCTCCCGGTCAAATTACAACAGAGTTACTGACCGCTCTGCTTTATTACCGCTCTGCTGTAATTTATTGCCGCACCGCAAGAAATCTGGTCGAGTCCCGCGGTACAGCAGCAGGAATGCAG
Source organism: Danio kyathit (assembly GCA_903798195.1). Lineage (NCBI taxonomy): Eukaryota > Metazoa > Chordata > Actinopteri > Cypriniformes > Danionidae > Danio > Danio kyathit. The sequence goes on along the minus strand of LR812538.1, from coordinate 40,188,487 downwards.
ACCTCTAGTTCATATTTACCACGTCTCCCTTCTCATTCGGTCCAAACCTGAAATACTGGCAAACTGCAGACGTTGTGTTCTTTTTGGAGACCAGGTCACTTGGTGAGCGACTCGCCATCTTACCTCACCTCTCTCTCTCTCTCTCTCTCCTCCACACTGTCCCGTGATGACAATCATGCATATGCATTTTAGGCATTAAATAAATAATATTTAATACTTGTCTCCTATATAAGTGCATTGTTTTTTGTGACGGTATAACGGTATTGAAACTGATACTTTGCTATTTCTAGATCCCGCGGTATACCATATAACCGTATTACTGCCCAAGCCAAGTGTATATACAGACATAACAATAGCAGTGTTTTCAAAACCAGTTTTCAGAGTATGCGTTTCAATCCCAAAAACACCATTGTCAGGTAAACAAACAGGCAAAACACATAATAATTTTCCCATTTTTGGCTAAAAACATTGTTGTATAAACGGCTCAATGTTATATGTGTGTGTGTGTGTGTGTGTGTGTGTATAACTAAATAAAATATAATAAACTAAACTAAAACTAAATTAAAAGCATTAATATATTGTCTTGAGGTGACGCGGTGGCGCAGTAGGTAGTGCTGTCACCTTAGAGCAAGAAGGTCGCTGGTTTGAGCCTCGGCTGGGTCAGTTGGCATTTCTGTGTGGAGTTTGCATGTTCTCCCCGCGTTCGCATGTTAGACCGCCCGCAGCACACAGCACCCCAGATTAATAAAAGGACTAAGCCGAAAAGAAAATGAATGAATGAATTAATTAATTAATTAATATATTGTCTTGAAATTCAACTACAACAAATTTAAGTTAAAGAGATAACTGAAAAAAAACTAAAGCTAAAATTGGACAAAATATTAAAACATATTTGTTCATTATAATGTAACTGAAATTAAATAAAATATTAGACAAAAATCATAATATAGCAATGTAATAACTTGCTGTATAGTGGTAATATAATAATAATATAAAATATTTGTAATAAATTACTCCTTTAAAAAAATGATGGAATCGATAGAATTGCTTCTCAGTGTTTGGACTCTCAGTAGTGATCATTAAACCACACTGAATTGAGCTAAACTGAACTGAACTGAGTTTAAACTCTGAAAACTGAACTGACACTGTTTCAATTTACTATAATCTTCTATGTGAAGCTGCTTTGACACAATCTACATTGTAAAAGTTCTATACAAATAAAGGGAAAAAAAACATTCATTCATTCATTTTTTTTGGCTTAGTCCCTTTATTATTCCGGGGTCGTCACAGTGTTTTTATGCAGCCGATGCCCTTCCAGCCGCAACCCATCTCTGGGAAACATCCACATACACTCATTCACACTCGTACACTACGGACAATTTGCCAATTCACCTATAGCGCATGTCTTTGGACTGTGGGGGAAACCGGAGCACCCGGGGGAAACCCACGCGAACGCAGGGAGAACATGCAAACTCCATACAGAAATGCCAACTGACCCAGCCCAGGCTCGAACCAGCGACCTTCTTGCTGTGAGGCGACAGCACTACCTACTGTGCCACTGCATTGCAAAAAAATAAATAAATAAATACTATTATTTATTATTAATATAAATACAACACATTAATGTAAATTAGTATTAATATATAAATGGAGGAGTTTATAAACATTACTAAATTATTATGCCTAAGGCCAACATTGCAAAAACACTCTGGACTCCTTCAGCTAAATATTCCACATTATAATTAATTTCATCGGTCCAAATTGATCTCAAGGATGAGAAGAGTGGTTTAACTTTATTCAAAATAACTATTAAATTCTTAAAAAAACAGATAAATAAAAAATAAAAAGAGGATCATAACACAACATAATTAGTCTTAATGAAAGCTTCAGTCAGTGTGACCTACAGACTCTGCTAATGCACATGTGGGAGTCACATAATTGCAGATTTTCAGCTTTGCGAGACCTTTGCAATTACCACAAAGGCAAAATGTTACACAAATTTTACCAGAAGCTTCCAAATGTTGAATTACGATTACAATTAACGATTATGATTACAATCAAGTCCAAAAATAATGCGCAATTTTTAAATGTGTTTTTGTCTTTACTGTTGGGTGGAATATTAAAATGCAGATATAATAGACATGAGTGATGAATGCCTTCAGTCAGTAGCCAAGCCTCTCTGTAGAAACATGTATGCAGGCTTTTCTCCTACAGAGGAAATGGATGGTTAATGTGAATGTCTATAAGCCAGATGTGTCCATGTCATTTCTCATAAAAAGCTGTCAATTATGGCTCTGAGGCTCAGAGCAGAGACATTAGACCATGCCTTCAACAAACATAGACTATTGCAAGACCCATGCAAATGTTGTATTTGTATTTGTTTTTGTTTGTTTTTTGGCTAGAATATTACATTTTGCAACTGTGAGGCTCAATAAAATGTTTTTGAAATCAAAAATATATTACATTTCAACATTCATTTCAACATGTTTAGGGCAAAATGATTAGCCCTCCTCTGAAATTTTCATTCTTTTTTAGATATTTTCCAAATGAGGTTTAACTGAGCAATGGATTTATTTTTGTTCACAGTATGTCCTATAATATTTTTTTCATCTGTAATTAAAACTTATTTAGTTAATTATTGCTGGAATAAAAGCCTTTTAATTTTTTTAATTATAATTTTTATGATCAATATTATTAGCCATCTTAAGAAATGATTATTATTATTATTATTATTATTATCATTATTATTTTGCTACAGAAGAAACTAACATGTCTTGTTTAGTTAACCTAAATAAGTTAAGTCTTTAAATTGCACTTGCACTTATAGGCCCAGTTTTACAAACCGGGCTTAGCTTAAGCCAGGACTAGACCTTAGTTAAATTAGGCTATTTAAGCCACATTTATAAAAACGGCCTTAGAAAAATACATTACCTGTGTGCACCTGGAGACAAAAAATGACACTGCCATATTTTAAGACATCTCACTGCAAGTTATTTTCATTTGAGAGAGCTCAAACATGCAATTTAATCCAAGACTAGCCTTAAACCTTGTTTGTGAGACCGGGGGATAGAGTTAAAGTGCCTTGGTTTAGAAGTGTAAGACATCAAGTAAAAATTTGCTTTCAAATATATATATAATTCTTTTGATATATGTTATATCAATCAAAAATATACCAAATATGGCCAAAAATTTTATGTTTTTAAAATATATGTTAGTGAATATGTTCATATATTTATATATAGTGTAATAATGGGTTTTAATTACAGTAGTTCGAACTGTAGTTCTGCCGAATGACTAAAATTAATCAGTATGATGGTGAAAAACTGTACATATCTAGTCAAACCATCCTTCTACAATCTTATACCAAAAACGAAAATAAGGGCAGTTATAATAGCTAAAATGTGGGAGAGCGTTGCTATTATGTGGTGTATTGTATTGCAATACGGAGCAATTAAGTGTTGATGTTAAATCAAAAGTAATTCACAAATACTTGAAAATGAAATGATTTTATGACAATAATTCTCTATGGTTACAACTGAATTAGTTATAAAATAACTGTATAAAATGATAAAACATGAAATGATAAAAACAAATGATAATAATTGTACCCAGCTTAAATGTAAAATAAAGTTACCTAAGAGAGAGGGAGAGACAGAGGGAAGGAGAGAGAGTGGGGAAGAGACAGAGCAGGAAAAGAGAGCAGAGCAAAGTTTACCAACTATTTTGTATCTTTCTTGACCATGTGACCAAAGCCCAAGTACTGAGACATACAAACTGACCAATCAACATGTGACCACATTGTAAAACCCCCAGAGTCCCCACACCAGTTTCTGATCTTATCAGTATCTGCCTTTGGAATCTGTATGAACTTTTTTAGTAAAAAAGACATGTTTTGCCATATAAACAAATAATAATAATAATAATTCCTTACATTTATATAGCCCTTTTATAGACACTCAAAGCACTTTACACATAGGGGGAATCTCCTCAACCACCACCAATGTGCAGCATCCACCTGGATGACGCAATGGCAGCCATATTGCGCCAGACCGCACACCACACACCAGCTGATTGGTGGAGAGAAGGCAGAGTGATGAATCCAATTTTGTTATGGTGATGTTTAGGAGGCCATGATAGACAGAGGCCAGTGGGCAGATTTGGCCAGAATGCCGGAGTTAAACCCCTACTCTTTTTTGAAGGACATCCTGGGATTTTTAACAACCACAGAGACTCAGGACCTCGGTTTAACGTCTCATCCGAAAGATGGCAGTCACTGAGCAGTATAGAGTTCCTGTCACTATACTGGAGCATTAGGACCCACACAGACCACAGGTTGAGCGCCCCCTGCTGATCTCACTAACACCACTTTCAGCAGCAACCTAGCTTTCCCATGTGGTCTCCCATCCAGGTACTGACCGGGCGCAGCTCTGCTTAGATTCAGTGGGTGACCATGTGAGAGTTGCAGAGAGCTAGCTGCAGGCAAATGCATATGATAATTTGCCTTCCTACAATAGTTTTTCCAGAAATACTGTATTCTGAGTATTTTTAGTGTTAATTTTAAGTTTGATTTGGATGTGAGTGGCTGATATGAGCACATGAAGCCTGCAGATGTGTCGTCTGGCATTATCAGATACAGTTGATCTCAGGGGAAGCCCCTCTCAAACACACCGTTCATTCAATCAAAAAATTGATACAGTAATGATTCCAAAGCAATTCTAAGCTGCTGAACCACCTGGAGGGATTTCTCTGAAAACAATCAGACATTGTAATAGATCATTTTAATGCATCTGGCTTTCTGTTTTTTTTCTGTAACTAATACATTTAACAATGGAAAGGCAGAGACACTGAAACAGATTAAATTAAATACTGCCTTGTTGATGGGCATGCAAACGCATCAGAGGGTCAAATCATCTGCAGGGATATTCTCTATTGTGACTCCATTATATTAATATTCAGACCTTTTTGTATCAATTTAGACTTTTCTAAGAGTTCTGTAGTGCGTTTACCATAAACATAGTTAGCCAACTAAGGTGGCAAGTTCCGTCATTACAAACATAGTTTGTTGATTTGGCGTTTCCCAAATTTATCGTTCCAACAAACATTCGCAAACTGTGTCGCAAACTTTTACGCTTGCAACTACACCTCTAGAGCTATAGTTAGAAACATACTTCCTGGTTGTGTTCTATTCCCAGTTTTCCCCCCTATGCCCTATCCCTTTCGAACGTTCCAACATTTAAACTTAGAATGATTTAAAAAAAACATTAAAGTCATCTCTCTTAGGTGTAATTTGCTTTCAAAGTATTTTTCATAGTTCAGTTTTAGCCATCTTCATGTTGACAATTGTGCTCCTTTCGTAGTGCACTTTGAAAATATTTATGTCATTTTGAATGCAGCCGTGGCTCATGACGAAAGCTATAGGTGACCTAATATTTAAAAGCAGAATTTACGTTACGTCTCCAAAGCTTGTGAAAACAAAATATACAGCAGGTTAATGGTTTTAATTTATTGTAGGATATTTATTAAGAAATGTATTTGTAGTGGTTTCTGCAGTGGTTTGAATGTGTCACAGTTGTAAAAAGTAGATTTTAACATAAAAATAAAAAATAAATAAATAAATAAATAAACAACATCCTACTTAATAACAACAATAATAATAATAATAATAGTTATTGTTATAATTATGATTATTATTATTACTTTTTTTTACAACCATTAACAATTTATATAATTTATATCTGATTTTAGAATACGTGTTAGCTAAGTGATTTTATGTTTTAGCATAGAATATGGAATATTCTCAATAATATTTGTAAAGGAAACATAAACCCTATATCTGCCGTTTACATATATTTAAATTAATATAGAAAACGAGTGCATGTTTTTATCAAAACTAATATTGGATTTTTTTAATGCGTGTAAAACAGTATAATTTTATACAAAAAATTATGACCATTTTCTCTAAAGAAGTAATTACTCCACCCCGTTTAGAGCGTCATTATGGTTGTTTTACGTTTTAACTAACCTGATTCAAACGATGGATCTGCGACAGAGAAACTACGGTTTTGGGGAAACACTCATTACTACATCGTTCTTTTCCCAAACGATGCATCATACTATGATAGTTCAGCCATGAGTTATGTTTTTGTTTGGGAAACGCACCCCTGGAAGGTTCTAAGAGAGAAACATTTTATGTGAGAAAAATGAGCAATTCTGGAGATAATTGACCCACCCCTAACCCCACCTCTAACTGTGACATGACTAGCTCCATTGGGTGCATTGTTTCTGACATTGCATGTCGGAGTCTGTGTCTCAGCTTAAATATGCAAGTTTGCATCCAGATAGTATCGCAATTCTGTGAAGTCTGTAAATTTGAGCTTAGGAAGAGTGCGAGAATGGAAGTCGCAATTCTAAGAAGAAAAAAAAAGACAATCACCAGATTTAAACTAGAATTTGCAAAACAAAAAAAAGGCAGAATTCTTTTTATAATGTAAGTTTATATCAACTTACATATAAACTTGGGAGAGATTAACATGCAAGTTTGAAAAGTTGCGATTCAGAAAAAAAAAACTTGACAGTGTATGTTGCAGTTATTATTTTTTTAGAAATGTGAGAAAAAAAAATCTGAATTTTGCAATGTTAAAGAAAATCTTATTATTTTGCTAGATTAAAAGCCCATTTTTTTTTTTTTTTTAATCTATGGCATGCAGAAATGAACATCCAGAGCATGAACAAAATCAAAAAACTAACAATATAATATAAAGAAATAAACATAAGTATCTCTAGAGAACATTCCAGGTACAGTTTACAGATAAGCCGGTAAAAATCTATCAACTTTCTCACATTACTGTTACTTTAGAGAAGCAGTAAATGAATAGTTCTCCCAAAATGATGATTTACTCATTATTTACTCACCTTCAAGTGGTACCAAACCTTTATGTTCCTTTATTCTGTTGAACACAAGAGAAGATATTGTGAAGAACCCAGTAACCGCTGGCATACATCGTAGAAAAAACTAATACTACTGTATAGAAGTCAATGGTTTCCAACGTTTTTCAAAATATCTTCTGTTGTGTTCAACAGAACAAAAGAAACTTAAACAGGTTTGTTACAAGTGAAAAGTGAGTAAATGATTCATTTTCATTCATGGGTGAACTATCCCTTTAAGATTCTGAAAAATGACAATATAAAAATACTGAAAAATCAGAACATTTAAAAAAAAAATTTAAGTTGTAATATTTATATCCAAATCCAACACGACTTTCCCAATTCATTAAAAAAGAAGTGTAAAAAGAAGGTAATTAATAGTTTTTTTTTTTTACATACATTCTTAACTAAGTGGTCTGAAATCATCTCCAATTGATAAAGGTACTTTTCAACTTGCAGTAGCTGTGTGTTATAGTCTGGTCTCTGAGGGCATGATATGCACCGAGTGTATTTATTCCTGACGACAGGTGGGACTGCTGAGAATGTATATTGATCTGTAAGTAATTCAAATTCCCCACAAATCCTGTTTCACTGTGTAACACCGACTTCAAGATTTACTCTCCTGTCAACAGCCCAAGATGGATCTGAAATGAAATGGCCTGTAGAAATATATTTCACAGAATTTGTGGACTTTTATAATAATAAGAATAAGAAAAGCATAACCAACGACATTTCATACAATACACAATAAGCTTAAGCAATTTACAGCGCTGAGCATATATAAGTACACCTCTCACAAATCTCTCTTTTAAATTGATATTTTTAATAGGAAGCTCTACAATATTATATTTGTGCATATACATTAGATTAGTCAGTACTGAAGCCAAATCTGGAGCTAATCTAACAAAATAACTTGCGATAACAGTCCAAAAGCTACTACACCAAAATGTATATGTTATAGAAAAATATTAAATACAAATTTAAAAAAAAGAGGAAAAATATTTAAAATTAGTTGAAATTTTGTAGGTTGTAATTTTCTTTTCTTTTTTCTTTTTTTTTGCAATATTTTACTTGAATTTATGTGTATTGTGTATCTTTCCATTTCTAAATATGTTTGGTGACTAAAATATTATTTTAATAAATATATCTGTTTAATAAATCTGAGCACTGTATATATATTGTCTCCCCTCATTTTTAAGAAGCCATTGTTCAGAAATTATTTGTATATATTATTGTTTTAGAGTAAAGCATTTGAACTTAAATAAAATTACAGAATTTGGACTATTTTTTTCACAATTTATTAAATTGGCTGTTAAAAAATTACATAAAAAATGTTGACTACTACTCTTCAAAGTTGAACTACATGCAACACCAGAGAAGAAAAATCTTATATTTATGCTATTTAAAATACTTTTTGCAATGACATTCTTGGCTCTTCTTTTTTTATTTAAAATGTTTGTTGTTCAAAAAACACAAGTTGTATACAGTTATTTAATTAATTTACAGTAATTCTTCTCTGAAGTAAATGTTTTTCTAATTCAAAGCCTTGTACTGTATTTGGGGTAGTTCTAATTATGGCTCAAGTGAATGAATGCAGAAGAATATTTTAAAAGGATCATGACATCACATTTTGCACAGTAGATAACAAAGTTATGCAAGTTTTATCAGCAGAGAGAGTTACAGTAGTGGTTGGAGGCTGTTTAGCTGAAAGAGTCTGAAGCATGAGGGATTATCTCCCCTCCCTTCATGCCATGGCCATAGAGGCAATGAGCACTGCAATGCAGCAAAACAAACCCAGAGAATCAGTTAAGAAAGTCTGATTGTACGACCGCAACACATAATATAGACGGCTGGGACTGTATTCAATACTGTAAGTATCCAATTCCTGAGTAAACCATCCCAGGGATCAATCCTGCCGATATATGTGGATATACTGTACATCTGGAATATTCCTAGCTGTAAGCTAAAAATAAGTATATTATGAAGAAAATATTGCAATCCAATGTACTGTATGATCATGTCACTATAACTACACTGCCACTAAACTGCAAAGAAACCGAAGGTACATCTAAAACCATGAACCATGAAAATGTCAAAAATTAAAATTCATTCATTCATTTTCTTTTCGGCTTAGTCCCTTTATTAATCCGGGGTCACCACAGCTGAATGAACCGCCAACTTATCCAGCATGTTTTTACACAGCGGATGCCCTTCCTGCCGCAACCCATCTCTGGGAAACATCCACACACACTCATTCACACTACGGACAATTTAGCCTACCCAATTAACCTGTACCGCATGTCTTTGGACTGGGGGAGTAAACCGGAGCAACCGGAGGAAACCCACGCGAACACAGGGAGAACATGCAAACTTTACACAGAAATGCCCACTGACCCAGCCGCGAATCGAACCAACGACCTTCTTGCTGTGAGGCGACAGCACTACCTACTGTGCCACTGCGTCGGCCAAAAATGAAAATGTCTTTTTTAATTTACTAACAACTGAAGTAATTTTAAACTTTTGTGAATTTCTTGCTTCTGTTGAACATAAAATTCTAAAGAATGTTGGAAAAAAGCAGCAATTGACATCCATTATAGGAACAAAATATATCATAGAAGTCAATGACTGTTTTCCCAACATTTTTCAGTATATCTTTCTTTGTGTAGAGAGTAGAGGATGTGCAAATAATGACAGAATTTTCATTTTGTGTGAACTATGTCTTTAATAATGCATTTAGTAAAAGTGATTTATGTAAATCCTCTGATTCATTAAATATACAATTTGTATGATCATTTATAAACCAAATGTATCTCATTAACTCATGAAACTTTTTCAGAATTTCTTGTGCTGCTCAAAACGACTAAATTCTGAAGTAAATTCAAGTGAGATTTGGGTTAAAAAGGTAATTATATGAGGCATTTCCAAATGCTTTCAAATGTAACATCAGCAGCATTTTTTACAAAGGGCCACTAAAATACTATGCAAACAGCTTTTAATATTGCAAGTAGATTTTCTGCTATTTAAATATCTCTTGATTATATTGCATGCAATATTTTGAAAAGCTTATCAGTGAACTATGGCTCTGTGTAGTAAATGCTGCTCCATCTGAATGCATGTGCTGGAGATTAACTGCTGATTACACAACCAGATTTACTGACGAATGTGCACAAGAATCATGCACGATTTATCATGCACAATTTATTTATTCAGTATTCAGATATTGCCTTATCCATCTGTACTATAATCTGAATGTATTGTGTATTTATTATCTCACACTGGCTAAACAACCTCTGACTCAGCTAGTCTGATATAGTAGCCACACCCTAAAAATGTTACTATTGGTTAAACTGGAGAGTGATATACAGATGTGAGTGGACCATTCTCAGTGTGTTGATTGCTTAATGTTTACACTTTAGAGGGTACACATCTATAAATGGCATTCTTATAGCAATCAATGACAGAAAGCTGTCAGTCACTATGAAACAGGAGTAAGATTGTTTTTTATTTTCATCTTTTGTGAAGTACAACCATTTGAAACCGCTCTGAAATGAAACAAAATGTAAGGCGGTGCATGATTTTGTTCTTTGGGAACCGATTGGATTATTTTAATATGGCTGTTGCTAACAAAGTGAAAAAAGATTGATGAATGGATGAAGGCAGCGCAGAAACAAGACATGCCCTGATAGCCCCGCTCTAAAGGCATTCCATGTGATCAAAAGTAAAGAAGAGTCATTTTGAGGAGAAGGGAAGTTTATGGTATTTTCATGAAAGATCACGGGCAAATTAGGGGCAAATACATTTTTACAAAATAATGAAGTGTACAGATACATTGTTTATAACAAGCACTAGTATATACATATACATATCCCACATACATACATATCGCAAAATATATCTGGCCCAGATCTGGCCCATACAATCAGCTTTTGCTTGGCCCACATGCCGCAGTGAATTACGGTACATGACTGGACCACGTCTGGCTTCCAGACAAGGGCCAAACATGGATCATATCTGGGCCAAGTCTCAGCCAAGTTAATAACTCATAACTGAGCCTGAACTGGGCCAGATATGTTGGTGTGTCACAACTGCAATGAAATTGATAAACCCATGAATCATTGCGCTTTAGGCATGCTATGGGGGTGCTTTTTCTCAAAGCGACCTGATTGGTTGTTTTTTCTTTATCTGAAAATAATAAAAATGGATTTTAAATGTGGATCAAGATAGGCCAAACTTACATGGCCCACATATCAACTATTAACATCTGGGCCAAATACTACAATTTACTTCTGGCCAAAGTACTGTGTGCCGCCTTAAAGACGGTGCCACCTCTGCCAAACCAGGGCCATGTTTGACCCACATGCTGTTTGCCAGTGCCTGATAAATGCCAGCTGTGCCAGATTTATACCAAATCTGGGCAAGAATTCTTTGCTACCTGGGATACGAAGAGTAAATTTTGATTTCATTGTGACTTTAATTAAAATCATGCCTCTGTTGATGCAAACGCAGGTTGCCACAAACAGGAGTGAGCGTGCTTGAAGATTGAGCCTTACAATTTAAGCTGCTCAGCTAATGTTTTTTTTGTTGTATTATTTATATTATTTACTAATTAAAAACAACCTTATGTGGATATTTATAACTCTGAATCTGTGTATCATTTTGAACGCTACTTCTGTCCTACGGAGTTCACATTTTTGGCCACGCCCGCATTTATTAAGGCAGCCTTCAAAACTGAAATGAAATCTGCTGTGTTCACCAAGGCAACCCACAGTGCTGAGATATGATTGGGTAAACTGACAGTGGGCGGAGTTACTTAGACTAAAACAAAAACAACCATTCCGACACAGAAAACACATTTTCAAAGTTGAATGACTGACAATTATGTTCACTTAGGATGTTTCTTAAATATTTTATTTTATAATTTTATGCTTTAGAAGAGTCAAAAACTTAAACTTCCTTTTGGTCACACTTTATTTCGATGGTCCATTTGTTGAATTTAAGGCCGTACTCACACTATGTACAGTTGCCTTGAACCGGGCCAAAGCACGCTTGTCCCCCCTCCCGTCTCCCCCGACGGCCCGCACTCACATTACATTCGGGCCTGGGTGCGCTTACGTCATCGATGACGCACTGCTCAGTAAGCGCTCTCGCTCAGCACAGTGGAGATTTCTTTAGTTATATCATTTAAGTCGTTGGATATGTGGTGACACGCAGTCTAATATTTCGCCGAACAGATCAGCCACTTTTGACGCTCATAAACAATCAAAGTCATCGTGCTGCAGGAATTAGGAAGTTTGCTGAAGGCTCAGCTGACGTGCAGTGAGGGGTTTGCGTCTTTAATAATCTACGACAGTTTGCGTTCATTGAACAGTATGAATGATTAATTAATCCATATCAAACAGTCCCTTAAAAGTCACGTCTCGCTTTCTGTTTCGGGCTTAGGCACGCTTGCACTTACACTGTAAGCGTACCGCGCCTGAGCCCAAGTGAACCGCGCTCTGGCCCACCTCTTCCAACCGGGCCAGGGCCGCCCAAGTGTATTGTGCCTGAGCCAGATTCAGAGCACGATCCGGGAAACGGACGTGGGCACGGTTCAGATAGCATAGTGTGAGTAAGCCCTATAAGTTACATTGCATCTACATGCCAACTAATTCTCATTAGATTATAAGTAGACTGTTAAGGTGGGGTTAGGGTTAGTTTAAGTTGACATGTACTTGCAAAGTTTCTTATAGTCAGTTAAATGTCTGTTGAAGGAGCAGTATAAGCAGATATTAAGCAGACAGTCTACTAATACTCAAATTACCCATCAAAATAAAGTGTTACCATACTTTTTTAATCTTTCATTATGAAACTTTTTTACAGCTAAAATTACGAAATGGGTCTTTGTATAATTTGAAAAATAGCAATGGATGGGCATCATGCACTGAATTAAGTTACTCTACTATACAATACTAATTGGGGCCAATGCTATACCTGTGGGCGGCTTCTCTGTCCATGGAACTTATATTCAAACATGAACACACAGTTAGCATGTTAGTTAAACCCAGAGTCCTTCAGTGTTTCTCTTTAAAGCAGTCACAGCAAACACAAGATTTCTGGCATCGGGAAACAGCCAAAGCAGGAAAGCATGAGCTTGTTTGGTGACCTCAGTGGGTTGGGGTCAAATAGCTGATGCACGCTGCATAGTCAATGCTTTCTGCTCTTTTCTTTCTGTATGCCAGCAACCATCTGGGAATAAAGATAAAAACCTCAGGTTCATCATAGTGGGCAGCTCGTCAACCTTAAAAATCTCTCAAAAGTTGATGAATAATTTGACTTGAAGTGAAAATGAGGTGATGCATACAGTATAATTTCCAGTTACATCTTTTAATTCAATGTTTGATTACCTCATAACTCTTTTATGTCATATCTATTACCTTTAGAAATTTAGGAGGACGATTCATAAATATAGACTCCCGAGCAAGAATGATTGAGTGGAGTATTAGGCCAAATGTTGCACACACACATAGAAAAATGGTTTTAAATTATGTAGTGTGGGCTGACTGAAGACTTATTACTATGGTAACAGACCATGCATCACATTCTCTGAAAGCATTTGCTTACTTCTCCGCCTTTCACGTCGGTGCTGTCAGAGAATGAGGCCTGTACCATGAATATTCATGAGATGCCACCTGTCCACACCACCAACTGAGCACCATGCCTGCAATATCCTGTGGATGCATCACACTCATAATTAGCATCAACACTCCCATCTCGAAAAAAAAAAAAATATGAGTGACAGAGAGGCCAAAGAAAGGGTTCTTGTTTGCCTTTTACTGCAGTAATTAATTAAACCGCTCCACTGAATGCATATATAAAGGGAATAGACATGCAATAGAGTACACCAAAGGGTTGAGAAAGAAATCTGAATAGAAAGAGCACTTTTATCTGTTCCTCTTTTGATCTCTTCACTGATGGTACATGACATTATTGGTTAGCTGTGAGCCTTGAGGCCAAGACTCTCTTCTTGCAGTAAACACTTGCTTAACTCAAACAAAACAATGCTGTTCAGATCAAAGCAGAATCAAGAATCTAACGGGTTATAAGGTGTTACTGATCAAACTGGTTTGGGAAACGCATTTCATGAGAATAAACTGCTGACATAAAGTGCACAAACTGCTAAACTCTGTGTTGTGTGTTTTGTTATTGGCTGCCATGAGCACTGAAATTCCTGAGACATTTCAAAGACTTAAAAAAGCCCATGTTGATATGTTTTAAATATTCATTTGAACAATAATTTATTAATACATATGGATTCACCATAAATCATAAATATTAAATGACAAAATGTACAAAACTGATATCACATTTATTATTTTGATCTGCATATTTTATGATCAGAAGCAGCTGCCATAAATATATATTTATTTTAACTATCCACTGAGGGCATTTGCATTTATGCATTTGGCAGATACTTTTATCCGATGAAACATACACTGCACTGAAGGCATATTTAATAATGAATGTATGCTCCGTGCTCTTGTATATGTTCACTGTAAAAAATGCTGGGTTTCACAAAATCCCTTTATGTTGTCCCAACGCAAATTGGTTATCTTAAGGTTTTTTTTTTTTTTTTTTTTTTTACAATTTCAAGTGGATTGAACATAAAATAATTAAGTTGTCCCAAAAAAACTCAAGGATCATGTTATTTCAGCTCATTTTAAATGAGCAGGCATGAAAAAAAATTATATATATATATATATATACATATACTGTATATATATATACACACACATACATAAATACATGTACTGTACATACACATTGTGTGTTATCCTGCTGCAAGTAGCTATCAGAAAATGGGTACTCTGTGGTCATAAAGGGATGGACATGGTCAGCAACAATACTCAGGTAGGCTGTGGCGTTGACACAATGCTCAATTGCCTGTGCGAATTGTAGCTTCAGTTTCCTGTTTGTAGCTGACAGGAGTAGCACCCGATGTGGTCTTCTTCTGCTGTAGCCCATCCGCCTTAAGGTTCGACATGTTGTGCATTCAGAGATGCTCTTCTGCATACCTCAGTTGTAACGAGTGGTTATTTGAGTTTCTGTTGCCTTTCTATCAGCCTGAACCAGTCTGGCCATTCTCCTCTGACCTCTGGCATCAACAAGGCATTTGCATCCACAGAACTGCCGCTCACTGGATATTTTCTCTTTTTTGGACCATTCTCTGTAAACCCTAGAGATAGTTGTGGGTGAAAATCCCAGTAGATCAGCAGTTTCTGAAATACTCAGACGAGCCCATCTAGCACCAACAACCATGTCACGTTCAAAGTCACTTAAATCACCTTTCCTCCTCATTCTGATGCTCGGTTTGAACTGCAGCAGATTGTCTTAACCATGTCTACATCCCTAAATGCTTTGAGTTGCTGCCATGTGATTGGCTGATTAGAAATCTACGTTAACGACTAGTTGGACAGGTGTACCTAATAAAGTGGTGGGTGAGTGTATATATATTTATATACTGTACAAACTGTACATACACACTGCAGGTTTTTTGATTATTCTGATAATTTCACACACTCACTAACTTTACCCGTACACAAATCATGCATTTTCTTTTAGTTTTGTATTAAGTCTGTATAAATGTTAAAACTGATTAATCTTGTATCTGATGTTTGCTTTTGGTTAACATGGTGTGATTTGTCAAATTGTACAGAATCCATTTTCTTGCAAAAAAACAGCCTCTCCATAAAAAATGCTAGCCAGAAAAAGGAGCCAATGAAAGGCTAGAGGTCCAGTTGTGGAGCCAGTGCTTCAGAGAGCTGGTGATGAGTGTCAGTTGTGACACACTCAAGCACACTCACACACAAGGGAAAACCCCCTCAGTCAGACTTCATCCTCACCGCCCTGGAGGACGTGCATCATCATGCAGAGCATTAAACCTTCATTAAACTTTTAGCTCAGTCCCTTCTCTGAGTCATGCGGGGTGAGACTGGGGCATGTGAGATGAGTGTCCAGTTAGAGAAGCTCTCCTGTGGCCATCTGCTCTTCTGATGCTCAACGACAACCAGATACCCTGATGTCAAGTATCTTTGGAAGGCTTTTTTAATGCACTGTAAACCAAGGTTTAAACTTAATCCCAATACATTTTGAGCAGAAGCCAAGGTGCCATATAGAATGTATTATATTAAACTGTTCTTTCATATCTACATATGTGGGCAAGTGAAAAAATTATTTATTGGAACCATGGAATTTACCCAAGGTCGGATGTGACTACATTTGAAAGGGTCATGAATGAGCTCTGCTATGACATATCACAAATACTTTGAATTATATGACATTACAACTTGAAAAACACTGAGATAGAATAGAATAGAATAGAATAGAACAGAAGAGAATAGAATAATATAGTCTAAATTTGGACAAAATGCATAAATAGATACAAATAGATATACTGTAAATAAGAAGAGATACGCAGAAAGTAAGTTATTCTATGGTAATTGCAATAGATCATACTTCAAAAACAGAACGATAATTCCAAATTCAACAATGTTATCCTAAATACTATATACAATATATAGTAAATATTATTGGATACCAATTTATGTCAACATTTGAATGTGTATGTACAGTAGGGGACACCTACAGATATTGCTCAGATGCTGTTTTTCAAATACATTTGTCAGTTTTTTTCACTTCTGTGTGTGAGATAAGTTTCTTAGACATCTTATCAAAAGCTTTTTGTTTTGTTTTGTTTTGATTAGATTTTTGACTGTTGTAGGGTATGTAGTCATTTGGCATAGTGATAAGAAACTATAATGCGATCAAGACATGCCTGAGACTACTTTACCTAGGCCTTTATATCAGAAAAGAGGCTTTCCTACAAACATAAATTTAACTTTATAAAAATATTTTGTATAATCATAAATGAAAATATGTGACCCTGGACCAAATCAAGTCATAGGGGTAGATTTTTGGAAATTGAGATTTATGCATCGCCTGAAATTATTACATAAGCTTTCCATTGATGAATGGTGGGTTAGGATTAGGATATAAGACAATATTTGGTCAAGATACAACTGAATATCTGGAATTTGAGAATTAAAAAAAAATATATGTATTGAGAAAATCACATTTAAAGTGAAAATAAGTTCTTAGATACATATTATTAAGCAAATTAAGATATTAAGTTCCTAAATGCCTAACTACACATTGATTTCTTTAGGGTAGGAAATTTACAGTCTTCTTCAACTGTCTTGAATGATTTTTGGTATAAATTCAATAATTAGGACTATTATGCAGTTTAATGAAAAATGCATTGTACTGTGTCTATGGTTTCCGGGACAGCTTTTATTTTGCAATAATGTTTGACAGGTTTAATCAACACAGGCTCATTCTGAAAACGCAGCCCTATATATGTTTCTGGAGATTGCGAATTATGTAGCCAGTAGTACGTATGGCTGCATTTCATCTTTAAAATGAAAGCTACGAGGCGGCATCATGCCGTTCCTTTTCTCGCTTACCAGCTGACCGCTTACCTCTGTATGGGCGGCTTTCCCACTATTACCAGTTTGTCTGGTAGCTTGACACGTACAATGGCAAACTTGAAACACAGAGCGGAGTTGAGCGCGACAACAGGGTTTGAGTCTAGAGAAAAATGATTACAAAAAGACAAAAACAAAAGCCAAAAAATAAAATAAACAGGTAAATAACATGGTGAGAATGTGGTAAAATCCACATGTGGTAAAAATCAGGGGGCTTTTCTTTTTCTGGATTGCTTTTTAAAAAACTGCGGTTGGGTTTAGAGAAGAGGTGGGCGGGTCAATCGGTGCTTTTGAAAACACTATTGGTTGGGTTTAAGGAAGGGGGAGGGTGGAGGTTTCAGTCTGTTGGCCAATCAGTAAGTCAGTCAGTTGACAGTGGCCTCTGATGGATTTACGAGCGAACAGCAGATGCAAATGGAATTTCCGAGAGGAATTTGAGATCTGAAAAAGCAAACACAGGGGCCTCTGGTGGATTCGTGAAAACAAAAACTGCAAAAAAAACGTAGCTCATGGGACGCATTTTGCTCTCTCCAGAAATGTATACATGTATAGGGCTACATAATCAGAATGAGCCTGGGTTGGGTTTAATGATTAATACTGTAATAAAAGTGCTATAGAAATAAGCATGACTTTGCAGAGCTTATGTAAACATCAATTTTCCTATGATCACATGCTTTCTTCACTGCATTTTTCTCACCACTGTCACTTTCACCTTTGTGTTTTGATATTTAGAGAAAAGTGCAAAGCGCATATTTACATATTCATCCTGCTAGCAGTAGCGTGGGTGCCGTCAAGATGTGTTTTAACAGAGTACACCGAGTAATACTTTCCTTTGTGGTTACTAGAAAAAACCTTGACAGATTTTTACAGCTTTTGCAGTAACTTATGAGCTCCATTTTCTAAGCTCCTCAGAGAAATGACCTTTTTGACAGAATGCCTAAATAGTCTCCAGAGGGTTTCGAGTCTCTTTCAATCCTACAACACTAAACCAAATGCCCTCTCTCAGCAGTCTTGTGGCATTTTAAGTCATTGCATTCTGTGAACATCGAAATAAGAGCTATTTTTTTTTCAAAGCTCAAATCATTAATCAGCTATGAATTCATAATAAATTCACATCTGAGATGACAAGTCAGAAAAAGCTGTTGCTCAATTAAAAGATGAATTAATCCAAGCTCTAAGGATGCCTGGTTCAATCAATATGCGCAGTATAAAGGCAAACCATTCGTTATTAAACATGCATATTAATTCCCTACAACATTAGTCAGTAATATCAACTGTCAGAACACCAATCTGCCCACTCTTAAAGGAGCTGAAAAGTGTATTATAAACCTGTAACGAATATGGCTGATCAGACACATAATTATTCTGCTTTTATACAACAAATAATACACCCTCGACCTCTCCTATCTAGGAAAAGATAGAAGGTATTTACAACATGAAGGAATGCTTCCAAGAAACTTCTATAAGCTCTTTGCCTAAGTCTTATACTTTTAATGCAAACCTTTATTCTCTCTTTATGTGTAATCAGGTGTTTTTGCAAAAAGTGTCTTGCTCATGTATTAATATCATGGTTTTAAAACTTCAGTTAATGTTTAACTCTAACACAGCTAAACTAGATTGTAGATCAGGGGTCTCAAACTCAATTTACCTGAGGGCCGCTGGAGGATGAGTCTGGGTGAGGCTCCAGGGAGGCAGTTCCAGAGATCCAGGGAGGCAGTTTCAGCTTCTTGAGATCTCTTTTGATCAGCCTTATTATTAGATTTACTCGTAGTTTTAATGAAATTAAAATAAGCTTGCCATCCAGGCACGGGAGAAAACACTCCATGGCAACGCTGCTGTAACTTTCACTGCCTGCGTCAGGTCCAGCCCAATGTCCTGCCCCCAAAAGCCATATACCCCACGGTGATTGGTAGATTCGTTCAGCTCTCACACAACACTATAAAGTGCCATACATATTAAACTCGCCGCACTGACATTAAACTTTTTTAATTAAGGCGGGGACCACAAACTATTGTCGTGAGTTTGAGACCCCTGTTGTAGATAGTTCATGTTTGATGTCCCTGCAGAGCTAATCTGTGGTACTGAACGATTGTTTAACTTTTATGTTAATACGTGTGCAACATATTAACATTTTAAGAAACTTAAACATTTCTGCATAGGTTTACCCCCAGAATACTTATGCAAATCGCCCCGTTTTGGAACAAAGACTATAAAACATGCCTCTGAAGAGTTAACTTCTTATTGGTCAACACGGCTCCGGAGGGTGAGTACAAAACATCCTTATAAAAGCTTGTGCCTAAGGCCACCACCCAGACCAGAGAAACACTTGAACCCAGAACTAGATCCACAGGAGAACCCCAGACTCCAGGGAGTAGGCGGGGACCCAGACAAAATGGGTTAATCGCAGAGCTCAGACATTCCCATACCTTTCTTTCAACACAGGCTCATTCTGAAAATGTAGTCCTACATACGTTTCTGGAGACTGTGAATTATGTGGCCAGAGGTATGTATGGCTGCATTTCATTTTTTAAACGAACGCTACAGTGTGTTATGATTCCGTTCCTTTTCGCGATTACCAGCTGACCGCTTACCTCTGTGTGGACGCCTTTCCCGCTGTAACCAGTTTGTCCAATTAGCTCGTCATGTACGTCGGCGGACTTGAGACGCAGAGAGGAGTTGACCACGACAACGACGGGCTTCGAGTCCGGCAAAGACCGATTCCAGAGATCAGGTAAGACAAAAACAGAATCCAAAAAATAAAATAAACAAGTAAATAACAGGGTGAGAATGTGGTAAAATCCGAAAACGTGGTAAAAAAAAATCGGATGAGGGCTTTTATTTTCCGGATTGCTTTTGTAAATTGTTGGTTGGGTTTAGGGAGGGTGGGTGGGTCAATCAATAAAATTGGTTGTGTTTAGGGAAGGAGGAGGGTGGGTCAGTCGTTTGGTCAGTCAGTCATTCAATCAAACAGTCAATCAACAGCGGCCTCTGGTGGGTTTACACGAAAACAGCAGGCGCGAACGGCACTCGCGAGAGAAATTTGAGATATGAAAAAGCGTACACAGCGGCCTCTCGTGGATTCGCAAAAACAAAAACCAATGTTTTTCCATCATTACACGCTCTCAAACTCTTATTTTACTACCTTTACTCTTCTCTACACTTGTATGAACATGTGTTTGTGTTAGGTGTTAGTTTCTGTTAGATTAGTCAATAAAGTTTCATTTTGTATGATGAAAGGTTCCTGTGCATGTTTATGAATATAATGTCTTAAACTTCGATCTTGTTACCCTGCTTAAACATAAATGGGTTTTTATTTTTGATAGCAATAGCCGTAATTGAAGTCAACTGTCCGTTCGAACATTGATGATTGGTGATTCGTTTGTTCGGATTTAAAGAGTCAATTCTTTTGAAGCCCCCTTCAAATGAATCTTCAATTCCATTTGAGCTAATTCGCTACAAACCCCTTCTCTGGTGCACTTTTTAGATGTAAACACCAAAGCAAAGTATTCATGACTTCCATTCTTCACCGCAAAAGAAAGAATTTATCCGTGCTTTGCATTTCTCTCGCCCTGTAAATGCTAAGAGCAGATGGCTGTTCTGATGGCATTCAAATCTGTCCACTCATTGCCCATTCTGTGGCATTTATCAAGCAATTGCAGTCAGCCCACAACCAACAGCCTTGCACTGAACATGACGTATCTGGAGTCCTCCACAAGGACAAACCAGGGGCAATCCCTTATATGATCCAGCCGTAGCCATGGCAACAAAACACTTGCAGTTATGTATGGTAATTTCAAATGCCACGAGAGACTGTCAGATGGCATTCACACCGGCAACTATACAGTATGCGGGAAGATTATGATGCACTCGGATGGCTCCCACAACATTAACGCTGCTCTCTCAGTATATTTTGTGAGACTGGTGTCAGTACGGAGGTTAATGCTTTCATTAAATGGCAGAAAGAGGTGAAATTCATAGACTGAAGTTCACACATTATACCTCCAAAAAGGTCACATCGTATAAAAAGCATGCTTCAAATATACCCACTACTTCTTTTCAAAGACGTTGGTTTCCTAAATGGATGGCTAACAGTGTTGTGTTTTGGGCCACGGAGCTTCCTGAATATTAAACTGGGAAACAAACATAATTTAGCTGCATAATTCTGCTTTAAATGTTTTTTATTTCATTTAGCAGTGACAGTCATGAAGCATTAAAGCATGCTCATAATGCATCATTGCACTGCAGTGTATGGCAATGCAATTATGTTATTTATGCAAAGCCTCGAGACTAACACGAATAACTCTGAAAGCTACAGGAAAGTACCCTGCTTTGCTAAAGATTTGAGCTGTGAAAAACCCTTTAGCACTTTAATAAAGCAATGCTCTCTTTTATAAAATGGAAGCACAATCAATCACTTGGATATGACCTTCTTGTTGGAATAATGAGGTAACTTGATTCTGGATCGAGTAGAATTAAGAAATCCGCACCATTCATCAACATCAAAAGTGCAACAAGAATTGGCATACAGAAGCACGGCAGGTAGAAAGGCAAAATCCATCAGGTCCTTAAGTTAAACACTTTTTAGATAAGAAAATAAATTAAGGATCAAATGATACCACCGCAATATGTAATATAAGTCTATTGTGTCCCCAGTGTGTGTCTGTGATATTTAGCTCAATCTATGAATTTATTATAGAGTTATATAACAATTAGAGCACCAATTCCTAACTTTTGATTGTGAGAAAAAAATGTTTTCATGTGTGTACATTTAAATGCAAAGGAGTTGCACCTCCCTGCCCACTTTCTAGAAGAGGGCGGAGTTTTTAATAGTGTATATGCACAGCTAGTGTTTCTTCCCATACCGATAAACTTCCAGTGAACGGTCATGTGACTTTTTGGTCACACTTTATTTTGATGGTCTGTTTGTTGAATTAAGTTACATTGCATCTACATGTCAACTAATTCTCATTAGATTATAAGTAGACTGTTAGATTGGGGTTAGGGTTAGTGTAAGTTGACATGTACTTGCAAAGTTTTTATAGTCAGTTAAATGTCTGTTGAAGGAACACTATCAACAGATATTAGGCAGACAGTCTACTAATACTCAAATGGATGTAATTAAAATATAATCAGATAAATAGACTTCAGCCTTCATTTAGTTGTTGAAGCGTAAACCTAGATAAAAAGCCGTTTACATGCACGCGTCCGTCAGGATCAGCAGGCGTGCGCAGAAACACAATTGAAAATAGTAAAGTAAAATAAATGTTCATATTTTAAACACACGGCATGGAAAAATGTAGTTTAATGCAGTGCTTCTTGTACAATCTGAGACCCACTTTATATCATATATCAATCAGGCAGTGGAGATGGATTTTTAAAGAAAACCGACCTTAAACATGCTAATTTTGTAACGGCAAACAGTTCATTGAAAGCATTTGACCCAGGTTACTGCAAAATTAAAAGTCCTTCTGCATACTTCTGCAGATACCCTATACTCATGGTTCAGATAAATGGTCAGAAAACTGCAGTTATTATTTCAATATGATTTACATCCATTTTATAACTACATAAACGTAATGCACTCATGATTGTTTAGACATCACCATTTCAAGTTTTGCATAAAACAATTGCAGTATCTAATAAAATGCATGATCTGAACAATATAGCATTAACAGTAAAACTTTACAATACCCCGTTCACTTTCACCTCAATCAGCAAGATCCCCATCACTCAAATACTGATCACTTACATACCTGCATGTCATTCCCCGCTCAACACTCCAGCCCATAAAACCCTGGACTCCACTTCACTCAGTGCCTGGCCTCGTCGCATAGAGAAGGACAAACTCTCATGGTCATTCAAACCAATAGCGATACTTATCCTGTCTGTGTTCATCGTATTCATCAGGCTACAATTATATCCATCCTGGTCCACTGCTTACCATCTTCAAGAGAAAAGAATTTACCTGTTTGCCATATTACCTGTTATCCATAATCTGCAATAAACTGTTACATTTACTCACTCAGTTCTGGTCTCAGTCCCCTTTCTGTGACAAACAGTACATGAATAATGAAGTACTAACATGTAAACTAAAGGTTACTTCATTATGAACTAATGATGAGTTAAGGCATGCACTAATCAAGAACTAACTTGAACTACAACATGAGTCACATGAGTTAAACTGTTCATTTTGTTGTAGAAAGAATGTAAACATGGACTAGACGAATGTGCATGACTGTTATGTTTAAACACCAGAGTTCATGAGTATCTAATGGCTCGTTTCCACTGACTGGTACAGTACGGTACAATACGGGTCGGTACGGGTCACTTTTATCAGGCTTGCGTTTCCACTACAAAGGGTACTCTTTTAATGTGCGTGATGTATGACAGAGAGTTTCAGTCAACGTCATTCTCGCTCGAATAAATGTCTACAGTAAAGCTGTACAGGTCGCTCACAAATCATATGAGAAGCACTTCTCACAAAACAGATGCTTTAAACATATAAATACTTGTGTATAAATGTTTATTACTAACTTTTCTATGAACATGATTTGATTATACCTGCAGATCAATGACAGTGCGAAATAGCCTACTGTAACGTCTGCAATTATATACAATAAATAAATAAATGCAACATATACGAGCACAAACAGACCCTTACAGTCTCTGATAGGTTACCAATTACAGAAAAACTACACACAGCATACATTTAGTCCTTATTTATGTTCAAAAACAACACGCAACATATACCGTAGCCCACACAGTCAGAGCAAATCTCTCATCTGTGTCTGTAATCTTCACCAGCTCATGTAGCCACTGTTAGAGAGTAATTCTGTCATTCCGAGTTTATAGTACAAAATGCAATGAACGTGGCAGTTTGTTCGTGATTCAGGTTGCTGAAACAATTTGCTCCTGTGTTTTGTCGGGCTTCTTTTTTCGCGCTTCACTCTCACGTTTGTCCGTTTCTTTTCTGAAAGGATCAGATGCCGAAGACACATTAATAATGACACACACGTAATTATCATCAGCTCAAGAAGTTTGTTATATCGAATATAGACGTGATCGCGAGCTCCCTGGAGAAAGCGAAAACCGCTCGCACTTTTAGACGGCCTTGTAAAGCAACAACAGGACACGGCAGATTTTGTTCTTCTTAGCTTTGTGATTGTACATCAAAACAATGACAAGGTGTGTTTGAGTTTGGGTCGTCCATGGCTCGTTATTATACGCATATAGTTTTACGGTGTAATGACTCGAGCCTCGGCTGTGTAATAAAAACAGGCCATAAGAATGAGTAAAAAAAAATGTGCCCCTTCAAGTAAAGTAATGACATAATGATAGATTACAAGTTAGTTACATTTAGCTAAAACTAAAGTATTAATTAATACATTAATTAACTAAAAAAATGTATTAGCAAGTCGTTAAGGTAGCCTCAAATCACACATGAACTCTTGTGACTCATGTTGTGGTTAAAGTTAGTTCTTGATTAGTGCATGCTCATCATTAGCTCATAATAAAAAATAACATTTAATTTAAATATCAGTACATCAATATTTATGTACTGCTAATGTAAAGTGCTACAGCATTAACTGCTTTTTTGTGTGACACATCACTTCATGCTTAAAAAAATGTGTTAATTAATTTAAAAATTCATATACGGCGCAGCACTTTTGTTTTTACGATTAGTGAAAACATTTGGTCAAACTTCTGCAAATATTTTAACATAGTGATGTAGATTCAATTCAATCAATGCATGTTTGGTGTCGTCATTCCTTTTGGGCTTTCTAACTTTGCATATCTTACACATACACTCCCTGACAAAAGTCTTGTCGTCGATCCCAGTTAAAAGAGCAACAAATAATAATTTGACTTCTAGTAGATTATTTGGAAAAGTGGCAGAAGGTAGATTTTTCAGATGAATCATCTGTTGAACTGCATCCCAATCATCACAAATACTGCAGAAGACTTTTTGGAACCCGCATGGACCCAAGATTCTTACAGAAATCAGTCAAGTTTGGTGATGGGAAAATCATGTGACACGTTAGTTATGTAGTAACTAAGAACAGCGTCCATGGTTTTCACCTGAACATTATCTGGAATGCATTAATAGCACATCCGTTGTGTGAAAGGCGACCGGATTCAATTCGCTTAGCAATATCGGCCACATGCTATTTCTGAGTCACAGCCAAATGGCAACGGGGAAGAGCTCTATTAATATCTATGCAAAGTGCAATCTATTCAATTCCACAGCTGTGCGACCGCGGCCCTGGTCATTATTATGGGATGACAATACCCTCTGTGCACCATTGCAGGTCCTACAATAATTCTCATTTTACATTTGGCTGGCTGCGATTTGTCTTTTTTCCTCCTCTGTGTTCTAGTGCTCTCTCTTTGCCTCTCAGTTTTCACTGCAGAGGATGTGCAAGAGCATACATCTCCTTTAAATCTAGAGTAGTTTCATATCTGTGCACAGTCTTTGATATGGAAATGGCCACAGAAATATGGCAACAGCGCGCTGTGAGTGTCAAACAATCAGCAGAAATCTGTAAAATCACAGTTTTCCTATAAAAAGTAGTAACTCTGCTTTACGGATTCTACACGGCTCAGGATAGTAGCTAGACAGGTAAATTGCTCTTAAATCCATTACAGGCATTAAGGAGAGATAACTCATGAGTTTATGGTCAATGAATTTTGGAAATTACAGTGATATTTATGAGCTCACTAGTGATTTTATTAAACCTCCAACTTTTAGTCTGTTTTTTTTTTTTACTTGAAAGGCAGTTCAGGTATTCCTGAGCTTCCTTAAATTCTAGTGTGTTACATTTTAGGGTGTTTAATGTACAGTTCAAGTCAGATTTATTAGCCCCCCTTTGAATTTCTTTTTCTTTTTTAAATATTTCCTAAACGATGTTTAACAGAGCAAGGAAATTTTCACAGTATGTCTGATAATATTTTTTCTTCTTGAGAAAGTCTTCTTTTATTTTAGCTAGAATAAAAGCGGTTTTAATTTTTTAAAAAACTTTAAGGTCAAAATTATTAGCCCCTTTAAGCTATATTTTTTTCGATAGTCTACAGAACAAACCATCGTTATAAAATAAATTGCCTAATTACCCTAACCTGCCTAGTTAACCTAATTAATCTAGGCAATCCTTTAAATGTCACTTTAAGCTGTAAAGAAGTCTCTTGAAAAATATCTAGTAAAATATAATTTACTGTCATCAAGGCAAAGATAAAATAAATCAGTTATTAGAAATGAGTTATTAAAACTAATATGATTAGAAATGTGCTAAAAAAATCTTCTCTCAATTAAACAGAAATTGGGGAAAAAAATTAAAAGGGGGGTTATCAATTCGGACTTAAACTGTATATGTAAAATTTTAGTGTGTTTAAAGTAAATTACACAGTATTTAACTGTAATATGAATTGTATTTTACCATAGGACAGTTATGCAGTATGTTACTGTATTTAAAGTTCCACTGTGAAAATTACTGTATATATTTACAGTAAAGATAAAATGCATACTGTAAATACAGTATTTTCCCGTAATTGATTTACAGTAAGTTACTGTAGATTCTAATAGAAATTCTTAACAGTGTACTGAAACATATTTTAAAAACTGGTTATGAACATGCTTGAGCCTTTACTTCAAACATAAGATATCTTGAAAACATTTTAATATATTTTGTAAAGCATTATAATTTCCTCAAACATGAATACATTACAGTAATAATATATGAAAATGCACAACCTCCAATCCAAAGTTATAAATGTTATGCCATTAACTTCAGTAATGGTACACTGTAAAAAGCTGGGGTGCCGGAGAAAACCCATAAAATAAGGGCTGCTAAATTACAGAAATGAACAGGAAATTTCTGTACTTTAACCTTCGTTATTTTAAGGTAAATGTCTTTAATTTAACGGCCGTTATTTTACTTTTTTTGCCCGTAACCCAGCTCCCAAAAAAAAGTCAAATAACAGTTTTTTTTTTACAGTGTAATACTAAAAATATGCCGTTTTCAATATTATTTGGCATGGCTATGACATAAATCTTCCCTGCAAACTCAATCATAACACATTATTTCTTTTAAAAAGTAGTGTGTCTGACTGATTAAAAATAAACTTCGAGAATATTTTAAGGTCAGATGTATTAACCTCCTTACTGGCACTGAGGAGAGATAACTGATGAGTTCATGGTCGAGGTATTTTGGAAATTACAGAGATATTTATGCACCCACTTGTGTTTTTTTATTACTGAGCTTTAGAAGGTGCTATGTTATAAAGCATTGAGCTGCATGGATCTCTGGAGGGCAGAGGAGTTTCGCTCTCCTCATCTGAACTCACGTGTTGATGCAGTAGCTGGTCACACAGGGCAGGCACAATGTGGAAAAAGCACATGTTTTATTGGCTCTCTTGTCTACCAAGCATCTTTCCGGTCAATGCAGTCAAACAAAAGTGCAAAATTGTAATAGCATATTATAGTACTAATCTCATGATATCACAGGAAAATGTAGCATGTTTTATGCTGGCAATTTTTACAGTGTGAAATGTACAAAAATGTGAATTCAGTAATAAGTGAGAATAAAGGTCTAACACAACCCTACACAGTTACACCCTTATTGTAACTGTGTATTTTTGTAAAATACACAGTATTTAACTGTAATATGAACTGTATTTTACTGTAGGACAGTAATGCAGTTTGTTACTGTATTTTAAAGTTGCATTGTGAAAATTACTGTATATCTTACAGTAAATATATACATTAAATTCTGTAAATACAGAAAGATAAATGCTGCTGTAAATGTAATGTAAATACAGTAAGTTACTGGCAAACTGCTGCCAGTAAGTTACTATAGATCCTACAGGAATCCATTAACAGTGCATGCCTAAACATAGCCATTGCTGTGCCACAAGCATATCATAGAATAATGTGCTAAAGAGATTGTATACGTTTGTCCAAATTAGTCGCTATCATTTGCATTTATTCATTTAGCAGAGACTGTTATTCAGATTGGCTTACAAATGAAGATTAAGAAGCACTTCAAATGACCAGAGAACAGCACTATACTGTAAATGCCCTGACAATTCTAAGTTAGTTTAGCATTTTTATATACATACACATACCTAAACAAACATGCTGTTAATTACATATGGACACAGATAGCAAAGAGTGTCACCTACAGGTGGTTTGTCAAGCCCAATCACCTGCATGAAGAACACTAAGAATTGCACAATGTTTTCCCAGAAATATGGAGTGTTTAAAAGTAAGTGTCTGGTGCATACGGAGAAGAGAAAATTGTGTCTAATTCACCAAGATGTGAAGACACACCTAAACCCAGCACTGAAATAACATCACTGGGGTATATGAAATCAGATATGACTATTTTATGTTTTGGCCGAAGGGCTGCATGGTGGCGCAGTGGGTAAATAAACTAAACTAAAACTAAGTTAAAAGCATTAATATATTGTCTTGGGGCGACGCAGTGGCGCAGTAGGTAGTGCTGTCGCCTCACAGCAAGAAGGTCGCTGGTTCCATCGGTTGGGTCAGTTGGCGGTTCTGTGTGGAGTTTGCATGTTCTCCCCGTGTTCGCATGGGTTTCCTGCGGGTGCTCTGGTTTCCCCCACAAATCCAAAAACATGCGGTATAGGTGAATTGGATAAGCTAAATTGTCTGTAGTGTATGTGTGTGAATGAGTGTGCATGGATGTTTCCCAGTAATGGGTTGCGGCTGGAAAGGCATCTGCTGCATAAAACATATGCTGGATAAGATGGCGGTTCATTCCGCTGTGGCGACCCCGGATTAATAAAGGGACTAAGCCGAAAAGTAAATGAATGTTTTGGCGAATTAGTATGATCTCATTTGTATGTTTTTATACAAATGATGTCACACTCAAGTAGATAAAACTGCCATTATGTTGTAATGGAAGAAACAAAAACATGCAAAAGCAGATTATATGAATTCATACAATTTTGACACCATTAAAATACTGAATTCAATACAATTTTTGAATTGTTACAAATTGTCATAAAATAAAGTTAATTCTAATCCAAACATGAACCAATTTTTTTTTAATTGAGTAAAAAATATGCAGCCTTAATTTTCAATTGAATCAAGTTGATTTTAGGGGTTATTTCAATTTGCATTACATTTATATATAAAATATTTATAAGCTAAATTAAGTTCAACACATATGAACACACAAAAACATTACTGATCATATTTAACATTTTACAAGTCTATGTGTACAAAACTATATGCCCAATCTAGACCAGGGGTTCTCAAACTTTTCAGCCTGCGACCCCCAAAATAAAAATGCCAGTGACTGGCGACCCCCAATATTCTCTGAGTGTAATGTGAAGCGGGACGCTGACAAGGAAGTGCGGATCCAAATGCAGGTTTATTGAGAATGGTCAGGCAAGCAACGGTCACAATCAGGAGCAAACAGTGTATGTAGGCAAATCCGGAATCGTAGTCGAATACACAGACAGATGGTCAAAAGGCAGGCAGCAGACAGAAATAAACAAACAAAACAAAGCGAGGGTCAAAAACACGGCATGACAAGGCAAGGAAAACGCGTCGTAATGTTCACAATACTGTACAACAAGACTGAGCAAAGTCTGTGTGTTAGTGTGCTCTATAAATAGTCCAACTTATCAGTCTTTGAGCAGCTTCAGCTGTGTAAGTTAGCAATCAGCCAGGATTAGGAACCGGTGTGTGTCTGTGCAGTGCATGACTGGATCTTGTAGTCCATATAATGGTGGATTTAAAGTTCTATGTGATACTGTGTGTTTACCAGAGATCTGCACAGGCTGGATCGCTGGTGATCGTGACACTGAGGTGGTAATAAACATATAAATCTTGCACACAACGGCGCACACATACCAAAAGGCCCTAGTATTTGTCATTTAATTTTGGAGAATGCCACTTGGAGACCATCCTCCATGTTCAGTTGTGGCCTGTATTTATTTTTTAAATGTACCCGAGTGCCGTAAAGGTGTCCGAAAGTTTAACCTGATGCCATGAAATCAATCTGCTGCATCTGACGCTATTGCTGTGTCTTTAATATAACATGATGGCTTTTTATTTGCATATTTTTTTTTATGTTTAGTATTAACATTAATATATAAAATTGTTTTATGTTTAGTAACACAATGTTACTATTAACTATTATTTTGTTCTTCAATAGGTTATGGATAAAATATGGTAATTCTATTAGTTTAATAAAATGAATTAGATTTTTGGAAATCACCAAGCAACCCCCCTCATTGTTCCGCGACCCCCACTTTGGGAACCACTAGTCTAGACTAATCAATCCCTGTTAAAGGAAAGACTTGTAATAATATAACCATCATGCTGAACATTAAAATTTTTCATAATAATTTCTAAAAGCAGACTTTCTGATCCTGCCATCTCTGATGTCAACTTCAGTCCCACAGTAACTGGCTTTTGAGGACTGGACCAACCAACAAAAGCAAAAGAACTCTCTTTGATTCAAACTTTGGTCTTAAAAGGTTTTCTCTTTAATGGATTGGGGGTCAAAAAGAGCAAAAAAATAAAAAAAGATTAAAGGAAAAATGAGCTTGACATTAGATCTTTCTTTTAATGAGGCTGGGGTTTATTTAATTTAACAAGATAGAATACAAATAATGAGCAGCACAAGATTATTTGTGTGCACACACGCAAGCACGCGTGCACTTATACAGCTATCCTTATGGGGACTACTCAAAGACATAAAGATTTTTATACTCTATACTGTATTTTCTATCCCCCTACACCAACCTTACCCCTAAACTGATTTTTTTTTTAAAAAATGTCCCCAAAAGAACAAATTTTAGATGTATTACTGACCAAATGTCCCCACAATGTAATCATTACAGGATGAACAAAAGTGATGTTCGACAGTGAAAATCAGGATTCCTATTGGCCTACTTTATTTGGATGAGTCTTTGAATTTACATTAAATATGCATTGATTGGTGTGCCATTTAATATGTCATAAATCAGTCACAGGCAGATAAATATAAACGGGAGCGTGTGCATTCTGTGAGTGTAACTGATAGCTGATCTCTTCAAGCTAAAGGAGTGAAACTATAATGATTATTAGGTCTGTTTCTGAAATATGTCTGCTCTTTGTGTTTATAACAAGAGGAAGGCATTTCTTATTTGTCCAATGATATTTTTGATGAGGCTCCTGGATATTAGGAGTGGGGTGATTTGCAGATGCGTATTTGAAGGGTTAGTTTACGGTGTATGCCTAACTTGCCCATAAAATTTATACTGGATATGTATATGCCTTGAATACAATTAGTTTGTAGCTTTCATTCTGTGGTCTAAATTACAGCAGGGGTCGAAAAAATACAACTGACCACCAACAACTTAACCAGCTGGATAAGGAACTAGTTCATCCGAAATGTATTCAGTGGTCATTTAAGCATATTTGCACAATTACCTGATTTGCATACTTTGAGAAAACAATGCATGCAAATAATACATACGTGAGCACAGTTTATCCATTCTTTTTATGGCTGTTATTAGACGAGTCTACACATTTATTTCTATATCCCTGACTGGGATTGTTAAGCTCCATCATGAAGGAAGGAAGGAAGGAAGGAAGGAAGGAAGGAAATAAGGAAACAAACCAACATTTTCTAAGCATTTTCAGTAAAACGTTTTTTCTACTTCTTAAAAGGTAATTTTATTAAATCAATGCAGGTTTTACAAATAAAAATAATAATAATAACGGTTACACTTTATTTTGATGGTCCGTTTGTTGAATTAAGTTACATTGCATCTACATGCCAACTAATTCTCATTAGATCATAAGTAGAATGTTATGATTGGGGTTAGGGTTAGTGTAAGTAGGCATGCACTTGCAAAGTTTTTATAGTCAGTTAAATGTCTGTTGAAGGAGCATATCAACAGATATTAACCAGACAGTCTACTAATACTCAAATGGATCATCAAAATAAAGTGTTACCATAATAACAATAATAGATGTTTTTTACAGTACTGTACATTTTAGTAGTTTATCACACACTTAACACTGTAACACTTAAAAAATAGCATTTTATTTTGTTTTTAAATATGCATGTTAACCTACACTCACAGGCCACTTTATTAGGTACGCTTTACTAGTACCAGGTTGGACCCCCTTTTGCTTTCAGAACTGCCTTAATCCTTCATGGTATAAGATTCAACAAGATACTGGAAATATTCCTCAGAGATTTTGGTCTGTATTGACATGATAGCATCACGCTATTGCTGCAGATTTGTCAGCTGCACATTCATGATGCAAATCTCCCGTTTCACCACATCCCAAAGGTGCTCTATTGGATTGAGTTATGGTGACTGTGGAGGCCATTTGAGTACAGTGAACTCATTGTCATGTTCAAGAAACCAGTCTAAGATTTGTTGCACTTTATGACATGGCGCGTTATCCTGCTGGAAGTAGCCATCAGAAGATGGGTACACTGTTGTCATAAAGGGTTGGACATGGTCAGCAACAATACTCAGTTGGGCTGTGGTGTTGACACGATGCTGAATTGGTACTAATGGGGCCAAAATGTGCCAAGAAAATATTCCCCACACCATTACACCACCACCACCAGCCTGAATAGTTGATACAAGGCAGCATGAATCCATGCTTTCATGTTGTTGACACCAAATTCTGACCCTACTATGCGAATGTCGCATCAGAAATCGAAACTCATCAGACCAGGCAACGTTTTTCCAATCTTCTATTGTCTAATTTTGGTGAGTCTGTGGGAATTGTAGTCTCAGTTTCCTGTTCTAAGCTGACACCCGGTGTGGTCTTCTGCTGCTGTAGCACATTCGCCTTAAGGTTGGATGTGTTGTGCGTTCAGAGATGCTCTTCTGCATACCTTGGTTGTAATGAGTGGTTATTTAAGTTACTGTTGCTTTTCTATCAGCCTGAACCAGTCTGGCCAATCTCCTCTAACCTCTGGCATCAACAAAAACATTTGTGCCCACAGAACTGCCACTCACTGGATATTTTCTCTTTTTCAGACCATTCTCTGTAAACCCTAGAGATGGTTGTGCGTGAAAATTCCAGTAGATCAGCAGTTTCTGAAATACTCAGACCAGCCCATCTGGCACCAACAATCATGCCACGTTCAAAGTCACTTAAATTTCTTTTCTTCCTCATTCTGATGCTCGGTTTGCAGCAGATCGTCTTAATCATGTGTACATGCCTAAATGCATTAAGTTGCTGTCATGTGATTGGCTGATTAGAAATTTGCGTTAACGAGCAGTTGGACAGGTGTACCTAATAAAGTGATCGGTGAGTGTATATTAGCAAATAGTTGAAAAAGAAGTACTGCTCATTGCTATTGTGATAATGATTCATTACCTTATTATACCTAATGCATGCAATAAAAAGTAACCCTTATTGTAAAGTATTATTTAATCAAGCATGCATTGTATCTCGAAACACCAAAGCAACAGAGTCATTTTCTTTTCTCATCTCTGAGTACTGTTTCAAGTAAACACTTTGATTATGTTTGGAGAGAAAAAAATGAAGTACAACAAATGGCATTGCAATACAACACACAAGAGTATTGTTTCTATGTAGCATTAAATTACAACAGCAGAAGTCAATACGCACAGGACAGCTCTGCAGCATCCACACAAACAATAATTTAATCGTCTCAGTGTACTTCACTATACATAGCATTTGCTGGAACCCAATAGCGATTGTATTATTTTCAGGCTGTTCACTGAAGGCACTAAAAGCACTGACTATACGGCTCATTAAATAAGCTTCTATAGAGCCCGGCCAATGACTGAAATAGACATGGCCGCAGCGGCAGGGCAGTTTTTCCAGATCCTGCACTTGGAGATATTTTGGGATCATGATGAGATATTGATTGCTGGCAGGGTGAAAGCTGATTGGCTGATGGACTGGACACTCATTGATCTATGGGTCTTGTTTGGGTGCTTGAGTTATAGGCTCGGGATGGTCCTGAGGCTTGGGGTTTTCACACAGATGGAGAAACCCATCTGACTGAGGGCATGCTCCATAAAACTCAAAATCAGTCCCTCTTTGAAGACAGGTGGCATAAAAAATGGAAATGGAAAAAATGGGTGACTGCACAGATTATGTTTGAACACTTTGTTTCCACTTGGGAAAGTAGGGCTGTAATGGAACACATACTGTATTTGTTACTAGTACTTTTCAGTAAGGGGGTTTTAAATTTAACAAATACTGTGTCGTTTTAAGAGCATGTGCGAACCTTAATTTTACACATCCAGTTTTTAAATCGTTATTTTAACAAAACCAATATTGATTATTAAATCACGACATCAATATTTTAGTCTATGCCATTTCAATTGGTGCATGAATAAACTTTCACTAGACAATATACTGGACATCACAAATTCCATTCAATAATGGCATGCAAGATGCTTTAGTACTTTTAATGAGAAACAAAGACTCATCTTCCCAATTTTGCAAATTTTATTAAGAATTTTATCTACAAATGACATTTTGACGTGACAGTTGACGGGTGCATCAGTAAGTTCAAATGGCAGTGAGTAT